>CM067217.1:112222776-112699813 GCA_034190945.1 Octodonta nipae
ATTTATGTAAAGTTTTATGTCGTTTTTCCATAGAGAGCCAATAGTATTTTTTAAGAGAATTTTTAACTTCGTGAATTCGTTTATGGGAAACTTTTCCTTCATGGTGGTATTTTATTAAAGTTTGTTGTTCTTCTTTATCTGTTATGTCTTGAAGTAGTTTTGAAGATGTGACAAGACTAAGGGAAGTAAAGTTTTTCTGTAAGGTAGTTATGATTTTGGCTTTATCGTGTTCATTAAAAAGTAAAGGCAATATAATTTTCAGGGGCTATAGTTTGTTTAAACATATTCGTTATTTCTTGTTCGTCTGCGGATCTGGCTAAAGTTAAAGTGTATCTAAAATTTTCAAAAATTCTTTTGGCTGATATGCTAGACATCAAGGCGTTTGGATTATGAGAAATTATTATTTGTCGTTTGTAAGAATTAGTGGGTTTTTCCGTTGGTCGTATTTCTAAAATAGGGTTTTCGCGAGGAGTATGTTGGGTTGCAAGTTCATCGTCTTGATTATTTAAAATCTGTGGAATATTTGGAGTAGGAGGGGATGACGTGTATAAATCTAGGGGTTGATTTTCGTCATTTTTGTTTAATGTTTCTTTGTTCATTTGTTGATTCTTCTGTTCAGCGATTTCTTCTGCTAAATCTAAAATTTGTCGATAGGTATCTTCATCTCCATCATTCGCTATCATCGATTGATTTTCATCTCCAATGGCATTCATATTAGGGTTGTTTTCTAATTTTATTCTTGAAAGAGCGTCTGCGGCTTGATTTTCTTTTCGTTTCTTGTATTTTATCTTGAAATCGAATTCTTCCAATTCTAGTCTCCATCTGTGAAGTTTTGAGTTTGAGTTTTAAGGGAAAATAACCATTCTAAGGTTTGTGGTCACAAAAGGCTGTAAACTTCTGATTATATAAATATGGTCTAAAATAGCGGCATGCCCAAACAATAGCAAGTAATTCCTTTTCTGTTGAGTAGTTTATTTCTGCATTTCGCGGTGAGTTTTGGGAAGTGGAAATCTTTTAATTGCATCAATTTTCTTTGGATTTGGCTTTATTCCGTTTGGTGTAACAATATGTCCTAAAAATTCTACTTCTTTTCTTAAAATTCGCTTTATCTAATTGTACTTTTAGGTTGGCATTTCTGAGAGTTTGAAAAATTTGTTTCAGGTTTTTTTTATGTTCTGTAAGGGATGTCGAAAATATTATTATATCGTCCATATATACTAAACAGATTTTATTTTGAAAATTTCTGAGAACATTATCCATTACTCTTTGGAATGTAGCGGGTGCGTTTTTAAAACCAAAGGGCATACGTAAAAATTCATAGTGTCCATTTTCTGTATTAAATGCGGTTTTTTCTATCTATCTGTGCATCTCTATCTGATGGAAACCAGAAGCTAAATCCAGAGTTGTGAAATATCTACATCGTCCAAATTTATTCAAAATGTCATTAATATTTGGAATAGGGTAGCGGTCGTCGATTGTCTTTTCGTTGACTTTTCTATAATCTATTACTATTCTCCATTTTCTTCCTGATGCGTCAAGTTTCTTCGGTACTATCCACACAGGGGATGACCAGGGTGAGATACTAGGTCGTATAATTCCATCATTCAACATTTGTTGTATTTGTTTGTGAATTTCATCTTTATGTACTTGAGGGAATCTGTAACTTTTTGAATGACAGGGTTCTTCATCCTTAGTTCTAATTTGGTGTTTAACAATATTTGTGAAACTAAGTTGATCTTTTGGTTTTTGAAAAATGTCGTTGAATTCTTCGCATAAGTTTAATAGAACATTTTTTTCTTCGTGGTTTAAGTGATTTGTTCTGATAAGGGATGAAATATCTACTTTATCAGATTCAGGTGGAATTAAATTGAAATTATAAATTTCGTGTTCGTCGGTAATTGGGGTACAAGGATAAGGGTTGGTATATGTTATTAAATTTTGGCTTAAACAAGTATTATGGATTTCGATTTTTGCCAAACCATTTTTAGCATATGTAAGAATTTCTGGTATATAAATTCCATTTTTATTGTAACAATGAATAAGTATTTGTCCTTCTCTTATATTTACTGGTATACGTTTTGTTACGATTTCTAAGGGGTTAAGATCAAATGTATAGGTTGAAAAGTCTTCACGGAAATACAGGGGAATGACAGTGAATTTATTTACGAGTCGATTGTTTTCTACATCAATTGAGAGATTTAATTTTTGAAGATCTCGAAAACCTATTAGTCCGTCAAAATAGTCATGAAAGTCATATAAATAAATTCTATGTTTTGTCTGTATTAAATTCAGCAAAGGGTGGTACTGATGCTTTGTACTCAGCAATGGGTTTTCCAGTACAAGTTTTTAGTTCAGTTCTGTTTATATAAATACATTCAGGGTGATATTCGTAAATTATATAGGGTCTTATAATTGAAAATGAGCATCCGGTGTCAATTAGTAGTTTATAGATTTTATTTTTAATTTGGATTTTTATGTAAGGTAATGAGTTTGCGGTTATTTGGTTTAATTCATATGTTAAGTTAGATTGTTTGAATTGTGATCGATTGGAAAATCCTGGTTAAAATTTGGGGATTCTTCTAAATAATCTGTGTTTTGTTGGTGGGAATATCTGTTTTTTTTCAAAATATGTTCAGGATTGATATTTTCAACATTAAAATTTTCTACCTGGGCAATATATTGTCTTAATTCCAAAATGTTACCGTCAAATTCAGGAATGAATTCAGCAAAATATTTAATTAAATTTACATCAATTGCTACCTGTGAACTTTGGGAAGTGTTCGCGGATGGCAATTGCGTTGGTTGACTCATGATCTAATTTATTTTTAAAATAAGAAAGATTTAATTCGGTTTCAGAGTCACTGGAATCAGTTTCAAAATTGCTTTTGGGATTTCTAAATTCGTTCATATAATTTTATATAACAGGAAGTAAAATAAAAATTTGTTAACACATAAAACAATAATAATATATAAGAAATTGTCTTGAATAATAAAATTTAATTGTGAACTGATTTGATTTTTTCAAAAATAAATCAATTCAATAACATATCATCAAATAAATAAATAATGTCAAGTTCAAGTCTATATAATATTTTGTTAACTTTCGCTTTTGTTTGTATTGAAAGTAAATCTTATCATTCGTGAATTAAAACACAAGATTGCAGTTTCGTCTAAATGAAAAATATCAGTTAGTAATCTGCTATTGCGATTTAAAACAAAGTCAAGGTATAGAATACAAAGAGCTATTATATTCTCATCTAAATATAACTTATCTCTTACCTTTATCTTTTCTCTTCAAGTGAAAATGCAGTTGTAAATATAAATTGTAAATGCAATAATAATTCGCTTTCAATTAGTGAATTATGGAATATTATAAAATTAAAGATTTCAAAATTCGAAAAACTTAGTCTATGTGTAATATAACACTCTTGATACTACCAATGATAACTGTCAGAGGAAATATCGGTTTGATTGGAACAGTGTCTCACTTACCTCGAGTTTTCTTTGGGTGTAGTAGGCTATGTTCAATTTGGCTCAAAAACCTCAATTTTTCGTCTCTTTTTCAAAAACTGCTGAACTTTGTTGCTGACTGCGCCAGTAATGGTTGTTTGTTTGGGAAGTTAGTTTTTTAAAAAATAAAAATTAACAACTCAAAATCTACCAATTTTGTATTTGAAGAACGTGTTGAGAGTAAGAAGACAACTTTTACAATGACAATTAAAACAATTAAAATAATATAATCAGTTTTGTACAATCATCAAGATGCAGATTAATAATAACAGGATGTGCAAGATAAACAATAATTTATATCTACAGTGTGGAATTTACTAACATAATTCGCGTTTAACTTCTTCGGAAATTTTAGACATTGGCGAAGATAACGTACACGTGTCTCCGATATCAGCAATGTTTGTAAAATCTCACGTCAAACCTGGAATACTACCAGAAATTTTAAAAAATTTGATTAATGCCAGAAACGATGCAAAACAAAAAATGACATTAGAACAGGACGAATTTAAACGAAAAATTTTAAACGGTAGACAACTAGCGTTAAAAATTTCTGCAAATTCCATTTATGGATTCACAGGAGATGCTACCAGCAATTTGTATTGTGTAGAAATATCCAGTTCCGTTACGAGTTTTGGAAGGCTAATGTTGGATGAAACGAGGTGTTTTATAGAGAACAATTACAATGCTAAAGTAATTTATGGTGATACGGATTCGGTAATGGTCAGTAATGTAGAATCAACTTTAATACAAGATGATAGAAAAACAGAAGCCATAGACGAGCAATTATCATTGGTAAGGAAATTGCCACGAAAATAAATGAATTGTTCGTTCATCCAATATCTTTAGAATTCGAAAAGGTTATGTATCCAATGTTGTTATGTAGTAAAAAGCGTTACTGTGGACTGTCGTACAGCATTGCAACTCAAAATCCAAAAATGGACATAAAGGGTTTGCAGGCAATTCGCCGGGATAGTTGCAATTTTATTCGGCGAACGCAGAATGATTTTATATACAATTTGATGATATTTGGAAACAACTACGCCAATTCATAAGCAAATAGAAAATTTATTGAAAGGAAATATTTGCATTGAAGATTTAATTATTACAAAATTGCTAAGATCTGGTTATAAAAATCCCCAAGAACATTCCGAGGTTAGACGGAAAATGATGGAAAGAGATCCCTCATCGGCGCCACAGGTTGGTGAACGAGTAGAATTTGTTTATATTGACAATGGGTGTAAAAAAGCTTGTGAAAAAGCAGAAGATCCCAATTTTGTTAAAAAAAATGGCTTAAAAATAGATTATTATAAATATTTAAATAGATTAAAAACATGTTTTGATCAAATTTTAAATTACGATCAAATGAAAGAATTTTTTGAAAATAAGTAAAAAATAACATGTGGTTTTTTATTTTTTTAATTGTTTTGATTACAATGATAATTTGTTACGATATGTTATATGTTATAAGACCGAATGGTGTTACTTGGATATATGAACGTTATTGGAAAATTTCAAATAATATCGATAATTTACCTGCACTTTTTTATTATGTAGAATAAATATGCAAAGTTTAGCACACAATTTAAATAAAATTCAAAGGATCGCAAAAGATGTTACCAATTCAAAAATATTGGTTAACGAAAAAGTTAATCAGTTACACGAGATACGTAATGATTTGTTTTCCTTAAAAAGAATTAAACGAGCAGCACATCGATACTGGTTGGTTTCGGTGAATAAAACTGAATTAGTTGGTATTTCAACTTTAATATCCGACATTTTAGATGATGTCGATTTTATACCGATGGCCGATAGAAATTTATTCAAACCCGTGGTAACTAGTATGAATAAACCATTGGAAGATGTAATTCTCCAAATTCGCATGGGAAATTTAGATGAACTGTTTGATGTTTATAAACACACTTCGCAAGACATTATAAACAAGCATTTTAATAATACAAATATAAAAAAATCTTTTACACGATGTATGGAAATGACTTTCCCTGATCGAAAATTACATAAACTTTTCAAAGACCGAAATTTCGTTCGCAGAAAGTTACGTAAAAATGTTTATGAAAAAGACATAAATTTGGAAACAAAATATGGAGGATTAAATGAATTGTATCGCAAAGATAAAACATTTAGAAAACTTATAGATAATTTGGAAAATCTACCGAAAAAAGTTAAAAAAACAATAACTATAAAGAAAGCTTTTATTACTTTGAATTTGGGAGTAGCTGTTTTGTTGCAAAATTTGGTAAAGCAAGCACAAAAAGTTGCGGGTTGTTGGCGAGTCTTCGTGACTCGTACAGGTGAAATATCTACATGTAAAATAACACAGTGTAGTTGTGCGAATAAAGATTTTGAACCGAAAAACGCCTGCACGAAACTACTCAATGTTGTAAATTTGAGAGAATTGTGTCGCGGTTGGCCGGATCCCAAAAGGGATATTGTAAATGCAGAGTGTCGTAAATGTGATACCGACGCACCTCCAAATACATTGCAACATCTAGCTATAGAAGAAATGGTAGATTCACGAGATGTGTATGTTTGTCGATCTAAACCAAATTTAGGCACATTACTGTCAGATTTTATAGTAGATTTACCCAAACAAATATGGGATGGTGTAAATAATACTATTGATTTTGTAATTAATGCTTTAATTTATATTGCTATTTTCATTTTTGGCGGATTGGTTCTTACAGTTATTTTTAAAGTTCATGCATGGTATAACAGTTTCAAAGATAGTAGCTCAAACGAAACAGAAAACTTAATTAAAGATCCTAACATTAAACAATTATAGATTTTAGACTAAATACAATTATTTATGATGAACACAGCGAGGAACATCATTAAATGAGAGTATATACCTTTGGTGTGACCCGAGATTGTAGTTAATGTTCGGTCCGGGGAACAAATGCAATCTTCAGTTTTCGGATAGTGGGCGTTTATGTTAATGTTCAGTTTACTGTTTGTGCCGCCACACACTCTTGGTAGTTTTTCTCCATCGTCATTAATTAAATGAGGAAAAAGTGAAATACATTTCCAAGATTTTATATTTAATACTGGATCAGCTCTCAAGACAGCAAATACTCCTTTATATGGAAAACATTTGTCTACATTATCATCAATCATAGCAAATTTTTTACTAACGTTTTGCGTTTTGGGTATACATAATCGTGAAGTCCGATGACATACATAAGATCCTTCAATTGTAGAACAGGAAAATGTACAATCTCTATCCGTTAAACAACTAACTGCAATTACATTACAATCGTTTTTTTCATGGTAAACTAGACGTTTTAATTTATCACTTTGATGTAAAATATTATTTTGAAATAATACTGAGAGTTATTTTCTAACAGTTCCAATTTTTCAAACATGTTCCAAAATTTTGGTAAAAATATAAAATTTATAAAAATCAGACAAGTCAAAATCACCAACCAAATCATATTTAGAATATTTCATCGTCAATTAATAAAGCGACGGTCTTATCCATTTTGAATGAATGTGGCATAAAATTATCTACAGGGCCTAAATCGATTTTCTTATTACCTACGCAAAAAGAAATGTTCATGTTCCAATCGACTGTAACATTTTGTAAGCTTTGTAATAACTGCGATTCAGTTTGCCATACTTTAGCTATAACACTATTACTGCCGATATATTTTTGTGCATATGATAGCGTTTCTTTTTCAATATCCCCAGTTTTTCTTGGCATGTTCTTCATAATGGATATAATATCTTGATTACCTTTAGCACCTGAATCGATTATGGAATTACAAACATCATCATTTATTATATTATGCACAAAATACGATTCCATAGATTTGTCTTTGAAGGCCAATTCGTTTGCATAACGTATGAACTCGTAAGCTGTTGTGCTATCATATAACTGTGTCAATATTAGTAACACCTGGTTTAAAATCTTGATTGTTTTCGTATGTTGGTATTCGTTTTCGTAAACATATTTAAAGACATTTCCCCACTTGGAATGTCGTGATAATTGATTTATGACGTTTGGATAGTGTAAACGTACAGCATGAGTTTGTGAAAATTCCATTCGAGTTTTAACAAAATACACGTACATATTTAATTGGCAATTTAAACGCAAAAGTAATTCTAACGATACTGCTTCGCATACGCAAATGTTAACAACAACGGTATCCCCATCGATATCTAAATTCATTGATTTGTACCGATAGGGGTGTATTAAAAGACATCGGCCAAAGACGCGTTTTATCTTTTCGGGAGAATGAATACTATATTGACAAATGACAGGATCCCGTTTAAATATTAAAGATTCTATTTTCCAAAATACCAGGAAAAACTTCATATGGAATGCCAATTTCGTCAATGTCCATATCCACCGTAGATGGTAATACGGTGCAACGAAACGTAAAATAGTGCCTTCCTGGACTAGCTTCTTGTTTGATAAAACTACGTCGACCCTGTGTTTGTTCTTTAATCGATTTGTTTAATAAATCACAATTTTTAAGATTGTTTTCAATTTTTTTTATATCCTCTGCATTTATCGTTTTGGGATCTGTAATGTGTGTATCAATTTTATAGAGTTTGTTTAATATCGTCAAATAATTTTCTGTGATTTGTTTCCACTGTGGTGTCACCCACATATTGCGTTTGCCGTATTTGTATTTACATGAAATGATACTGGGTCCCAATACCTTCATAAATGTCATAATATCATTAAATTGTGATTCAGACTGAATAAATGTTCTTTCACATTTTTTACAACGTTTAACATGTTCTTTCATTTTTTTTTCGCATGCAATTTAAACCACTCGAACGATTTATTAATGATTTATAAATTTTTGCTATGCTCATAAATTCTTTCCATTTGCCATTTGTTTTTGATAGTTCTACTACATTATCTATAATTTCATAAAATTCCAATGGTTTTGTATTCATATTTTTATAATTTCTTAATCCAATGTCAAAATTTCAATGTACCATAAAATATATACAAGTAACTATAGACACACAAACACTTTTGGTTATTTCATTGACAATACCAGAAATGGTATGTGAATTTTGTTTTTATTAATTTTTCATAACCCCGCCCACTTTATCCAATACAAATATTTTAATGTATAAATCTAATCACTTTTAATTATTTTGCATCATTATCTCTAATAGTTTGCAGTTGCTCGATTGAATATGACAATAAAAAATAATTTTGGCGTTCTTTTAACCAATGTTTTAATGCACTATAAAGCGTCGTGTTGCATACTATCAATGACTCGTCCGATGATAGACTGTTATTTTTTCTACAATAAATTGAATCTAACCATTCAAACAACGAAGATAGGTATCTCAAAATCGATAGATTTTCAAAATGTATAACTTTGGTCATATCGTTTGTACTTATTTTTTGTCTTTCCTCTGGTATTAAACAAACACATAAAACAAAACAGGTTGAGTATTTCATAAATAAATGCGTTAGCAATTCTGCACCGATATTAAAAGTTCCATCAACAAAATTAATTCCTTCAACTTTACGAGAATTTTGCACATATAATCGCTGCATAAGATCTATTTGTTTACTATAATATTGAGATAGCACATATTCGTAAGATGGAGAAAAGCGTTCGTATGCTTTTTGTAATTTCGCAAACAGGGTGGCACTGTCTATACTCATTTGTGCCAAAGTTAACGAAGCAACTACGTTTTATATACTGCGCCACCTAGTAAATATACAAAATATTTTTAAATTACATAAGATGTAGGTTTATTGTATAATGACCGTTTACGTAACAGTAGTAAATAACAATTGCTTAATTCATACAAAACAACAACAATCAATTACATTTTCGAAAAAATGCTTGTGCAAAATTTCCGTTTTGGATGACACAAATAATAATGAAACAATCAACTTTAAATTAACCAGCTTAGCTATGGCACATTTAAAATATATAAATTTGCTGGAAAATGATTTAAGCGAAAAGTCTTTTGAAAATTTTGTAAAATATTTAACTATATATCGAACAAAACCTCTACGTTTAATTTATGTACTAAAAATTGTATCAACAATTGTTAGATATTTAAAACACACAAACAGGTTTGATACTGACAATTATAATCAAATGTTAAATAAATATAATATGGTTAAATTTCGCCATTTTGATATTATTTTACAAAAAGAAGTAAAGATGCTTCCAAAAGAAGAACAACACAAATTTCTAAGTTCAAATTCAAATAGATCATTAGCACTGAATACCGAAACTATTAAAAAATTGTTGGAAAAAAGTACAATTTTCTTGGAGAATGCATTGGTAAATCACAATAACAAAATACACAATAAAGCCTTTATTGCAGATATCGTTTTTCATACCCTTATTGTTTTATCATTTTATACAGGTGCTAGGACAGTATCTACACTCTATCGACTGACATATTTTGAATATAATGATCTGCTTGAAAACGGTCAAATAGATGTGTTTGGTAAAGGCAATATCAAAATAACGATATATTTAGTAGAAAATGTACGAAAAAAATATTTACACTTATTGAACCTTCTTCTCGGGATTGTTGTAGAAAAACAAAATGATTTTAATAACAGTTTTATTTTTGCCGAAAATTGTTCTATAAAACAATTACATTTACGATTTGACAAGTTATACAAGCATGTCTGTAATGTTGAGAACCGTCCCTCTTGGGTAAAATGGCACGCCGCAAGACGATGGTTTCTAGGTGAGATATTTACACAGTGTGGATTAAAAATAGCATCAAAAGCAGTCTCACATAAACATTTAAAGACAACGGCTAATTATATTCAAGCATCTACGCATTCCGATGACGTACATAACCATTTGAATAGAGTATTTGAGAATATATAAACCGGTAGAAGCATTCTATAAATTAATATAACACATCATTTGCGTAAACTGAACATGGATGATATTATTTTTGTACGTAATAATTCAAGACAAATCATCTTGTCACATACATCGACATCAGATATACTGTTAATAGAAGTTGAAAAATATCTTCAAAAGGTACTGCAAATATGTACGGAAAGAAAGTTTGAACAAACATACATAACAGTTTTAGTGCAAGGATTACTAAAATATTTTAAAGAAAATCGTGCAAGATTTAAAAAAATTATATATCCACGCAATTCGAGCCATGTATATTCAATACCGCTAGAAAATATGGAAATACCCAAAAATCATTTATTAAATTATGATTTTTTATTTAATGCTTTTGGAATGATTGCTAAAAGATATTATTTTTGTAGTGAAAAGGAATATCCTATTATTGAATGTGACTCTTTTATAAGGGCCTTTCCAACATTTTTATTAGTGAAATGTGTCGATAATGAATATAATTTTGATTATGATTATGCATACAGATTTTTATTACAACATTTTCATAAAAACAGTGTAATCTTTAATAGCATTGCAATTGTTCCGACTTACAAAACAAAATATATTACCTTTGTGGAAGACCCCCAAATTGAAGAAAATTCTGCATTCGTTAATGGATGGTTGTTGCTTTTGATATGCCCCCATCAGATAATTATGGACTGTTTATGTTGTAGTATTAAGCTTTAAATTTCGAACGTGATATGTTTTATTTAAATATGTAATATATATATGAATTTATGCACAAAAATGTATAGTAATTATTTAAAATATATAAATAAATATAAAATATTTTATTTTGTGATATGACTAACATATTTATCGAAAATTGTACGTTTTTTGCCTGTTAGGCGGGCTCTATAGCGTGATTGTTTATTTTCTCCACTATCGTTTGGTACAAATGCATAGATATCAGAACGAAATTTAATTTTTGGTATGATTTTACTAATTTTATATAAAATCTTTTCTTTGGGAAACGGTATTTTTTTATATTTCCCCACTAAAGACGTTAATTGTTTTTTTAAGGTTGATTCTAAATTCTTATTTTCATTTGAGTAACAAAAACTTATAATATTTATTATATTATCTGTGCCTTTACAATGAATATTTTTTTCGTTTGCTATAAATGACATTTCGTTAAAAAACCTTCCTAGCGGTATATCAGGTACGGTATTATATGCTTTACCCTCTAAAATATAATAAATGGAAGCACTAACGTAATTTTCTACACTCGATAACGTCGATTCATTCAACATAGCAATAGTAATTTCAAAACAACAAATATGTGTTGCAGATAAATAATTTGTTTCGCTAACATCTTTAAAATTGTAAAGATTAAACATGTTTTTACATATGCTAACTCGACCACGACGGTCGGCGCATAATCCCTTTGTGACTTGTTGGTCTTTATTTAAACCTATTGAATTTTTAGATCTTTTCATTTTTTTGTAGCCACCTTTTGTAGGTGGTCTTCGTACATTAATTTTATGTCTTTCAATGTCATAATCATCGGAATCGATTGCTTCTTCATTTTCAGACAAATCATTATTGGATTCGAGAACTTCTTGACGTGTTGTCGTTTCTGAAGAATTGTTAGCAGTTGTTGCATTAATATTGGGTATTCTTGTAATATTTGTCTCTTCTGAACTATCCCCGTTACTACTATCGGTTGAACTTGACGATGACACACGTCGCCGAATTCGTGCATTTAGTACATTATCGGCATTAGTATTGGGTACTCTTGTATTATTTGTTTCTTCCAAATTGCCATAATTTGAATGACTACTATCAGTTGAAGTTAACAACGACAAGCGTCGTCGATTTCCAATAGGTGCATTAATTACATTAACGGCATTAATATTGGGTACTCTTGTATTATTTGGTTCTTCCAAACTGCCATAATTTGAAATACTACTATCGGTTGAATTTAATAATGGCACATATCTTCGATCATTATCAGATACATTTGTTCTGGTATCGGTAGCATTTAACAATGGCATATCTCGATTTGTTTCTTCTAAACTGCCATAATTTGACGTACTACTATTGGGTGAATTTAATAATGGCATATGTCGTCGATTATTATTTGTTCTCGTATCGGTGGCATTTAACAACGGCATGTCTCGACGATTGTCAACAAATGCATTAGCCATATTACCACCAATTCCGAGATCAAGTAAAATGTCGTCTGGTAATTCCGATTCCAATGCTAAAATGCTTTGTTCTGCCAAATCATTAGTATTGAAATCGGAAAGATGTATTGAAATGTCGTCATCATCGACATCGGGTCGGAATCGAGATACGTATCCCGAGGCTGTTTGGTCGT
Source organism: Octodonta nipae (assembly GCA_034190945.1). NCBI lineage: Eukaryota > Metazoa > Arthropoda > Insecta > Coleoptera > Chrysomelidae > Octodonta > Octodonta nipae. The sequence continues at coordinate 112,235,494 of CM067217.1, forward strand.
CTCTTGAATTACGACGGCTTGAAGAATTCAAAATATCATCTATCGTTTGCTCATTTAAAGATTCGAGATCCATGTTTGTTCTTTCTTAGATAAAAAAATTAAAAATCAAGTGATTTTGGTATTCGGTCTTTCATAAATCTATTTACGTTATACTTTTTATTCATCGTTGAAGGACGAGTAGGTCCTTCGATGGCTAATTTACCATTAATTATTACTGGTTTTGCATTTCGGGTTTTAGATTTTTTTCGTTTCTTGGAAGTTTTTTTTGTAGTTTCTGTAATTGGTTTACGTCGTGTTTTCGATTTAGAACGACTTCGTTTTCTCACCGAACCCGCAAGTGCGATAGCCGATTTAGTCGATATTGATTATCTACGTTTTGGGCGAGAACCATAGCCCACTTTTGTGTTTTTTTGTGTAATTGAAAATATATTCCTATCATCATCTATACTTTTCAATTTGAAACTACTTGTAATATCACTTACGGTTGGTGTATTTGACTGAAAGGGAAAATGAGAATTCAATAAAGACAAATAATCATTTTTAACGTCAATTTTTGATTGACTATACGATACGGGATGCGATTGATTTTCAACAACGTAGTGAAAATCTATTGGTATTGTGGTTGGTTGTGGTTTCTTTTTTCGGTGTGGCATATTATCTTATAAGAGTAAAACTAGATAAAACTATGGATTCCGAAAACAAAATCAAAACTACCAGAGAAAAAGAATCTAAACATTTCTCCGTTCGATCATTTTATGATTCTTTAAGAGAACACGTGATTGAAAATTCCAATCATTACTCGTATTATACATCTTTAATTTCTCTAATTGTGCTAATATTTATATTGTACTGTAATTATAGCTTTTTTTCAACGAGTGGATTCTTTTGGATGATTGTTGAATTGATTCTACTTTTGTTTTGTGCTTGGCAAAATACTATGACATATTTAAAATTGTAATGTTCAATCTTGTTATTTTAACGTGGATCGTGTTACTAATATATTTATTTAAAATATTAATTAAACCAATTTATAGCATTTCATCAGCAATTTTAAATAATAATGTACAACAAAATTCTCCAGCAATCAACATTAAAGATTTTTATGGCATAGAACGTATTCCTGAAGCCACCGTAAAAACAAAATATATTGGTGTTGGGAATAGCATCAAACGGGATATATTTAGGCCCGAATGACATTCCCGTTGACTGTTCTTTGAAATGTAAATCAACAGATTTCCAGTATAAATTTATCGAAACTGATACCTTGATTATAAATCATAAGTTTTCTTCGAACAGGGGAGGCTACTGTTTACCAAAACCTGCAGTAAAATGCAATACCTACACATCGAGATTGATAAAAACTATCAGAGATTGGAAATGTTTACCGAAAGGTAAATTGTTTGGAGGAGAAGATGGTTGTCAAATTATAGGATGTAATGATTTCATTAAAGATAATTTGACGGGTACATATTACAATGGACGTATACCGTTTACGCTGGCAATGTCTTCGGATCCCGACAACGAAACAGTTACTTCTGAATTTCTGTACGGTATACCCGGACCAAATTTGTATCGCTTTCAGTGTACGGATACCGAACAAGATTTTACTACAAAGTTATATACAGAGAATGCCAGAAAGGCTACCGTTTTTGATTTTATGAAAAATAAACTTATCGAATCTGAGTTTTCTCGTTTTGATCGAATTAGAAATGCTTGTGCGTCTTTAATTTATAATGCATCAGATTTAATCTCACCAAATTTTCAAACAGGTACGTGCACTTGTTTGACAGAATTTCACACTACAAACGTGGATATTAATAATCGAGGAACGTTTTTACAACAATACATCGACGGCGTTCCCGTGATAAATTTAAAGAGACGATGTTCACCGTGTCTAAACGACTGGAATGAAAAAGAAAATTATATGAATGTTGGAATTGAATGTAGGAAAGCATTTGATAACACATCTATAGATGTAAATCATTTTCTAATGCCATGTGGAATAAATAAATTCAATACAAATACGTCTGCATGTTTAAATTTAAAAATTTATATTTCAAATGGTTTGTCATCTTTTGCTAAACAAATTTTTTTTAAAATAAAACTTTTACATAAATTTTAGCACTTTATTATAAATTAGACCAATAATTCCGCTATCAAAGTAATAATTTCAATACTTTGTAATAAATCTTCTACAATAACGAAATAAGAATCGTTGACACAGTTTAAATCGTTAAAAGTTTTTATTTTTGAAGCATTTTGATATTTTGTAGTAATCACCGATGGAAGAGGTAAAATTGTTATTTTAACATCATAAAATAATGAAGAAGACATCTGGTTTTGATAAGCATTTATGGTATCTAAACACATTTCGCCAGGATTTGCACAAAATAGATAAATATTTATTGTATTTCTATTCCGAAAGCTAAATCGTGGAATACAAATTTCTTGATCATAGAAAATTACGTTTGTTTCCGATTTTTTTTTTCATATCTTCAATAATTTTGGAATCTATAGCAATCGTTATTGAATCTTTCAATACATAACTAGTCCATTTTTCACCGTTAAATTTTGTCAAGAGTAATTTTTGTTTTTCTTCTTTTGCCATAACATTTAGTAAATAGCAAAATATAAATTTCAACTACAATTACATTAATAAATACGAGAAAAACGAACAATAAACATAATATGCTATTCGCTTTATAAGTTATATATATTGTTGGTATTATCCCCACCAATGAAAGGTTTAATATTTGTTGAGTTTTTTTTGCTCGCATTTTTATTTCGTTTTCGTAGGCGGGACTGCTTTCATGTGTTACCAAAACACTTTTAACAATTAATTGTCTAAATGCTGTTTCTATGTTTGTTTGTTGCGTTGCTCGATCAACGGTTTCATAATCATTTTCTACGTTCCAATCAATTAGACTTCCATCTGAAGATATGCTTCTCTGGGACATATATATTAACGTATGTTTCAGTACACAGAGTGTTTCATTCGTTTTTTGTTCATGGTTGTTATCGGTAACGTGCAAATGCCAAAACATATACGGGGTCATTTCTATACGTCTACTCCCAAAAGATATTTGTCTATCTATTAAATTAGATTCGCTGATTTTTCGCAATATCAAATCGGAAAGTGTGGGTTGATTAAATTGGAAAGGATCCCATACAAAAGCAAACAATATATCAATAAGTGGTCCGATCAACATTATCCAGCCGATAATACTTAATGTCGACACCGCCACCCCGGCTAGTGCTACGGCAACTTTTCCAAGTTGAAGAGTCACGCTCTCAACTATGACGTTAATAATTGCATGCGATGCCACAGCACAAAATAATTTGTTTGACATAATTTTAATAGATGACCATAATTCAGATTTTAAAAACATTTCAATTGTTTGTGGGCCTAATTTGTTCAAATAATATTTTAAAATCATGTCTCCGGCATCAAAAGAAAACTGAATAGTCGTATCTTTGAAACGTTCTTTGCTAAACACACTACCCATATCAAAAATGATTTTTTGAAGAATGTCTGCCAACTTATTATTTGATAGTTGGGGACTATCCTTATTATTTTCGTAAAGTGCTTCTCGGGTAATTCGTTTACTTGCGGGAATGAATACATCATTTACAATTTTTTGAGAAATTGTTTGGTCCTCAATTGTATGTTCTTTTGTTATATCCTTTATATTTTTTGGTATTTGTCGTTCTTTTTCGATTAATCGTCCACCGTATTTATCATTTCTTCCGTCAGTAATGTGCGCAAATTTGTCTGTCCAAACTAGCCGGTCTATTAAATGATTATTTTCAAATCCCAAATCGTATAATGTTATATCTTCAGGTACTAGCTTTTTATTAAAATTAATATTATTCTTCCAACTTTTAAGAGATTTTAAAAATTCTCGTTTTACTTGGAAAATGTTACATGAACACTGGAAGTTGTTCTTTGTTTTGGTAGAAGGTGCACAGTTGTTCTTCGAAAAGATTTACTGCATTTTCAAATGCCAATGCTGTAAATTTAAGAATTTTTATCAAAGATGAACCCATAAATAGTTGTAAATAGTAGGTGGCTCCATCATAACCACATGATGTATCATCTGATTCACTAGTTTTACTTTCGTCTTTAATTAAGTCCATATAAAATGATTTACAGTAAGCTGGATTTATACGAGCACTGGTTACTGGATTTCCTTCGGAACCAATTTTTGTAATATAAATATCAAAACTTGTAGCATCTGAAGAGACGTTATCCTTGTCGGAATCTTTGTTGTTGAAATAATGTTTTGAAGGATCTACAAAAAACGAAGTAAGTGCATAATTTTCCAGTAGACATGCATCTTCGAACCAAATCAACTGAGGTGGTAACGTATGATCATTGTTTGGTTGCGATATGGGCCCGTCTTGATTTTTTGAAATATTAGAGTGGTTTATTTTGGAATTAAAACAAGCGGGCTGACATGTATTAAATCGATCGCCGTTGGGCATACCAAAACTAAATGGAAGACTGTTTGCCGTACAAGATTTGCTTAAAGGGTATGTAGGAAAACATGATGTTGTAGTACATCCAATTTCGTCAAATATCCACCGTGTTTTGAGAGCATTTTCTATGAAGGAATTTTCATAAATATAATCTACGCCGTTCACGGCTGCTTCGATATTTAATATTGTATGAGAGAAAATGTGGGGTGCTTTTTTCATACATTCATTTCGCAGATTTAAAATGACTCTGTAATTAGCATAAAGCCGGGTGCTTTCAATATCTTTGGGTGTTAGGCCAATATTATCCATGACTTATTACAATAAGTTTGTTGGTTTTGTATGAGAAATAAAATCTGTTTCATTTGTAGGGTTTTCTTTATTAATGAATTTTAATGTTACAAATTGCGTAATTAATTTTGAAGCTTCCGTCAGCATATTAATTATAAGTTCGTTAAGTTGAGTAAACGGAAGTGCCGAATTATATCGATAATCTAGTATATTTTTGCAAATTTCAAGAGCTTCTTTGTAAGGAGAAAATCTTTTTTCGCTTATTAATAATTCTAAAAAAATTTTTACGTATTTAAATTCTTTATAAATATTAAAACTTTTTCTCCTCTCTTCTAATGTTACGTTTTCGGCAGTTAATTTTCCCACCTTGAATGGTTTTTTGTCCAATTTCTCATATGGAATAACGGGTATTGGTTTCAATAATTCTGTAGCCATTTAATTTTTAATGGTAGATTTTTGTTGTGAACGTAAACGCGTAGGGGGTGGAAATTCAGGACCGATTGAACTGCTGTCGAATAAATCATTGTCCACGGTAATATCGCTAAATTTATAGCAACGTAAATCACACAAACCAGGAACAAACTCATAATCGCTGGAATTGATTTTATCAATAATAAAAGCAATCCAAGCAAACAACGTTTGTCTAAATTGTCTAAACTGTATGTTATGTTCGTCAATTTTTTCATCCATTTTTCTGTTGAATATTTCTGCACATATATCGATTCCATGCCATATTAAATGTGAGTGATAAGTCTGTATTGGAGTAATACACATTTTTGTTAAAAGTAAAAATAATTCGTTAAAAAGTGAATATTCAAAAAACCTATAGCTGTTATTATTCTCACTTTGCATTCCTTTATTGATTCACTATATATAAATAGAAATGTTAAAGTAAATTTCTTTATTCTTATTAACCATTCATTGTGTAGAGGTTAAAACCTTTTTTTGCGTTATTTAAAATTATAAAATGTCGCAGATAATTATTACGGGTTCTATCGGTGTAGGAAAAACTACCCTCATCAATTCTCTAGTAGAACGATTTAAATTAGTGAAACCGTCTTTTTTGCTTCAGCATTTCGTAGAGAGTTTTCTACAAGACGATGATATAACAAATCAATTAAATACGTTTTACACCCTGATACATGAAAGAAACATTTCTGAGGAAAAATGTGAGATTATTCAAAATTTTCAGACTAAAATTATTAAAAGCTGTGAATCGGAAACAATACGGACTAATACATTTTGTGAAAGTGTTCAATGTACCACAAATACCCTTTGTATTTTAGAGAGATGTGTAGTCGACAGTTTAATTTTCCAAAAAACCATAACAGAGTTTAATGCACAAATTAAATTTGCTCCACTTGATATTGAGAACAAAATATTACCAAAATTTGTGAAAATTGTAATTTATTTACGTACAACTTGTAATGATGCTATGCAGCGCATTAGACATAGAAACAGACCAGGCGAAGAAAAAATTACAGAGGAGTATATTAAACATTGTATGAATAATTATGACAATAATATAGTTCATTATTACCGACAGATATATCCCGAAGCTTTTATAATGATTACATCAAATCCAAATGCTGATGAAATATTTTACATGTGTTTAGGTATAATGTGTGCAGAGGTACATTAATAACAATTTTTTTTAATAAATACCTATATTTTTTATTAAATGAAACAAAATTGAATCAAGAAATATATGTTTTTACCAATAATTGTATTTCATTAAATAATTCATGATAGTTAACATTAAATAAAACATTTTTGTCAAATATATAAAAACGTCGAATGTCTTTAACGATATCGTATTGTCTGTTATTAATAGAATTCATATTTTTCGTTCAAATATATCAAATATATTTCAAAATATTAAGCCCTGCCAGAGAAGACGCCTCGGCTCGTTTAAATAAATATTTTCTCAAGAAACCTAGAGGTCTCTCTGCGGGAATTACTATTTCAGAAGTATCTAATTCTATGAACATATCGATTAGTTCAAAAAATTTTTTAGCCAATAATATATCAGATTTGCTGTGAGTAAATAAAATTATATTTGAATTTTTAAATGTTTGTTTAATACTTGTTAAAAATTGAAAAGCAGATGGAAATGGTTCGTTTGATTGGTTTCCCAGTACCAAGGAAAAATCAGACAATATAAAATTGATGTAAAATTGTTGTCCGGTGTTAAAATCCATACTTGATCGAGTGCCATTTGGACCTTTTTCAATTTGATTAAACTTTTTATATTTTCCAGCTTTTTTATCGGCAAAAAAATCCAAAGAACGTTTACGGCGTTTATCTATTTTGGCTAATAAATCTGTCATGTTTTATAAGTTTCTTATTGTGTTGTTCAACTTATTAGATCTCGTACAAATACTGGCATATTGGTTTCTTCTTCATCCGCTTCTAAGGCGGGATCACTTGTGGGGTTGTTCTTTTTTGATATTTCCGACAACAACTGTATTGAAGATCCATCTCCCATATAATCCCAATAATCGCTGGAAAATTGTTTAGAATTGGATATATTTAATATATACAATTCATTATCAGACAAAGTCATTGGAAGTATTGCAGACCGTGGATTTGACGTTGCTCCTAATATTTTTGGAATATCAAATAAATGTTGTTGAACGATGGCTGTTTTAACACTCGATGTACTACTGCTGCTCTTTATATCCGGTGCATAACAAATGGGACCTACTAGCGAAAATGCCCCTATTGTTTTTTCACCGATTACTTGAACCATGGTAATATTGCCCGGATTCGCATAATTTGTGTTACGTTCTCCACTAATAATCGTCGAAGCATCAATTGTTAACAACATTGGCATGTCGAATATTGTTAAATCATCAGGATAAATTATTTTCGTAGAGTCGTTGTCTTCGGTGCTGTTTTGTACTAGTAATTGGTATACGTTCTCAGAGTTTAACATTTGAGTTAATATTTTCATTTTGTTTACCCAAAAGTTACGAATGGTAATAATATCTGTACTATTACCAAAAAGTAAAGTCAACAAACCCTTGGCCATCGCATTAGACTCGTCCGTGTTTAAAGCCGAAGTATAACAGGCACTTAATACCCTCACCAAGTTATCTTTGTCTTTTATCCAATCGGAATAACGTATTGATCTAATAATCGGTGCTATCGTGGTATATCCTTTAGGGTGAGTATTCATAAAAACCGGTGTTAATTTTCCCGAAATGCATCGCGAGGAACCACTTTCGACATTGTCAATTACCCTACATGATATTTCTAAAAATATAATTCCCAAATTTTGCCAATGAAATAAACATATTCCAGAAATTACTAATCCTCTACATTTAACACCACCATAATTGGATGCAAAACGATATAAATATATGGTGTGCTCGTTTGATTTCAACTCGTGCTTAACTTCATTAATATCTAAATTGCGTTGCATTTTTTTCAAAAGTCTTCCAACCTGAAAATTATTCTGACTGTCCCAAAATGAAAAGTCTGGCGTTGATTGCGAATTATTTGTCTCGTTAACATCTATATCGTCTGCTCGAAACGAGTCAAAATTAGCTGAGGTATTAATCTGTCTTTGTGTTACTTGTCCTAACATTATAAAAACAATACTAGTTTCTATTTACCAAGTTTTGTATTCCTGTCTTAAATTATATAAAAAATTAGTCTGTTTAATTATATCTGGGTCAATATATTTTTCTCGACCTTCGTTATTTCTAAAATGATTTTCTCTTACGATTTGATGAATTTTAATTATAAATAAATCAGTTGGCAAATCTTGTTTCCATCTTTGATAATTTTCAGATCTGCGTAAAACATCAAAATGTTGTTTGCATATTCCACACGAAATAAAAATGTCAATAAAATTGAAAAACTCTTTTAAAGATTCACTTTGAGACGAGCCATTTTCCAATTTTCCAGCTGTAAGATGAAACCACAACCAAAAGATTGGACCGACGTTGTTCCAGGATTGAATAATATCATCTGGCAACAGTTCTTCAAAAATGAAAATTGTATTATGCGTTCCATCTAACGATTCATACATTTCATTAAAAAAAGATTTCATTTCTTTTTTGAGAGTGATTTTTAATTGTTCCGTCTTTTGTTTTATGGTATCAGTCGAGTGCGTTTCCATTAAAGCATAAATTTCCTTAAATTTTTTTTATATAATTTCGTTATTCCATCTAATTTTACATCAATCAGATTTTCATTAAATTGAGTGCGAGTTTGAACGTTTCTAATATGTTGGGCCGTTTCAAATGATAAATGTATAAATGTTTTTAATAATTGATTTAAATTGTAGTTTAAAGAATTTTCAATTATTTCCAATATTTTAATATTTTCATTAGGAATATTTTCAAATTGAAGTAGAATTTTTTTTTCTAGATTTGTATAATTTATTTTTAAAAAGAATAAAATTTCGCCCAAGCATATGGATAACTTCCAATAGAATTCGACTTTGTTATTTTTAATAAAAACACACTCATTATATACTCGTAATATATTCTCCCAAAGTAATTTCCATTCGGGAGAACCACCCATATTTATTGATTTATGTACACTGGGTCCGATAAACCAGTATTTTATCTCGGGATTCATATTCATAATAAGAACAATGAAACAGAAGAAGAGTGCAAAATTTGACTCGGTGAATGACAGGTTATCACAAAATCGTACTGCAGAAGATGCGTATTCGGCGTCTTTACTTAAAATATTCAATTCTTATGTAAACTATTCGGATCAAAAAAATGCGTTGAGTAGTAAATTTGTTCCAGACGAGTTAAAAGTATCATTGATAGACGCAATTGAACAAGCATCTTATAACGATATAAAAGATTTAAGTTTATTGTGTTTTGATATCGAAAAATATTCAACAGAACAATTATTATGGCAAACTTTGGCATCTCGTATACTTGAAACTATTATTACACCCAAAAATACCAGTTGTTTTCTGAAAGATATATCACATAGTATCAAATATCGATTGACACAAATTACAGAGAAAGACATCTCAATGTTTATATGTAAATCTCGAAATAACAGATCAAAATGTATAGATGGAGTAAACGATTCAAGTTTTCTAACAACATTATTCGAATTTACAAACGGAAATAAACAGCGAAATCCCAATAATTCGATATTCATGCACAGTTTAGAAAATGTGACAAGATACATAGTATTGTCCTTTTTAGATTATTTCATGAAACATTTGGAATCATTTGTTACACAATCTTTTACAGATAATTTAGTAGGTGATTCAGAACAAAAGAAAATTATTTCAAATTTTCTAAGTAAACATTTAAATAATAATAACTGGAAAAATAAACTACAGTCTGTAATTCAAGAAAATGACATATTCGATGATGATAATTCTTCGACGTCTTCAAATTCATCTCGTGACACGATCATAAGTAACACAACAAAATTGTTTGATAAAAAATGCATACCCACAACAAATACTTTCGAGAATTTACATAAAACAAATATTTTTGAAGTTACTGACGAAACCCACCAATATAATAATGAACATATTGAGGTTTCTGAAAATCCAAATGAAAAATATAATAATTTTAACTTTGATACTTTTTCCATATCTCCGAATCCTTCGTGTGATGCAATCATATTAAACAACAACGATTTCAACCAAACTAAAAATAATTTAATACAAAATTTCGAAAATATAGACGAAGCGAATGTTTCTAAAGATTCTATGGAAATACATCAAAAAGATGACAATGTTATTGACTTTGAAGAAAGTTTTTCAGAGAATTTAGATCAAGAATATGAAATTTTTAACTTTGATATAAATAACAGAGACGAAATCATCAACGAAAATTTTAGTCAATCAACAGATAATTTATTAAATGAATCCAATGTTTTTGAAGTTATTGCTCAAGTACATCAAGAAGATGACGATACTGTACCGAGTACGAAACAACAAAATTCTAATCAAGAATATGATATTTTTGATGATAACCACAAAACTAATTTATCTGAAAAAACTATTTTAAATAAGGAGAAAGATGATATTTTAGATTGTATTCAAAATATGTACCGAGAGTCGGATAAATAAATATTTTAAATTTATTTCTACATGAATACAGTAATACAACAAAAACTGAGTGTAAATTTATTTATTTCTCAATTTTTTTATTATAATAAATATTTGTATCTATAATTTTATAATTTGGAACTAAAATGCCATTTCTTATTGGCAAATTTAAAAAAATTCTTTCAAATGCACTGTTAATTTGGTACTGTTTACATTCATTTTTATTCGTATGGTTATCTGGGTATTCTAAAGTTCCATTTAATTTTGCCGTTTCCATTATACCCGCCTCAGAAATAACAAATGCCAGCGGTCCAGTGCCACACTTGGATAGACCGTTCCTTTTCAAAGATTTGCCCCCAATTTCATAGCTCATTGTTGAAATTAAAATTGCCATATAATTACATATATCATCATTATCGTTTTCTTTCTCGGGTTTATAACGATCCGTAATAAAACAATAGAGAAAAGTTATTGAATTCATAATATTCAGATCTCTGTCACTGAATAATGCCCTATTGCTGGTAAATATTAAATTAATACAATGTTCTTCAGTTAACTCATACAATTTTTGCCACACCGTATCTTCATTTTTTTTTTGAACGTACACCACAAAATAAATTTCATTTTCAGAATTTTCCAGGGTGTTATTTATTTCCGTCAACTTAACAGACATACTATAAGGTAATATTTTATTTAATATTGAGTTTTTAAAATCATCCACTGTTCTAATATGTTGTGTCGTCATTACAAAAGACATATATATTATAGATGTGTTTTTTATAGATAAAAGCATTTCATATTTTGAGGTTGACATGTACCGATCAATATCGTTGGCCCAATTTTCACTTGAATAAAATTGCATACTAATATCATTTCCCTTTTCAACAATAGATTTGGGTTTTTTAATGTCAAAATTATCTTGTTGTCGTGGTTGTAAAAAATTTTTACACATGATAATTCCAAAATTTGTACCCGGTTCTGGTATCGTAAACTGATAACACTGACGAATTTTATCCAATTGTTTTTCGTTTAATATCCACGACCGGGGATCGGTACGACCAGCAGCTTCCAGTTGTCTGATATATGTACACAATGGCAATACGTCATTTTCATTTTTTGCATTGCATTTAATAAATTCTTTCCATTTTTCACTTAAACAAAGAAAATTAACGTTCCCGTATCCCCGTGACATGTTAAGATTTTGTTTTAAAATTACTTATATATACATAAACCAAGGTGTTTTATAAATTTATTACAGATTTTAATTGTGACAAATTTTCAAATCTTGAAAACATTACATACAGATATTCGTTTGTTGCCTGATCGCAATCTAAATACACATTACATGTTATTGTCATTCCCTGGCTCTGAAATGCATTTTCTGTAATACTAAGTTGAATCGGAAAACCCCAATGTGGAATTATTTTACCTCCCTCGTCTTTTATTCGATTATCTAAATTACTTCCTTGAGGAAATAATCTATACACCGTATTTGTCAGCTCATTTTTTACAACTACACTAGCTAAAGAAGTACCACTATATTCTAATTTTTTTAATGTTATAATGCTGCCATTTAATAATTCGTATGAACCGCCAACTTTTCGCAATAGATTTTTTGTAACTTTGTAAGTAAAACCAACAATTAAATGTTGGTTAAATGTTTTTACTTTATAATGAGCAATATATTTTTTTAACATTATTGGATTAAATGTAGTGCATAAAGACTCGTACAGTCTATTCGCGAACCTGGTATTAATTAGATTGCACGTATTATTCGATATTGTAATAATTTTGAAAGGTATATTACAAGATATGTTATTTAGCAATATCGATTCTTTTTCTATAATGTCAATAACGGTCGTATATTTATCTACAGTATCTGAAATGTCAATTTTGTGGTCTGTAGCTATGCAATGATTTTTTATAAAACAATGAAGTAGACGCTGCCTATCTTCTAGTGAATGATCTGCATGTTCCCACATGGTTTTAATTAAACTTTGTAGATTGCTATCATTGGCGGATCTTATAAGATTTGTTAATGTATACTCAAAAACATTAGCTTTTCCATATAATATTTTAGCGATATCAACAATGTTTTGTGGTAACGCGTCTCTTTGAATGTCAGCGTTATCATCGTGGCTACAATTTGTAGGTTTATTGAAATTTATAGGTTTACATTGGTGTCGATCACCAGATATTAAAAAAATAGTTTTGTCAGATATTTCATTAATAGATTTTGCTATAATTAAAAAAGTTGCTGGTGAAACCGTAGAATATTCATCGATAACGCAAACATAAAATGTGTCTTCTACCCGCCGGTTTGTCAAACATTGTCTATAGGTTTTTAAAGCATTTGCGAAATCACCGAAGGACGTATCTTCGTTATCGCGTATGTATATTCCTTGACATACTCTAGCTATAGTAGACAAATATAATTTATTTTCTTGTTGGGGAAACGTACCATTGTAATTCGTATGTTTTTTACAAGTATTTTTATAAAAGTTTTCTAGAAGAACGTGTTTTAAATTTATAAAATGAAAATGACCGTTACAGTGTTTTTGAATATATTTTAATACTTCCGTTTTTCCCGTACCACCCATACCATTTAAGAAGATAACCGCTGTTTGATTGTTTTGATTATATAAATGAAAAAAAGATTGCTCTTTATACACCTCTAAATGTTTATGTTTGATTGAATTTTGTGGTTCTGAATTTATTTCAGAAATACATTTTTTTGTTACATCATTTATCAAACGTACAAATTGTTGTTGTTCATTGTTTAAACTATTCCAACCGTCGCACGTGGGTATTTTGCATTTCTCAATCAAATCGCAATTAGAGGCACTCGTTGAATGACAAGTACATAACAAATCAGACGGTAATAACGGACCACTCTTAATTTGAGGAGATAATACTTCTACTTCTTTCGTTTCGAAACTTTTCAACAAATTTACTTGGCAAGTCAGTGCGATATCTTGGACGTTTGTACAATTAACATTTTTCGCACCAATAAATTCAAAAGTGTGTTTCGTCATCGTTACAATAATTATAAAATACGAGTGCATCTATTTATATATTCTTCCGCCCCTCTTGACTGTGGATTCCATGACAAATTAAATTGTCGTCAACAGAACGATATAAATTATCATCTATAGAAACGTACGCATCATTATTGTGCTTACTTCCATCAATAAATTGCACTGGTATGTCACGGTTTGTAAATAATTCTGGGGCATCTCGAAACGTTTTTAATATTTTTTTAGTAACCTTTTGGTGCTTATCAATATTATAAATAAATGTTGGCAAATCGTACTCGATCTGTGCTTCGGCCGTTTCTAGTTCTAATGAATTGTCGACATTTAACTTTTGAAATTTTGTTTTTGAAACTCTAACTTTAATAATAACTGGCCGTTGGAAATATTCCGAAACTAAAATACCACCTTTGCAAATTTTCACATCACCGGGATATTGTTGAATGTGTGAGTGTTTATCAGAATTTGAAATATTAATCAAAGATACTTCATTAAAATTATTTATACATTCTGGATCACAACATCGATCGCTTGATTCTGCCAATTTTCCCGATGGGAATTTTTCAGAACAATGCCGTACTAGTGATTCCCCTTTAATACATTCAATAAAACTATCTATTGGAAAAAAATTTAGCATGTTTTTAGGAATAGCAATCCTTTGGTTTCACATGTTCTCACATAAATTGATTATTTCGCATTTGTTTTTACGAAAAATGTGTAAAGGAGGACAATTTTTTACTTCATAAAATGGATAATGTTTCAAACATTTAAAATATTTTGTTTTGTTTTCAGCATGCTTTAACATCGCTTGTGGAAATTCCAAACATGTTTTTAGTGGTTCAAACAATTCTGCACATTTGCCATCTCCGGCATATAGGGTATTTGATGGACACTGTTTTAAAGAGAATTGTTTATTTCGACATTCACCATATTCATTAAAATTAAATTTTTCACCCCAATTTCCGTAGCCAGAAAACTGTCTGAGTTTGGAAAACATTGCATCATCGTGTACCAAAGTTTTAATATTGCTACTATCTATAATTCCACTTGTTGGAATGGGGAATGTTTGTACTTCATTTTTTAATACATCACAAACGGTATCGTTTGTTTTATTTTCATCATTCCACATAAAGTTTTTATTTAAATTAATGGTGATATTAGAAAATGTGTTATTTTCCTGATATTTTATCTTCAATTCGTTTGAACTACGTTCTACTTTATAATTATGCATCTGTTTCAATATTTTTGTTTGACTAAAGATTCCTTTATCGAATATAAATTTATATTTACCACCCGTATCTAATGGTAAGGGTATAGATTTAAAAAATTCAATTTTAAACAAATCATTTTTGCCAAAAACTATTTTATAAACATAAACTGTTTTTAATTGAGAATTGACAGGTATATAAGGAAATTAAAGAAAATTTTTATTAGGGGTTTTAGATAATATAGATTTGCAATATTTAGCAATTAAAATTATTTTTTGATGAGAAACTAAAGAATAAAAATCTAAAGCATCGCGTTTTCTGTATACATTTAGTATAATAGTAATAAAAAGAAACATTATTATTAGTATTATCAAATACATTTTTTTTCAGCTTTTCTTAAAACAACAGTGAAAACACAACTATGAGTTCTGCAGCAACAACTTCCGTTTCCCAAAATGAAGAGTATTTCATAAAATATGACGCACTGCCCCCACCGAAACCAATAATAATTTCAGTGAAATATAAAAATGAAACTATGCAAAATGGTGACACATATACGGATATGAATTCTTTAAACAGAATATCCATTATCAATGTAAATAATGATCATGATGGTCTGTATGAAAATTGTAAGCAAGCGATTATTGATAGTCGCCCAACAACCAATAACAAAAACGATAATGAACTATCAAATTCGAAAAATGTCAACAACGAAATTGACAAATTATTATCTAGAGCTGAAAGCAAAGAGATATTTAACAGGCCCATTCAACCGCTACCAATTGAAAACAACGAAAATGAAGACATATATGAATACATTAATGAAAAGATGGCTACTGGCATTAAGAAATACAAACATTTAAAGACGGCATTTCTATATGGTATTTGTAGCTGCCTCCCCCTATACATCATACTAACATTCTTATATATCTTTACGTACGTATAACAATAATGATAATGCTAACATGGCAAATAGCCAAAACATGCCATGTAAATTAAATTTATCCATGGAGGAATTTGAATATTTAGGTCTAATTTTCTCAGATCCATTTTTAAATACCTTTGACCCAGGCACATCAGATGACACTCAAAAAGTATTAACATACCCCGTTAATTTGGCAGAAAAAAATATGTTAAAACGCTCTTTGTTAATAATTTTAAATGAACATCTCAACTTTAATAAAAATATCACATCGCGTGTAGATATTTACAACCAAAAAATTGATAAACACTCCAATTCGGTGAATTGTTGTTCAAACCAATTGTGCAAATTTAAAAAATCTATACAAAATTTAACCAATAATACTTTTATGCAAATTTTTGTTACATACAATGATATATTTTTTAAAAGATTTATATATACCACAAAAATTTTTTGTGAACAATATTTTTTATTATTATATGATCGATCTTTAAATTTAACAGATATCGATTCTGAATACAAAGAATTTTCTCGTAGGCTGTTATATATTTTTGTAGTTAGTCATAAAATATTTAATAACTTTATGTTACATGTTATAGAATATATAGATAATAATAAATTTTGTCCGGTGTAACATCGTAAACAGACTGGCGTTTGGTGTATTTAAGCGATGTGTCATGTGCATAAACAAGTTACTAAATGGTTATGAGGGGATCGTATGTATCTCTCATAACCCCCAAAAGTAAGAATATATACCGAAAAATGAGGATATTTTACCTTTTGGGGGTTATAATCGCTTTTTGTGACCCGTCTTGCCTCCTACACCGACACCGGCGTCAAGTATGGTGTATACACCTGGCGTATCAAAACATCACACCAGGTGTCTAATGACACCACACCGAGCGTATGATGACACCACACCGGGCGTAAGAAGACACCACACCAAACAAATGAAGACACCACACCAAACAAATAATGACACCACACCGAACATACGATGACACCACAATCGATCAAATGCGCAACATGTAACATTAATAAATATGAGATTTATAATTTATAAGAGAGCTTATAAATATGTCAGACACCAAAGAAAAAATAAAATTTCATGTTCAACCGTTTTATTATTTTACCAATTCGGGTAAATTGTATCGAACCAAAGATGTTGTACAAATTGTTCTTAGTCAAGATGAAGCAAGAAATACATTAGAATTAATCGATTGTTTACTTAAAATTTATGATTTAGAAATTATGGATAATACATTAACATTAATAGAAGCAAAAGAAATTATAGAAGAAAAATTGTATATATTTTGGAATGCATTTATTAAACCACTTTTACATGATCTCACAACAAAAGATAATAATTCTCTAAAATGTTTTATGATGGCATTCGGTCAAAGTGTAGAAATGTTACAAAAAACATTCAATTCTATTTTAATTTATAAAATGTTAATGTATCATTTTAATAAAAGATATTCATTTCCTTGTATATATAAGAATTTAAAAAACGTTCAAAATGAAGTAGATTTGGTATCTACTCTAGAAAAATGTTGGGTTATTTTAGACGATATACTTTTTTTTAAACCCATGTTTTCAATAGATCAAAACTTTATTATTCTTTTCATTCAAATTTTTATATTAAATAATGCAAAAATATTTGTATCGCACGACAACAACAAACAATCGTCTAACGTACAATTACATGATGCTCCTCATAATCGTTTAGGTTGTTTTGTCCAACATTGGTTGTTACAAGGTAAAGATTGCAAAGTATCAAATATCTACAATGAAATTCTAAATTATGATTTTTTCTTGGAAATTGCTGATGATCTTCGACACTATGTCATGAAAAATAAAACGATATACAAGTTAATAGTAAAAGACGATTCTTTCAAATTAACTGATGACCAAATGCATTCAGTAATTTTAAATGAGCGAAAGGGATTTTTAAAATCGTTTGAAGATTTGATAACGTTTATTAATGATTCTGTGAAACAATCTCTAATGGCAAAATACCAAATAAAATCTTTTCTTTTAGATGAACTCGACTTTGGAGCCAGTGTACTCTTTTTATTATACAAATCATTCTGTTTCGATGACACACATATAAATCAACGGCATTTAAACTTGTTAAGAACTCAGTGTATGATGCAACTGGGTAATTTTTGCAATGAAAGTACTATAAAGAAATGTATAGCTATAATTTTAGCTGAAAATTTTGTTACCGAAGCGACTATAAAACTTTGGACCAAAAATCAATTTATTCTATTATTAGAAAAAGCATATGAAAAGATACAAAAATATAAAGAAAAATATACAGACAAACCAATTTTAATAAAGAAATAACCATTTCATCTGCTGTATTAATATTTCAAAATAAAGGTTAAATATGACGAAGGATGTATGAATTGTATGTGCTTCTACAATTCAAATAAAAAATAATTTAAGGCCATTTGATAACTTTTAAGTTGCAAAATTAGAAGCGAGTCCTTCTTTATATACAGAAGTGCTTAATTATTTCTTATACCTCCTCGAAATATTAATTAGTACATTGATTATTACATGTAAATCTAAATTGAGTCATTTCTTCAATGTTCAAAGTTGATCAATAAAATTAAGAACAGCATGCCAAACGTGATTTAGATGTAAATCTACAAGTATCCTTAAATTTGGAAAATTGATGAATTATAATCAACAAAAAATCTTATATAAAGAATTATAATTTATATATTTCTCAGTTAGATTTTTATTTTTCGGAGCAGTTAAAATATTTTACAATATGTGTGAAAATGATGCCAATGGTATAGTTTTCCTAGTCGAAGAAGCGATGCGTTTGTACGAGGATAATATCTGCAACGCAGTCCCTTTGATTGACAACGTTTGGAGTTCAGATGAGAGCGCCATGGAAACTGAGGACTCCACCGATGAAGACGACATGGAATATGTTCAAAATGATGAAGATTTGATTCCTTTAATTGAAGAAAGCATAAGTTTATACAAAGAGACCTGTCGAGCAATTGATGCAACTGAAGCATTTGTACGTTCTAATGATAAAGATGCTGGCACGATTCGGTTGATCCAAGAAACTATAAGTTTATACGAAGACGTTTGTGACTTGTTTCGGTTAATTGAAAAAACCGTAGACAAATATGTAGACAGTAGTAAAGCGGTTCCTTCAACAGAATCAATGAAAAACCAGTAGTCTTTTCGTTTATTATATTCATTATAAATGTAAGAAATGATTTTGAAAAATTATTGAAGAATCGAATGTAAAAAATCATAATTACTTACTGTATGTTAATTTAAATTGATTTACGATGCATATTATTTTAAGTAATTCTTTATACAATAAAACATTTTGTAAATAAATAAAAATATGTTATTAAAATAATCAGCTATACGAAAAAAAATTTTTTCTCGAATGTAACAGCCTTGGAAAAAAAAGTTGTGGAGTTAAATTATACATTTTCTTGGTGGGTAAATATTTAAACAAATCAAAACCATTTTTATACGAATACTGGCCCTCTTCGATTAGTCTACATGTTGAGCTATCATCACATTCACATTTATTTAAAAATCCAACAGCCATGGAGTTTTCGAAATTTATTGCAATCATAATAATATACTCCACATCATATATATTGTTATGATTGCAATTTGTGAATATTATTTCAAAATGTTTATTATTAATGCCGTGATTTAATAATAACGAATAGTACATTTTGTAATCTTCTACAATTGATTTAAAGAGTTCTTCAAATATTTGTTTGTATGTAAATACATTCATGTCGTTATTTTTATTTAAATTATATTGTTTTAAAAAAATAATCATTTTTCTTGACGAGTTTCTTGGTAAATTATATTTTAGTTTAGCGTGTACTCCTTTATATTCGGGAAAGTTTAAAGCTGTTTGTATAATTTTTGATTCCTCTTTAATAACAAGGTCTTTTGCTGGCTCCATATAATTCAACTCGACAATTTTTAACATATTCATGCCCAATAATAAATATTCTTCATATAAAATTTGTTTCTCCATTTTAAAGAAAAGAAAGAGTGTGGTATATAAAAAAACTTTATGTTCAGATTTAGCTTAGGAGTCATTATATATGTATCTAAAATTAGGAGGGGTGTCATGACAGTAAATTCACAAACGTATATGAGCAAGGACAAATACTTTTACATCTAAAGTTATTACGTTTTTATTATAGTTGTTTAACTAACGTGGTTTGTTTTAGTTGATGTGTCATTAAAGCGAAAACGCAGTTCTCTGTGGGTAGATTTCTCGGAAGAAATGGACAAGTGTGATGATATCTGGTTAGCATTAACAAGTTTTGTGACAAGCTCAACTGGGCATATGGAAATAACACATCCATTAAATAATGACCAACCACCGGTTGTATGTAATCAATCCACGCCAGAGCCGAAAAATGTTATTTCTACAAGGCTAAATAAAACAGAATCTCAATATGTTTGTAGACCATCACCAACTGGAATAAATGAACAAATTGATAGACAAGTTGTCAAAATGCCTGCTAAAGGGCATCATGATTTACGAATAGTGGAAGAAAAAGAAATGCAAAAATTGATCGAACTGGTATCTCATTACCCCGGCTACCAACTTCCACCAAAAAAAAACGTTAAGACATTTATTAACAAAGGTTTATAAAGACGTAATGGTAAAAGTACAGAAACGAGTGTGTATGGGTATATGTATTGTCGCCGAGTGTTGGTGGTTGGAATTCCAGAAAAAATGTAAACTATATAGCCATTATAGCCCACTTTATAAATGACGAGACTAAACTTCAGTCCGCATTACTAACTTGTATAAATTATAATGATCGGAATGGTTAAAAATTTGTAAAACTAAATTATATAAATATGTACTTGAAATTTAAATAAAATAACCAAGATTTTATTTCTGTTTTTATAAAACGACACGACAAAAAATATTCGAAATAATTTTAGTAAAATTCATGTAAAAACGAAACAACATTGTTAAACAAGATATTCAACGATGTTCGCGATAAAAGTTTTGTGTTCCAATTTAGTAGTGGTTTGTGTTTTGCTATTCAAAAAAAAAACAAATGAGAATTTGAAACTAATGCTGGAAAATCTCAAGACAGAAATATTATTTTGATAATAAATTAAAAGACAAGTAATTCAAATTGAGAAATTTAAATGACTAAATTCTACTTATAAATTTTGTAATTGACATTCAAATACAAGTTTTATTTTTATGGTTTTATCTTCAAAACGGAACAACTAGAAGACTTAAAGTTGACGTATACAAAAAATAAAAAATGAAGAAAGATATAATTTGAATGAACCAATTTTAATAAAAATAACCAATGTCTAAATTTGCTAATCTGCTTCCCTCCTTTTTTTATTGTCATTAATCACTTTCTCAGTTTATCGTTTGAATATTTGCAATTTTCACACACTCCATTTTTGTATACTAAATATATAAATAAAAGATTTTTTTCTAAATTAATTTATTTTTTTTAAACACAAAACAATATAAAAATTATTATAACATAGCAAAATTAAACCCATTCACTATTCTGAAATCTTATATCTTCTATTTCTTTTAATAAATAATTAATGTCTTCTTGACTTTCTTTATTGATTGCAGCTTTTTGTTTATTTTTTGTGTCCAAATTTGCAAATCTTATTCTTTCCATATTTCTGAATTCGCGTCGTTTGGTTTTTGTTAAATTTGCATATTTTCGCAAAACGGGCTTATTTTCAATAAATTCTGTGGGATCGTAGCTATTGTAATTACAATCATCCCACGATTCTGTTGTTGGTATGTGTATATTATAAATCGGGTATCTTGTTGGTTGTTCATCTTCGTTTCTTGACAGTGGATATCTGCTTTGATTTAATAAATACAATACATCGTCCCTTTTCTCCGGGCAATTTTGATTATGTTCTTCCAGTTTGTCTTCCGGAATTACATGTCTCATATTGAATTGACATCTTTTTAGATGCGGATAATCTTTTCCACATTCTAAAATATGTCTTCCAATACGTTCTTTTGTTACCTCATGATGTGCATTATAGGAACATATTTCACGATCATCTTTTATTGATTGCATGATTATGTGTATAGTAAAGTAATACTTTGAAGAATTAGAAGCGAGTCCTTCTTTATATACACGAAGTGCTGAGTTCTTTCTCATACCCCCCCCCCTAAAATATTAATTAGTACATTGATTATTACATGTAAATCTACATTGAGTTATTTCTCCATTTTTACTGTGTATTTTTTCTTAATTATAATTCATCAACGTTTCAAGTTGATCAATACTTGTAAATTTACATTTAAGTAAAGTTTAGCACAAAATATTTTATTATTACCATAAAATAAAATCTTGAATTAATTTATTCAATTTTTTTTATCCATATTTTAAAATAAAAACTGGAATCAAAACATCATTTCTGTAAAAAAATTTTCATAATCTTAAAATTAACTAGCTAACTTCTACTGCTCGACCGAAAATTATAAGAACAAAAATCTTAGGAAATCAGCTATGGATGAAATATCTAACAAGTTAGGAATTCCAGCTAAAGAAGTAAAAGATAAAATGTATAATCTTCGTTGTCAATTTCAAAGCATCAACAGAAACGTAAACACACTAAAGGCGGTTAAATGGCAATTTTCTGATGCCCTAAAATCCATAAGTGGACCAAGAAATATTCTATCATTTTTTGTTGGCATATCACTCCACCACTCACAATAAATTTATCAATAATATATTTTTGAAAAATTAATTTCGTTTGCCTCTTCTAAATTACAGAACATACTGTGGAAACACCACATTCAGAAACACTTAGTCTCATGAGAGTAAAATTTCATAATTTGCATAAATTTAAGTGTTTCAAAGAAATATCTCATGTTTTGTGGAAACATATCTGAGATAAATATATCATGAGACTAAAATCTCACGAGATTTTAGTATTTAGGACCTGTTTCTAAAATTAGATGTAGAAATTAATGTAGTTGTATATAACTAAATTATATATATATGTGTGTGTGACAAAAGGAGGGTACGGTTATATATTCAAGAGATTTTAAACACCCATTACAGAAACTACTGCACTACTCAAACATGAACATGGATAAAAATACTGAACCACCACCACCGAAAAAAGCAAAAATCATTAAAGATGCACCCAGTCACCGTAAGTTACATTTATTTTTATGTAAAAACTAATTTAAAATATTTATAGAAATGTAATTTATATTTCAGAAGATCAACTTACACTTGAAAATTCAGAGAACTTTTCGACAATAATGGATCACAAACACGAGTCGGATCAATCGTCAGGTGATGAAACAAACCTTTATAGAGAACTGAAGGCGTTGTTCGAAATTATGAGGGAGGAACAAAAACGTCTCAATAAATCAATTTAATATATATTTTTGTTATACCTATTTAGTAAATTAAAATAAAGTGTGTATTTAGAACATGTATTTATTATTATTTGAAACAGATTGCTAAATGTATATTTCAAAAATTACAATTTTGTTATCGACGGACAATTTTCTTGCTTCCACGAGGAATAGATCTCGACGAGCTCAGTGGACTTGAAATAATTTTAACAATCCTCCGAGCACTAAAACTCTTCTGCATTATATGGTTAGTCTGTTGTTAACCACTTGCAACATTACGTTTGTAATGTCGAGATCTTGACAAAGAGCCTGATAAGCAGTTAAACTTTCCATTTTAAAAATTAAATATTCTAGTCAATATTTAATTTATAATTTTTACGATTGCTTAATTTAAATTGACTTACGATGTTATTGTAATAATTCTTTATATAATAAAATATTTTGTAAATTTATATCATAAATAAAAATGTGTTATTAAAATAATAATTCAGCTATATGAAAAAAAAAATTTCTCGAATGTAACAGCCTTGGAAAAAAAAGTTGTGGAGTTAAATTATACATTTTCTTGGTGGGTAAATATTTAAAAAAATCAAAACCATTTTTATACGAATATTGACCCTCTTTGATTAGTCTACATGTTGAGCTATCATCACATTCACATAAAAATCCAACACCCATAGAGTTTTCGAAATTTAATGTAATCATAATAATATACTCCACATCATATATATTGTAATGATTGCAATTTGTGAATATTATTTCAAAATGTTTATTATTGATGCCGTGATTTAATAATAACGAATAGTACATTTTGTAATCTTCTATAATTGATTTAAAGAGTTCTTCAAATATTTGTTTGTATGTAAATATTTTCATTTAAATTATATTGTTTTAAAAAATTAATCATTTTTCTTGACGAGTTTCTTGGTAAATTATATTTTAGTTTTTCATGTACTCCTTTATATTCGGGAAAATTTAAAGCTGTTTGTATAATTTGTGATTTCTCTTTAATAACAAGGTCTTTTGCTGGCTCCGTATATTTCAACTCAATAATTTTTAACATATTCATGCTCAATAATAATATTCTTCATATAAAATTTGTTTCTCCATTTTAAAGAAAATGACTGTCGCATTTAAAAAATTTTATGTTCAAATTTAGCTTAGGAGTCGTTATATATGTATATAAAATTGGGAGGGAATGTCATGACGGTAATGATTTCGATGATGGTTGATGTTTGAAGTTTTTAAGGTTTTTAAAAGTCAAAATGGTGAGGTATTATGGTGTATGCCGATATACAAATAAATAATATTGAAATAACACCATTTGGGTACATATGTGGCCTGATATTTTATAATAAAAAATATGTAGATAGAAATCGGTGGCAAAGTAGGACTATAACTACTTGGAAGAAATTTAAAACTTTATTTACAATAAGCTTTATTCATGAAAATAAATATGAAAGAATCTGAAGACTACATATGCAATAAACTAGATCCGATATTCAGGGAAACCAAAAAGCGCTGTATTCCAAAAGTACTTAATTTATGAGAGAAGTGTAGAAGACACTTTTTTATACTCTGTAGAAAAACAACAAACTACTAATTATTACCTCATACCATGACAGGTAAACCAATGAAAACAACCAATCTATTATGCAAGAAATACATGCTATTTTTAGACGCTGCTGACAATTAGGAAGATTTAATAAAAATTCCAAATCAAAGACGTTTCAACATCGAAGAGTATCTGAGCTGGATTATAGATGTGAAGTAGTAGTATGTCCATTGAAAATGATTGTTTTTTTATTGGCAGTCCCCAAACCAAATATACAAAGATAAACAATTTTTGATGCTTCTTAAATAATTCATAACACTGGCTCCGGCCCTAATGTTGGCACCAACAATACTCGTCCAATGTGTAGGTCTGGAAAAGTATTGCCCCAACGTTGGCAGTTGACCGATGAGAGTCGGTGTTATCAAAGGAATCGGCGCCAACGTTTGTAATCTATTCACGCGCTGGCTGTAAAATGTATTTACTCTATGTACAAATATTTAAAACAATTTTGATATCAGACATCCTCATGTTGCCAAACAAATTAACTAGCTAACGTGTGGAGCCGGTCTAATATTTTGTTGTATTTTACAGCAAGGTGGTAAGAAAGAACTATTTAATTATAAATCAGATCCTTGGAATAGAACTATTAAAATGAAAAAAATACGGAACATCCTTTGCAGCTATTATACATGAAGAAATATGAATAAAGGTATTTTAAAAATAACTAAATATGTGTTTGTAAAGTTAAATGTAAATTCATTCAAAGTTCATATGGTAGAAATTGAAAATTTTTATGGTACATGAACTTTACAAACTGTGTATTAGTTTTCATATTAAAAGGTATTTATAAGAAATGGAAACACTCAATTTGTTTTTTTTTCTGAAAATAATAGTCCCATAGTAGATTTAGTAAGGATTTTAAAGGAAATAAGTCTACATGTTCATTCTGTTGGTTTGGAGTTTATAGTCACAGTCTTGATCAATGCCCAACAAACAGTGCTGCAATAAAATATCTTCTTATAGATACAAAGAGTTATTGCTTTAGAAATAATATTGATAATTTCATGGTTATTTCGGTGTTGGAAGAGAAATTATATATTTTTCTAAAAGGTGTGAGAAATAGTTTACTCAAAAAAGCAATTACATTCAAAATGATGAACATAAAACTGCTTCTTGGTTCCATACTGGAGATATATATCAAACAAATAAAAAATGGGTCTTGATAAATTTGTGTATACAATGAAAGAATAATTTAAACCATAAACTTCAACTTTTCAAATTAAAGTACCCATGTTATATCTGTCTCAAAATCTAGGTATGTTTGGGGTTAAGTTATGCTAAGGCCTCAGTCAAAATACACTTTGTTATCTGCTGGTTACATGAGTTGTAAAACTAACTAAAAATGAACATTAATTATTAGTTGAGAGATACGGTTCCCTGTATTCTTCACATACGGCACACCAATGATAAAGTACGTAAAGGTGTCGTTGATGAGTGCGGGAGAGTTCCTGAACGCCAGTAGTAACTATGTTCAATTGTGACATTCCCCCATGTTGATAAGACATTACCCTCGATGTCCCAATAGACAGCTATATCATCTCCATATGCGAAGTATTCGGGTTCCAGATCTCCAACTCTAAAAAAAAAAACAAAAACACAGCAGTATAAATTCATAATATAAAATCTTATTTAAATTCAACTTTAGTAACCATGTCTTAACTATCCTAGAGGTTTAAATTATCTAAGAGATGTCCTAGCGACTTAAATATGTATAGTGAATAGTTATTTTATGAGTTTCGGTAGTAATTTTTGATTACTCCTTTTTGTATTTTTCGTATTTTTTTCTAAAATTATGTTACATTTTACCAGGTCATATGCAGAATTTTTGAACATTTCTCTTAAAGTCCACACGTTGGTTGATACATGTAGAGAGTGAAGTGAATGGCATGTTTAACTTTAGGTGGAATATAATTTTTGAAAAAGTCAATAAGATTTCTAACTGCGTTATTTTTTCGGGATTGTAAGTGTTGACGATTCTTGCTGTGAATGTCTAGTGTTTTCACTGTCACTATCGCTCTCATCTTAAGTTAGATCAATAAGTTCATCAATTGTTTCAGTTTCGGATGTATTGTGATTTAAGTTAGTGTTATGTTGTTGCTGACTGCAAAGTTCTTTGTTGAAATCTTCCATGAATTTATTTAAGGCAAATTTTTCTTTTTCAGTTTGGATAAGGAGGTTTGAGGGTGGATCAGATATTGTGACATATGCAAGTTCTTTTTTGTCTGTAAATTGGTTGGGTGATAATTGAAATGGAAGTTGTTTGGATGTGAGCATCACAGATCCCCTTGGAAATAGGTGTAGATGTTGCCAATTTGTTTTATTTTGAACTGGAATTTGATGATGTTTTTTAAGGGGTTTGGGTTTTTTGAAAGATTTTTTTTCAGGTCCTAATATGTTTGAAATTTTGTTTGGTTGAGGCGGTTGTATGTCCTCATGAACGAAGGCTTCTCCAACAGTGGTTGTTTTCCGATATAGTATTATTTTTTCTAGAGCTTGTTCTGCAAAATTCCATACCTTGACAAACTTTTTTGTAAATTCCGCATCAAAATTTGTTGGTTTTGGCATAATGGGAAACCTTTAAAGAAAATCATATAATAAATATATTTAATTTTTACTCATTATTTATAAAATTAATGCTCTATCTACTCACAAAAATAATTATTGATCCATTTTGGATTCAAGAAATTGTGGAATTACGATGGGTATGTACATGTACCTGGTATAGGAAAACAATATACCCCAATCTTAACGATCGATCAACTACCTGTTGTATGTAGTCAATTTAGATTAAGGTCGGAAAATATTATTCAAAATATAACAATTAGTTTATAAATCATAAAACTGGAAAAAAATGAACAAATTGATTGTTAAAATGCTTATCCGGACCTCGTAATTTATGAATCATGGAAGAAATGCGAAATTTAATTGAACTGGTATTTTATTTTCCGGCCACCAATCTCCGCTTGAAGTGCCTTTCTATATTTTGTTATTTATCTAATTATAATATGAGTAGGGTTTATATATTATGTAATTTAGTTTTTTATTCTTTTCATTAGTCAAAAAAAAACTACGATTAAATTTAAATCTCATTGAAAATTGATTACAAAAATAATAACTTATTTTTCATTAAACAAATAGCTCCATATATCTGAAGAGATAAAGATACTGAGATTTAATATTTATTCAAAAAGCATATGGCTCTTTCAGTTACGTTAATTTCTCTGAATTTTGGATTTTTCTAAACAAAATAAAAGTATAAGTTTGTGAACTTTTAGTTTAAAGATTCTGTTAAGGTCGGTATCCACAAGAAGACAAAAATCTCTTGAGATTTTTGACTCATGATATTTTTGAACATGAGATTTTTGTCTCATAAAATATAATCTCGGGAAAAATTTTATTTCATTGTGGAAACAGGCATTAGATACGTGATATACAAGGGATAATCTCGTGAAATAATGTCTCATGAGAGTTTAGTTGCGTGAACAAGTTTCAACGTGTAAACATGATATACTGTGCATCTCACATGATTGAAGAAAAAAAATGAACATTTTTAGGAGACAGCTATTATTCATTAATGTATTTATTTCACATACCTGTATGTTTCGCGAATTGTACTTGAAGTGTTGCTGACTGTAATATATAATGTTCTAAAAGAAGAATATATACATGTAATTAACCAATATTTTACATTTTGAAGGGTGTATATATTTCGTAAAATTGTTGAAGAGTTATTTCACTACTATCATTATTTACTAGAAAATCCACTGTATTTTCTATATTTAAGGGCTGCTGTGGTGGCGGAATAGTATTTTGCTGTAATTTATTTACTAGAAAATCCACTGTATTTTCTATATTTAAAGGCTGCTGTGGTGGCGGAATAGTATTTTGCTGTAATTTATTTACTGGTAAATCCACTGTATTTTCTATACTTAAGGGCTGCTGTGGTGACGGAATAGTATTTTGCTGTAATTTGAGCTCAAAGTTGTCGTTCATTTTTAAAATAATTCGCTGTATTTCTCGCTTTGCCCAGGACTGTAGCTCTGGAGCTTTTGAGCTCATATTTTGAAGTTCGTCGGCCACCTAATCTCCAAAAATTTCAAAAGAGTCTGCAGGTTTTGACATAATACCACGGCATTGATCAAGTATAGTTTCTTGCTTTTGATCTTTTTTATTTTTTGTTGATGAAGATCTGGATGAACTTGGTGGGATATCGATTGTTGATGTAAGCAGTGTGTTAGAACTTTCTAAAGTGTTTTCTAGAATTACATCCTGTGGATGTGAATCTTCACTCTCTGAACATTCATCTAGGTCTTCGGTAAGATTATCTGGTCCATTATTCTAAAAGTAAATAATATCAAAGGTAGTTTGCACAATTAGCCATAGCCAATGAACAATTGAATATACATTAATTTTATTTTTACAGATGCCAAGCACCGAACAAGAATGGCTGCAAATTTCACAATAATTTGAAGAAAAGTGGAATTTCCCACATTGCATAGGCACATTAGATGACAAACACGTTCTCCGAATATTTTATGAGATTTTGTCTCATGAAATAATAATCTCGAGAAAATTTTTATTTCATTGTGGAAACAGGCATGAGATACGTGATATACAAGAGATAATCTCGTGAAACAATGTCTCATGAGAGTTTAGTTGCGTGAACAAGTTTCTCGCATGAGACATTTATCTCACCTGCTGCACGTCATTGTTGTTTCCTGAGATAAAAATTTGTTTTTTCCCAATAATGAGTGAAATTACTGAAAAGGGATGTTTAAAAAGAAAAGAGTGTAATTTGAAGTGGACGGCAACCATGATACTGCAATTAATTGACTATAGGAATCATGTTCTAATTTATGGAACTGTTCGAAAATTATAAGAACAAAAATCTTAGGAAATCAGCTATGGATGAAATATCTAACAAGTTAGGAATTCCAGCTAAAGAAGTAAAAAATAAAATACATAACCTTCGTTGTCAATTTCAAAGCATCACCAGAAAACGTAAACACACCAAAAGCGGTTAAATGGCAATTTTCTGATGCCCAAAAATTCATAAGTGGACCAACAAATATCATATCATTTTTGCTTTTTTTATTGGCATCTTTTTATGAAATCACTCCACAACTCACAATAATTTTATCAATAATATATTTTTGAAAAATTAATTTTGTTTGCCTCTTCTAAATTACAGAACATACTGTGAAAACACCACATTCAGAAACACTTTGTCTCATGAGAGTAAAATTTCACAAGTTGCATAAATTCAAGTGTTTCAAATAAATATCTCATGTTCTGTGGAAACACTTGAATTTATGCAACTTATGAAATTTTACTCTCGTGGGACTAAGTATTTCTGAGAATGTGGTGTTTCCACGTATGTTCTGTAATTTAAAAGAGGCAAATGAAATTAATTTTTCAAAAATATATTATTAATAAAATTATTGTAAGTTGTGGAGTGATTTCATAAAAAGATGCCAATAAAAAAGCAAAAGATAAAAAGATATTTGTTGGTCCTTTATGAATGAATTTTAATGCATCATAAAATTGCCATTTAACCACTTTTGGTGTGTTTACATTTTCTGTTAATGCTTTGAAATTGACAACGAAGTATGTATATGTATATACCATTATTTTCCAATTTTGTAATTTCATAAAATGTTTAGAGAATAATCTTTTCGCAACTTGACGCAAAAATGCATTTTAAAATACATCTATTTTTATATATATTCCAACATGTCGTTGCTTATCGCACAATGCTTGTTTCATGTCCAAATTCCCCGTATCGTGCCAATTTACTATATAAAACTTCGAGTTATCCTAACATCGATGTACTTGTTTGTTTTTAGTGAAATAAATGTCTCAAGTGAGATGCGCAGTATATCATTTTTACACTTTGAAACTTGTTCACTCAACTAAGACATTGTTTCACGAGATTATCTCTTGTATATCACGTATCTCATGCTTATTTCCACAATGAAATAATTTTTTTCCCGAGATTATTATTTCATGAGACAAAAATCTCATAAAATATTCTCATTGTGGATTCGCACCTTTATAAAGCACCTAAACATAGTGGTAGTCTGTTCTACAATTACAAAGGCACTCGTAGTATTAATGGCATTAGATGACGCAGAATATAAATTTATATACATTAATATTGGGAGTTTACGGACGAATTTCTGATGGGGGTGTTTTTAATGCATGCTCTTTATCAAATAAACTAGCTAATAATAGTTTAAGTATTCCAAAACCTAAACCACTACCAGCACGAACTAAGTCAGTTCCATATGTTATCGTAGCAGATGACAATTTTACAATGAAGCCATACATTATGAAACCATATGCGTTTAGAAATGTGTATGATGAGCAAAGAATATTTAACTACCGGCTATCATGAGCAAGGCGAATAATTGAGAATACTTTCGGGTCAGCCTCTGCGAGATTTCGTTTACTAAGAAAACCAATTGAATTGGAACCAGAAAAGTGAATATTATTGTATCAGCAATATGTGTGTTACATTTTTTTTTTATTGACATGATCTAAAAGGTTTTACGCTCACTATGGTAGTTTAGATGTTGAAGATCACGAAACTGGTATTATTCGAGCAGGAGAATGGAGAAAAGACTTATAGGGCTTACTGAATTTACAAGTTAATCCTAACCTTCGAGGAAGCTTGGAAACAAAAGAGATACAATTGGAATTTATGCAATATTTCCATAAGTAAGGAGAAATTCCATGGCAATATAAATTTGTATAAAAATAAAACTTACCAGTGAATCAACTACTCTGTCATTACTATTTGTTGGTCCACTTATGAATTTTAAGGCATCATAAAATTCCCATTTAACCTCAAAGTCGTCTCCCGCTGCTTGACCGCCTTTGGTGTGTTTACGTTTTCTGTTGATGCTTTGAAATTGACAACGAAGGTTATGTATTTTATCTTTTACTTCTTCAGCTGGAATTCCTAACTTGTTAGATATTTCATCCATAGCTGGTTTCCTAAGATTTCTGTTCTTATAATTTTCGGACGAACAGTCCCACAAATTAGAATATGATTTGTATAAGTCAATTAATTGCAATGTCATGGTCTTTGTCCACTTAAAATTATATTTTCTTCTTTTTGAACGTTCTTTTCCACAAGCTACATTCATTGTTGGGAATCACACAAAAATGCGCAGAGATTATCTCTTGTATATCACGTATCTCATGCCTGTTTCCACAATGAAATAAAAATTTTCCCGAGATTATTATTTCATGAGACAAAAATCTCATAAAATATTCTCATTGTGGATTCGCACCTTTATTATTATTAAACTAGACATCTATAAAAATAAACGAATCCCGTACTTACAAATCTAATATAAGACAACCGCAAGACTAGGCATAAGCTTCATTGCTGAATTTTCTTCTATCTAATTTTGATGAGTAATATCATTTCTGTTTTTTATTTATAGCTATATAAAATTTGGTTAGGTTGAAAATTTTCATTGTTGTATTGTGTCCCATATTTCTCTAGAGGTTTTTATCATTATTTTCATAGTTGTAATTTTCATCAAACTTTATTAAAGAACAAAATAAATAATTGTATTAAATTGCTTTCACCATATAATTTTTATCGTACAACTTACTACCTAAAAGTAACCTGCAATGCAGTACTAAGACTAAAAATACAGGACAAAGGAGAAAGTTGGATAAATGATAAATTTTGATAAGTCAAAATATTTTATAATTGGGAGAAGAGTTAATATAATTTACAATTATAATCAGAAACATGTATTCAGTAGATGTCTACTCAAAGAGGAAATTCTGTAGATATTTGAAGTTTTTATTTTAAGGACCTTCAAATTGTCATATAATTTTTAACTTAAAAACAATGTATTAATTCTACATGTAAAGATACTTCTTTTTATTAGAAACTGTTTTTTTATGAATTGTAAGTTCTAATGTTTAAAGGCATTTATAAAAAATGGAAATAGTCATTTTGTTATTTTTTGAAAATAGTCCCGTAGTAAATTTAGTAAGGATTTTAAAGGAATTAAGTCTACATGTTCATTCTGTTGATTTGAAGTTTAGAGCCATAGATACATTGCACGGTTAATCTTTAATGTTGGAAGAGAAATTATATATATTTTTAAAAGGTTTGAAAAATGGTTTACTCAAAAAACAATTACATTCAAAATGATGAACATAAAGCTGCTTGTTAGTCACATACTAGAGATATATATCAAACAGATGAAAATAGTGATAAATTTGTGTATACAATAACGAGAATAATTTAAACCATCAACTTCAACTTATTATATAATTCTGTCTCAAATTCTAGGTATGTTTCATGTGCTATATCATATTGTTACTTATGTGAAGGGGTTCCGGGGGATAAATTATTCAAAAGCATAAAGCTATCTATGCTTCATATGCGAAGCCTTCGGGTTCCAGATCTCCAATTCTGAAAAAACAAAAACACTAGTACGAATTTATAATAAAAAAAATTACATAAAATCTTATTTAAATTCAACTTTAGTAATTATATCTTTTAATTATCCTTTTTTATGAATTAGGGTGTTTTAAGATTATATCGTAATGGGATTGTCTTTTTTCACAATTTTGAGATTGTATCTTGGAAAACAATTATTTTGTCTGCTACTGGTTTGATTTCAATCATTTATGTTGGTGTTTATTCCATAATAGTGAATAGGTAAAGTCAAGTTTTCAGTCAGAAATTTTGATTTTGAAAAGTCTGAACGTGCTCGTAATAATTTTAAATTGTCTAAACCAATTAAACTATTAAATGTTTTGTGAAATTTAAATGAATAAAATTTTAATTTGTTATGAGAATTAAAGTTTGAAAACATATCTCAGCGCACAATTCTTGAGAATAAATTTGAAAAATTGAGGTAACGATAAAGGGTTTAATAAAATTTTTCGGCGATATCAGAATTTAAAAACGATTCTGTAGCACCAGTTTGGATAAAGAGGTTAAATTGGATTTAATGTTAAGTTATGCTCTTTAGACACACGGTGATGTTTTCCAGGTCTTGATTAATCAGGTAATTTGCATTTAGTACTTTAGATGGATAGTGTTAATCAAACACCCGTGCTACAGTTACTGTTTTTCGTTTATAAATTAATAATGAAAAAGATATTAAACCAATAACAAATCAAATATTAATACCCCTTGAAATGTAAACCAAAAAAAAGAAAGAAAAATTGCAGAAATTATTGATCGATATGCTAGACGAGTGAATTTGTTGTAAAAAAATTTCAAGAACATATGATACTTTATTCATCTTTGTAAATATGTCTCTGCATAATAGAAATTTTACATGAAAAAAAAATATTATCGGAAAAATTCATTCAGGAACTCTATGGAAAACAATAAGCTATTTACGAGGAATCATTTTTGGATAAATATAAAGGGGCTCGATATTGATTCTGGTACATATTTATATTTCAAATTTTATCACCAAAAGAAAATAAATTTTCCAGGGTGTTTAACAATAAACATTCAGGAAGTGAAAAGTATTTCACAATTAAAGAAGATCAAAGAATATGATTGATGAAGTTAAAAATAACTATAAACGTGTAAAAGATGATATTAATAAATTTTATAATTGATTTAGAACTCGTTTTTAAAATTAGATCTAGTTATATATATATATTCGACAAGGGGTGGGGGATTACTGTTATATATTCAGAAAATTTTAAGATTTTAAACACCTATTACAGAAACTACTGCACTATTCAAACATAAACATGGATAAAAGTACTGAACCACCACCGAAAAAAAAAACAAAAATCATTATTATTTATAGAAATGTAATTTATACAGAAGAACAACTTACACTTGAAAATTCAAAGGTGTCGAGAATAATGGACCACAAACTCGAGTCGG
Source organism: Octodonta nipae (assembly GCA_034190945.1). Taxonomy (NCBI): domain Eukaryota; kingdom Metazoa; phylum Arthropoda; class Insecta; order Coleoptera; family Chrysomelidae; genus Octodonta; species Octodonta nipae. The sequence continues at coordinate 112,270,375 of CM067217.1, forward strand.
ATCAATCGTCAGGTGATGAAACAAAACTTTATAGAGAACTGAAATTGTTCCAAAGTATGTGGGAGGAATAAATAAATTTAATATATATATTTATTATACCTATTTAGTAAATTAAAATAAAGTGTGTATTTAGAACATGTATTTATTATTATTTGAAACAGTTTGGTAAATGTATATTTCAAAAATACAATTTTGTTGCCGACGGACAATCTTCTTGCTTCCACGAGGAATATATCTCGACGAGCTCCCCGCATTCAACTGGACTTGAAATAATTTTAACAAATTATTTATTTTAAATGATCAGTAAAAAAATTGACTTTATCATTAATGTTATTTATAAAAAATATATCATCCCATGATATAGACAGTAAGTCTTGCATCATGTATGTAGTATTTAAGTCCTTAAAATTTCGGATTTGGATGAATTTCTGTGTTGGTTTATTTTGTTCTATATTTAGAACAACGTACGGCACTATGTTATGATCACTAATATGACTCATAATAGTACCACATATTTAGCCACTGATAAATATAGATTCAAAAAAGTAGCGGATTCTGACGTTCCCACACAGCATGAAATATCAGAAAAAATATTTCACTGAAATATTTTTGCAATATTCCTATGTCCACGACAAAACATCTACTGAAATATTTCAGGAGAATTTTAGTCGTGAATATATTAATATTTTGGGAAAATTTTTCAAAAGATACTTTAGACATAAAATATTTTTTTGACTGTAATATATCTGAAATATTCGTATGCTCACGACAAACAAATCTTTTGAAATATTACAATATATTTCATGAAATATTTCAAAAGGTTTTTGTACTCAAAATACGAAAATTTCTGAAATATTTTATGATACTTCAAAACAAACATGAAATACTATATAAATATTTTTAAATAGTTCACTAAAATATATTTAAACTATTTTTATATCTACAACAAAAGATCTTTTGAAATATATCATGAAATATGACACAAAGATTTCATAAAATATTACAGAAATATTTCAAATGGGGTTTTGTCGCGGACATAGCAATATTGCTGAAATATTTTAAAATGTTTCAAATCAAACCAGAAATATTGCATAAATATTTTAGAAATATGTGTGGGTTATTTGAGTTAGTTCATGCACATGATTAACAAATGCATAAGTATTAAAAGTATCAAATAGCGGATTTAAGATATTCATATTTACGTTTAAATCACCTGTTACAACTGAGAAGTCATATTCAACAAACATAGTTGGTAGTGTTCGGCAATGTTTAAACTTAAATTTTTAAAAGAGATATTCGAAAGAAACTAATGTTTTTATTATCAGCTTGAAATACCCACCCTAAAATGTCTTACATAATTTATAGATGTTCCCTTACGAAATATATTATTAATATCAAAATACTTACCCCTGTATTGTTCAAAGCTCTTATCTACTGCAAGTTCTATCACTTCCCCAACTCAAGATTGTAAGCAACCAAACAGCATCTTCCTTTGAAACTGCACATTCACTGAAGTCGAAGGGTCATTGTCGAAACTTTGTTCTTGTATACCCTGTGCAACAACAATAATGATATTCTCTTAATAAGTCAGAAACGTTATTAACCAGGATACGAGCCTCACTGATTAACAACCCCCACATCACGATTGTTTTGTTCGATTCCTTCGTAGATCATCGATACAATAAAGGTTTATCATCGGGAATTCAAATTAGCAATACAATGACTCAGTTACACATAAAATTTTCAACCACATACGATGCACACGATATGCAATCATTTGGATTTTCCCCCAATTCTATAAATAAAACTGCACACCGAATGACTCAGTTACTTACTCACAAAATTTTCAACAAGTTATGATGTACATGAATCATTCGGATTTTTCCACATTGCTATAAATAAAACTACATTTAAAATCTGTACCAAAATTTGTAATTATTTCCTATCTCATCTATTTATTACATATTACAAGATCAAAGGAATAATAGTTATTTTAGTTCAATGTTGAATGCTATTATCAAAAATTTTGAGGTTAAACTTTAATTGTTCTATGGAATAAGTAAAAGAGGCCGCTCGTGAAATATTTTCCCGGAGAAGTGAAAGATTAAAGAAAGTTTTTAAAAAATTCTTAAAAGAATAGAATTATTAAAGAACTGAATACAAATTTTCAAAATTAAGAAAAACATGCAGAATTAATGTACAAGTAAACTTCTCCGGGGCTTGAACTTTTGATTTCTTACTTTAGTTAAAATGAGAGTTATAGTTGAATTATTAAAATTGTTTAAATACTTTAACTCACAGATGTTTTGTTTCATACGAGCAGTAAACTAGACATTAGGAGAATCTACACACATACCCACCCTAAAATGTCTTACATAATTTATATTATTTCCCTTATGGAATATATTATTAATATTAAAATGCTTACCTCTGTATTGTTCAAAACTCTTATGTACTGAAAGTTCCATCACTTCCCCAATTCCAGATTGTAATCTGTTCAAACAGCCTCTTCCTTTGAAACTGCACATCCACTGAATCATAAGAGGCACAAGCAATAGAAAAACCTTGATTTTAAGATGTTCGTATCATTTTCATCACAACAAGGCCAAAAAACCATTGTCAAAACTCTGTTCATAAAATTATTAACCGATACGAGCCCCCGATATCAACAACCCCATATTACATTTCTTTTGTTCGATTGTTTCCTTCACAGATCATATCATACTGACAAAATGCAACAAAGCGCGCAGGGCACACTACCTAACGATCGACCAACTACCTGTTGTATGTAATCAATTTAGATTAAGGTCAGAAAATATTATTCAAAATATAACAATTAGTTTATAAATCATCAAACTGGAAAAAATGAACAAATTGATTGTTGTAATTTATGAATCATGGAAGAAATGCAAAATTTAATTGAACTGGTATTTTATTTTCCGACCACCAATCCCCGCTTGAAGTGTCATATACTTTGTTATTTATCTAATTATAATATGAGTAGGGTTTATATATTATGCAATTTAGTTTCTTATTCTTTTCATTAGTCGAATAAAAAAATAGGATTAAATTAAAATATGATTGGGAATTGATTACAAAAATAATAACTTATTTTTCATTAGGCAAATAGCCATATATCAGAAGAGATAAAGATCCTGGGATTTAATATTTATTCAATAAGCATATGGTTCTTTCAGTTACGTTAATTTCTTTGAATTTTGGAATTTTCTAAACAAAATAAAAGTATAAGTTTGTGAACTTTTAGTTTAAAGATTCTATTATAAAGGTCGGTATCCACAAGGAGACAAAATCTCTTGAGATTTTTGACTCATGGTATTTTTGTCTCAGATATGTTTCCACAGAACATGAGATATTTCTTTGAAACACTTGAATTTATGCAACTTATGAAATTTTACTCTCATGATGTGTTTACGTTTTCTGTTGATGCTTTGAAATTGACAACGAAGTTATGTATGTATATATTTTATCTTTTACTTCTTTAGCTGGAATTCCTAAGATTTCTGTTCATATAATTTTCGGACCAACAGTCTCACAAATTAGAACATGATTCGTATAAGTCAATTAACCGCAGTAGCATGGTTCTTGTCTACTTAAAATTACACTCTTTTCTTTTTAAACCTCCTTTTTCAGTAGTTTCATGCATTATTAGGAAAAAAACAAAATTTTATCTCACGAAACAACAATGACACTTTGAAACTTGTTCACTCAACTAAACTCTCATGAGACATTGTTTCACGAGATTATCTCTTATTCTCTTTGTAGTTTCATAAAATGTAAATTCTCAGAGAATAATCTTTTGGCAACTTGACGAAGAAATGTTCTTACGTTACAAAATATAAACGCAATTTAACAAAACATTTTTTGACACATAAAAACTATAGCGAAGTCAAAACTTTCAAGTGCCCGGATTGTTCTTACTCCACAAAATATAAAAGCGATTTAACAAAACATTTTTTGATACACAAAAATCAAAGTGAAGTCAAACTTTCAAGTGCCTGGATTGTTCTTACTCCACAAAATATAAAGGCAATTTAACAAAACATGTTTTAAAACACAAAAATGAAAGCGAAGTCGAAACTTTTAGGTGCCTGGATTGTTCTTACTCCACAAAATATAAACAACATTTGACAATACATTTTTTGAAACACAAAAACCAAAGCGAAGTCGAAATTTTCAAGTGTCCGGACGTTACAAAATACAAACATCATTTGACAATACATTTTTTGAAACACAAAAACCAAAGCGAAGTCGAAATTTTCAAGTGTCCGGATTGTTCGTACGTTACAAAATACAAACATCATTTGACAACACATGTTTTGAAACACAAAAATCATAACGAAGTCAAAACATTTAAATGTAAGGATTGTGATTTTATAACAAAATATAAAACTAATTTAAAGAAACATAAACATAAATAAAAAAATTACAAAGTTTAAAGATTTTTTAATAACTTCCCAAAGTTATTTTTACTAATAACACTCAATTTGTTTTGTAAACGTCTTCCCCTCATTTGATTTAAATTGACTAAATTGAACTTCTATTCAGTACAAAAAATACTTTTAATAGAAATTACAGTTAAAATATATTTCATATAAATATATTAATTCATTTCCTACCATTTTCCTATAATTAAAAAATACAAATTTAAAAGATTTTACTTTATTATCTCCCCAAAATTATTTTTAATAATAACACTGTCAATTTGTTTTGTAAACAAATATTTGATTAAAATTGGCTAATTGCATTTCTATTGAATATAAAAATTATTTTTAATATAAATTGCACTTAAAATATGTTTCATATCCATTAATTCATTTCCTACCACTTTCCTAGAATTACCCCACAACTTACAGTATAAATGTTGCTGTCCGATTTGTAATTATGTTTTGCTTTCCACTGGTGGGTAAAAAATGTCTGTCCTATAAGAAATGTGTAAATTCTGTTTATGATAAGTTCGAGGCACAAATTCGGTTGCCTTGGAAGAAGCCTCAATGATCAAGTTAAAATTCCTCCAAATGGAAATGGATCATTCTGACAACAAAAACAATTGTATTTGCAAAGAATGTGAAAAAAAAATCTTGCAAGCTTACGATTTTAAATTTCGTCTTATAAACACTGAAGGTTGTATTATGTTGCAATGTGTATCTGGAGAGAACACCCAGAACGTTAACACAAATACCTTGTTTGATGAAATTGAAATATGTAGGTTGTGTAAAAAATGTGTTGACGACATGTCTACCATCACTTTATCAAAAATTCTTAAAGATGACTGTATGATGCAAGTATTCCATGAACACATCCCCGAAATGGATTTAGAAGTTACGGAAAATCCCGTCGTTTATAACACTTGCCACATTTCTTTATTTTCATTTTTGACATTGGTGGCTTGTTGATGGACTGCAAAAGATTAGAGAGACCGCGACGAAAACTCGAATAAAGAAATTACAACTCATTGTTGCTAATGATATAAAACTACAGATGCATTGAATATCTGACAATGTATTTGAAAGTAAACTACCCTGAAAGTAGCCGACATCCGACAAAAAATCTGACAATATTTTGGTATTCGTTATACAATATTTAGCAAGCTACATGGGCTGTAAAATTAAACTTTTTGCAAATGTAATGAAATTCACATCTTTATTTTGATTAAATCTCAATATGTCTTTCCTTAAAATTTTGATTTTTGGATTTATTTCAAAAATATTCTTATATTAAATTTATAGGTTAAATTTTTTTTTCGGTATTTGTTATACAATATTTAGCAAGTTGTATGGGCTGTAAAACTGAACTTTTTGCAAATGTAATTTAATGCACATCTTTATTTTGATAAAATCTAAATATGCTTTTCCTTAAAATTTTGATTTTTGCATTTGTTTCAAAAATATTCTGGTTTAAATTTATAGGTTCATTTTTTTCGGTATTTCTTATACAATATTTAGCAAGCTGCATGGGCTGTAAAATTGAATTTTTTGCAAATATAATGAAATTCACATCTGTATTTTGATTAAATCTAAATATGATTTTCTTTAAAATTTTGATTTTTGCATTTATTTCAAAAATATTCTCTCTTAAAGTTATAGGTTCAATTTTTTTTGGTATTTGTTATACAATATTTAGCAAGCTACATGGGCTGTAAAATTAAACTTTTTGCAAATATAATAAAATTCACATCTTTATTTTGATTAAATCTAAATATGCCTTCCCTTAAAATTTTGATTTTTGCATTTGTTTCAAAAATATTCTGTGTTAAATTTATAGGTTCAATTTTTTTTCGGTATTTGTTATACAATATTTAGCAAGCTGCATGGGCTGTAAAATTGAACTTTTTGCAAATATAATGAAATTCACATCTGTATTTTGATTAAATCTAAATATGCTTTTCTTTAAAATTTTGATTTTTGCATTTATTTCAAAAATATTCTCTCTTAAATTTATAGGTTCAATTTTTTTAAAGTTTTTGTTATACAATATTTAGCAAGCTGCATGGGCTGTAAAATTGAACTTTTTGCAAATATAATGAAATTCACATCTGTATTTTGATTAAATCTAAATATGCTTTTCTTTAAAATTTTGATTTTTGCATTTATTTCAAAAATATTCTCTCTTAAATTTATAGGTTTAATTTTTTTTTGGTATTTGTTATACAATATTTAGCAAGCTGCATGGGCTGTAAAATTGAACTTTTTGCAAATATAATGAAATTCACATCTGTATTTTGATTAAATCTAAATATGCCTTCCCTTAAAATTTTGATTTTTGCATTTGTTTCAAAAATATTCTCTCTTAAATTTATAGGTTTAATTTTTTTTTGGTATTTGTTATACAATATTTAGCAAGCTGCATGGGCTGTAAAATTGAACTTTTTGCAAATATAATGAAATTCACATCTGTATTTTGATTAAATCTAAATATGCCTTCCCTTAAAATTTTGATTTTTGGATTTATTTCAAAAATATTCTGTGTTAAATTTATAGGTTCAATTTTTTTTTCGGTATTTGTTATACAATATTTAGCAAGCTGCATGGGCTGTAAAATTGAACTTTTTGCAAATATAATGAAATTCACATCTGTATTTTGATTAAATCTAAATATGCTTTTCTTTAAAATTTTGATTTTTGTATTTATTTCAAAAATATTCTCTCTTAAATTTATAGGTTCAATTTTTTTCGGTATTTGTTATACAATATTTAGCAAGCTGCATGGGCTGTAAAATTGAACTTTTTGCAAATATAATGAAATGCACCTGTTTAATTTCATAAACTCTAAATGGCTTTTATAGATTTTTTTCTATATCACAATTACATATAAAATAATCTATCTCAAATTCTAACATCGGTCTTTGGAAACGAAATGGACCTCTTTATTTTCATAAATTAAACAATATCCCTTTTTTGAAATTATATCTTTCACATTTACTTAAAAATATGCTATATTAAATTCAGATGATGTTAAGGAAAATACTTATCTGGATTTAAAATTTTATTTCACACATGCACCTCGGACATATTTTGTCGCCTTTACAAAAAATGTTAACAACAATAATAGTTTTGTATATTTACATGGTGAGGACTATATACGTTTATATGAATGCCAGTGGCTTTCTAATTTTTAACCGACTTCCAAAAAGGAGGAGGTTATCAATTCGTCGTGTATTTTTTCGCTTTTTTTTTTTGTATGTATGTTACCTGATTTCTTCTCCTGTGGTGCACCGTTTTGAATGAATATGGTCTTGTTTAATAGAGTATATATCCGAATTGGTGAAACTTCAAATTTTAGAAAAGAATTCTATTGGTAAAGTGATAAAATTTGTGAATGAACACATGCGTGCATGGAAATCGACCAATATCCCTAATATTTTAGTCGATTTTTCGATAACTCCTTATGGATGTGTATAGTTTTTTAACGTTTAATCTATTAAGGAAGATCCTTAGGTGATCTCATATACTTTTCTGCGACGTGCAACTTGCAGTTTTGCAGATAATCGCCGAAAATTCCAAAATTCTTATCAAAAATTTCATCGAAATGACATAACAAACATTTCCTCATAAATATTTTAATTCCAACGTAATAGTGCGGTAATTTTAGGCACTGAAAGTTTTAATTGCGAATTTGAAAATTTTCTATGTACATTTCAACCATATAGGTAGTAAAGCATAGTATTTTCGGCTCCTTAAATCAATGAGTACCAAGCTCGTTTTGTTTGTATACTAGGTAAATACCTATTTAAATGCAAATTTTTCCATTTTGCGAAGACGGTACTTTTTGTTGTCTCATTCTCCCGGCCTAATAGAAAATTCAGTGACAACACATGTCAAACTTTAAACTGGTACTTGGTGGCCTATAGACAGGGTGTTTAGTTATAGCAAACAAAATCACAAAGTAAAGTGGCAGAAGGAGTTGCATTTATATGAAAATTGAAATATAGGACGGACTAGAATGATAGTGGTCCGTAGGCAGCCGTATATACAGAATGGTTGGAATATAGGGTGGACTGGACGTTTGGTGGTATAAAAATGTTGAAAAAAATGTGAAATTAAAATTATATAGGGTGATTAAAAAACTGTTACATGATGTGGACATAAGCAAATCATATACAGGATGGTTGGAATATATGCTGGAGTTGAATTATATTTATAAAGTGTGATTAAAAAATTATTTCTTTTATAGCCTATAAGAAATTACATAAAATGTGGAGAGGAATTAATATTACACAGGGCGATAACATAAAATGTTAAAATTAAATAATTTATGGGGTAGCCCACAAGGAATTATATACTATGGTTGAAATATAGGACGGATTTGACTCCGTAAATATAGGATGGATTCTACTCTGTCCTATACTTTACAGAAGACAGCTAACAAATTTATGCTTGCCCGTGGGCAGTCGTATGTACAGGATGGTTGGTACATAGGTTGGAGTGGAATTATCTATAGTTATACAGGGTTGTCAAAAAAGTTGAAGAAAAGTTACATGGCGTAGTCCATAAGGCATAAATATATTTTGGGCTTATTAAGTCAACGCGTACTGGTACATTTTGTTCGTAAAGATTTACCTGTCAATTTAAATGATAAATTATCATTGTGTAATGTTGAGGCTTTCGATGTTACCTGGTTCTGTCTATTAAGGTTATACATACAAAACATTTTTTTAAAAAAATATAACCGACTTCTACCTATAACTAAAAAGCTAAAAATAATTATATCAAAATACAACTCTAGCAAATAGATAACACATTTAATGTTGTTAGGTACCTACCCAGGAAGTAACAAATGTAAACATTAAAAGGTGCTCATTCTGTACAAATTAATTACCTACCAATCTAGTATATTTTTGAAGTCGGTGCCAAGCAACAATCAAGTTTGATGAATTAGTAGATAAGTACGCAATGAAGCATTTTAGATTTGCTTGGCACAGACTTCAAAAATATACTAGATTGGTAGGTAATTAATTTGTACAGAATGAGCACCTTTTAATGTTTACATTTGTTACTTCCTGGGTAGGTACCTAACAACATTAAATGTGTTATCTATTTGCTAGAGTTGTATTTTGATATAATTATTTTTAGCTTTTTAGTTATAGGTAGAAGTCGGTTATATTTTTTTAAAAAAATGTTTTATTTAATCGATTATTGCGCTAATTATATGATTACAGAATCACTACAGTATACAAAAATCGTTTACACAATGTGTGAAATAAGTTCAATAATATTGTCAACAGGTTGTGAAGATGTAGGACAGCATTTCTTTGAGGATATAAAAGCGACCTGGACAAATAAAAAAAAATTTCCTCTCAACATACAAAATTTACATTGGGTTTTGTTTTACGTGAATTTGAAAAATGGATACATTTATTTTTTGGATCCAGCAACAACAAATAGTGATGGCAATGTTTACTTAAAAAATTTTGTTAAATGTTATCAAACCTTGTTTCCGGAAAGTGATATTTATTGGCAACTAAAAGCAATGCAGTACCCTTGCCAGAAGGACAATTACAATTGTGGTGTATATGTTATATATTACATTAAACAAATTTTAGAGGGCACCATCCCAAATATTGGGGATTTTAATCCAAACGAATACCGAGAAATATTGAAGACCGATTGCTTACAAAAATCTTTAGATGTGCGGAATCAGTGTTTAGTTTGCGGACAAGGGGAAATCCGAAGACATTCTGAGTGGATCATGTGCAGTGCTTGCCAGAAATGGACACACTGTACTTGTTTAAATTATTTAAAAAAATCGGTGGAAGAAATGCGCAGCAACTATTTCATCTACAATTGTGATCTTTGTTGCAAATGGTTAGTGCATTGATAGTAATTTAGTTCAGTTTCCCAGTTATTTATAATACGCAGTAAAAACTAAAATTGTTAAGAAACTCCAACAAATTTTTTAAAGATTATGACTGTCTTCCTACCATTTAATGTACAAAAGTCTGTGTAAAATTCATTTCAATAATCGAAGATTGAAGAGTCTGTATGTTGATGGGTATACAAAAAACGTAGACATAGGAATTCAAGAATTAATATTTTGAAGAAGGACGTTTACAAATCAAGTAAGTACAAAAGTTCCATGTTCTAAATAGTGAGGATTATAATTTTTAATAAAGACACATAAATATAACCAGGTCCTAGCTTTGTATACCACTCCATTTTCAGAACTTTTTTAATTGAAAAACTGTATCCAAATTAATTTAAAGAATGCACATAAAATTATATACCAATGCACATAAAGATTCGAATGAAGAGGTTGAGGTAAGTTTCAGTTATAGCAAATGAAATTTTAAATCCAGATAAGTATTTTCCTTAACATCAAAAGGAAGATATATCTGAATTTAATATAGCATATTTTTAACTAAATATGAAAGATAAAATTTCAAAAAAGGGATATTTTTAATTTATGAAAATAAAGAGGTCCATTTCGTTTCTTTTCAAAATCAAATTTTACAGCTGCCAAATATTCAAAGACCGATATGTTAGAATTTGACATAGATTATTTTATATGTAATTGTGATATAGAAAAAAATCTAGAAAAGCCATTTAGAGTTTATGAAATTAAACAGATGCATTTCACTAAATTTGCAAAAAGTTCAATTTTACAGCCCATGAAGCTTGCTAAATATTGTATAACAAATACCGAAAAAAAAAATTAACTTATAAATTTAAGAGAGAATATTTTTGAAATAAATGCAAAAATCCAAATGTTAAAGAAAAGCATATTTAGATTTAATCAAAATACAGATGTGAATTTCACTATATTTGCAAAAGTTCAATTTTACAGCCCATGCAGCTTGCTAAATATTGTATAACAAATACCGAAAGAAAATTGAACCTATAAATTTAACACAGAATATTTTTGAAATAAATCCAAAAATCAAAATTTTAAGGGAAGGCATATTTAGATTTAATCAAAATACAGATGTGAATTTCATTATATTTGCAAAAAGTTCAATTTTACAGCCTATGCAGCTTGCTAAATATTGTATAACAAATACCGAAAAAAAATTGAACCTATAAATTTAACACAGAATATTGTTGAAATAAATCCAAAAATCAAAATTTTAAGGGAAGGCATATTTAGATTTATTCAAAATACAGATGTGAATTTCATTATATTTGCAAAAAGTTCAATTTTACAGCCCATGCAGCTTGCTAAATATTGTATAACAAATACCAAAAAAAAAAAAAATAAAATAAACCTATAAATTTAAGAGAGAATATTTTTGAAATAAATGCAAAAATCAAAATTTTAAAGAAAAGCATATTTAGATTTAATCAAAATACAGATGTGAATTTAATTATATTTGCAAAAAGTTAAATTTTACAGCCCATGCAGCTTGCTAAATATTGTATAACAAATACCAAAAACAAATTAAACCTATAAATTTAAGAGAGAATATTTATGAAATAAATGCAAAAATCAAAATTTTAAAGAAAAGCATATTTAGATTTAATCAAAATACAGATGTGAATTTCATTATATTTGCAAAAAGTTCAATTTTACAGCCCATGCAGCTTGCTAAATATTGTATAACAAATACCGAAAAAAAATTGAACCTATAAATTTAAGACAGAATATTTTTGAAAAAAATGCAAAAATCAAAATTTTAAAGAAAGGCATATTTAGATTTAATCAAAATAAAGATGTGAATTTCATTATATTTGCAAAAAGTTTAATTTTACAGCCCATGTAGCTTGCTAAATATTGTATAATAAATACCGAAAAAAAATGAACCTATAAATTTAACACAGAATATTTTTGAAATAAATGCAAGAATCAAAATTTTAAGGAAAATCATATTTAGATTTTATCAAAATAAAGATGTGCATTAAATTACATTTGCAAAAAGTTCAGTTTTACAGCCCATACAGCTTGCTAAATATTGTATAACAAATACCGAAAAAAAAATTTAACCTATAAATTTAACACAGAATATTTTTGAAATAAATCCAAAAATCAAAATTTTAAGGAAATACATATTTAGATTTAATCAAAATAAAGATGTGAATTTCATTACATTTGCAAAAAGTTTAATTTTACAGCCCATGTAGCTTGCTAAATATTGTATAACGAATACCAAAATATTGTCAGATTTTTTGTCGGATGTCGGCTACTTTCAGGGTAGTGAAAGTAATAACTAGTTTATAATATTCTCACAACTACAATTTCATCAAATACTTGAATAATTTGTTAAATGGGTATATATTATTTGACATTTTACCACACAGTAGATGTTTTCAATCCAGTTTTGGTTTGCAAAGACATCACTATTTGAACCTTGTTTGACTTTATTAGCTGATTGTTTATCTTAAGATTCGTGGTCGCTAAAATAGCAAATTCTGGATTTAAAGATTATCTCAACATCACTAGTCTTTACTCACCATTGTAGACGGGTTTTCTTCAAATTTCTGACTCCAGAGGAAACACAATTTGTTGCATTTATATTATTTGTTACATCCATTGAGGCAATTATTTTGAGGAATTAAATAGCAAAATACTCAACACGTACAGATCAAAGGAATAACAGTTTCTCATGTTAAATAATTGCAAATATATTTTGATAGAGGCTAAAATAACCCATGTAGTAGTAGATTTAGGATTTAGTTCTTAGTTCAATGCGGAATGCTGATATAAAATATCGAGGTTAAGCTTTAATTATGACATGGAATAAATAATAGACAAAACCACAGATCATACAATATGTATAAAGAGACAAAAGTTTATATTACATAGAGATATATTGAATAGAATATGCGAATAACTTGATTTTCGTCTAAAGCAGAAAAAATAAATGAAAATTTCAACGTGTTATATAATTTTTTACTTTCATTATTTAATAGTACCGTAATGTTTTCAAATTTACCTTATAATTAATTTTTATTCAAACAGAAAAAAATGTGTTCAAAATTATTAAATATTTAATCTATAAATTTCAAATATTATATAAAAACAGTTTACAAGCTCATTTTCCCATGTATTACATATACTTTCACTACTTACACACAGTAACGTTCCCTGTTTTCCAATTAGCGCACAATTGAGCACAGTGCGGCACAGTGCTAGCACTGAGTGTTCCAATTACAGCACTAGCTCGCACAAATGAGCACAAGAAATAACTGTGCCTTTGGGATGTTTTGTGTAGGTTTACCAAGTAAACATAAAACTTTATCATAAAACATGAAGTATGTTCCAATTAACGCCCGAAAATTACCGTACAGGGCGACAGAAAAACACTTTGTGCTCTAGTAATTGGAAAACAACCATTATTGAATTATTCTGTAAATAATTTACGTACACATAAACGTCAATTGATAACTTATGAGTAATACACTTTTAACCTTATGGTGATCAGTGTACTCTACCGGTTGGTTTTAAAACAACCATGTTCCAATTAACGTCCTAAAAATTGCCGCACTGTGCGGCACAAAATCACTTGTGCTCTGCTAACTGGAAAACAGCCGTTAAGAAAATGAAGTCGAGTACGTAAATCTATAGAAAAACGTAGTTTCACAGTTTGACGGTAACAGCCTCTCACTGTCTCTGTTGCCCTCTCTTTCTAGCATTGCCACGATTTTATGCTTAACAGGCTATATCTATATCTGTAGATGGTAAATGATCTAAGCTCTGAACGGACAATTCCTATATAGTTACCAGTGAGTAAATACATCCTCTGATAATTACCCGTGCGTGATAATCAAAGAGGTTAATACTGTAGAGCACGCGAAGTAGCGAAATTCATGTAATATCAATAGAAAAAGAGAGAGAATAAGCGTGTCGTTCCTGATTGGTCAGTGTCAGTGTTGACTACTATTGGTAGGGTAGAGACATAGCAAGCGCTCCCTGATATTGTCTTTCTCTTTCTATTGTTATTACACTGCCACTTACAGTAACTCCCATACCCTTAGATCATTTACCATCTAGATATAGCCTGTCAAGCATAAAATCGTGGCAACGCTAGAAAGAGAGGGCAATAGAGATAGTAAGAGACTATTTCACTTAGTGGGTGGATGGTCGGTCGACGCAGCCAATGAACAACATGCTTTATTGGAAGCAGCTCCCAACCGAGTGAAATAGCCTGTTGCACTCTCTATTGCCCTCTCTCTCCTTAGTCTTACCACGACATTTGTGCACTGCAGGCTATCTCTAGAAAGTAAATGCTCTAAGCCCATACCTAATTCATTCTACGTATAATAGCTCTATGATGATAATACCTCTATGATCTAAATTTGTTCCATAGAAAAAATGATTTCTTCTTCTCTATTGTATGATCTGTGATTTCTTCTATGTTCTATGTATGACTGTATGTATGACAGAGATGAATTTTATTGTGGGTTTATTAATTATGATATAATAAAATTTGTTAATGAATTACTGGTCAATCGATCCGAAAATCTTGACATTTGTTGAGCTATTGCTACTGTTATTAAAAGGGCGAAAAAATGGGTAAAGGATTCAATAATTATATGTGTAAAAAATTCTTCCATCCAGCATCAAGAGACAATCTTAAAAGAGTAAGTACATTTTAAATATGGGATTTGAATGGTCTTTTATAAACAACTATTTTGTAGGTATGGATGGCCGAACAGAAAGCTGACGCGTACAAGAAAAAACAAGAAGAACTTCGTCAGCAATATGAGAAAGAACAGGACTTACATGACAATAAAGCAATGCTGAGCAAAGAAAGTAAGGATAAATTGAGTATTAGTTTCATGTATGAACCACCCCCAGGAGCTAGAAAGGAGCGTGAAAGAGAAGATAATGAACCTGAATATAAATTTGAGTGGCAAAGGAAATATAATGCTCCCAGAGAAAGTTATTGTAAAGGGGATCAGGAAATTAGAGATCAACCTTTTGGTATTCAGGTTAGGAATGTCAGATGCATTAAGTGTCATAAGTGGGGTCACATAAACACAGGTAAGAATCTAATATCATTGGGTAAGCTGATATAAAAGGAACAGACACTTGCTATTTTCAGTGGAAATTCTGTGATTTACCAACAAATGTGACAAGTGTTTGAATTTTTTTTGAGACCTTGTAGACTTTTGAATGCTAGACATATATATATATATATATATATATATATATATATATATATATATATATATATATATATGTATATATATAATCAGTACTTTACTAAGCCCAAAAGCCCAATATATTCTCAGGGCGTTGTTCCACCCACCATATAGATTGAAATCATAGAAGTATATATGTTTGCATAATAATTAATTAGTTAGTTTGATTTTGAGCACTTTAAGAGGGGTAAATAATTTCCATGTTTTAAGGTTGTTTATATTGATTATATGCTGTACAGCCCATAAAATATGAAAGAGACCTTATTTAGCCCGCCTGTATATAAAAAAAGATTCTACGGTTCTTGCTTAGCCTGCAGAGTTGCCAAATTCTCTCTATGCATGATTTAACTTGTTTGTATTAAAATCTCGCTCAAAATCATTAAGTAATCTCAAAACATTTAACAACTTTGCATTGTATCGTAATGTTGAACATATGCCATTTACTCAAAGGGCTGCCACAAAGATAAGAATTGGGCAAGTTTATTAACCGACGACTTCGAAAAAAGGAGGGGAGAGGTTATCAATTCGTCTGCAAGTTTTATTCATGTATGACCAGCGATTATTCAAAAACATCTTGGACAATTGTCATGATTTAAAATGTATTATGGTAAGGAACATTATAGAAAGGTACCATATAATTGTCTAAACATGAGATTTACGGTTTTCCAGATAATCAGAAGAAAACAGTAAATGAGGCACTAGATTTCAGTTAAGTTCAATTGCTCTTCTTCACCTTTTTCGCTTTTGAATATATAAATTGTATTCTACAAAGATATGTTTCAGTTTGATTCCATACATTTTTCTATAACATAAATCATACCATTTTTCTGAAAATTCGTTGTGACCAATACACAGAAGCATATACATTGTGATTGCAATATAGAATGAATTAGAGTTACACTTACCGAAAGTTGTCCAAACAATAAAACAAATAAAAAAGTTAAAACATTTTTGGAAAATATAGAAAAAGTATACAATTTAGAGAGGGTGAAAGGAAAAGGGAGAATGAAAGAGGGAGAAAGAGAGAGAGAGAGATGAAAATACTTAAAATTTTCAATTGATTTACCTTAAATCACATAAAAATGAAGATATTTCTGCTCTCTAACACGCATCCGATCTTCACTAACAAAATTATGTTAACGCCTCTTAAAAATAAACCTCAACTGAACACTGAACTCTTTCAAAAAACATAATACTATCGCATCAAGAATTAGTTGAAAACCCGAATTCATATAAATCATCCTGAAAAATAAATGACCTATTTCCAAAGACATCATATAAGAAATCGAATATAAGGCGGGTGTGTACGTATATAATATATTTAATATTACACAATTAACGTACTAACATTATTAAATTTCAAAGCTATAATTTTTTTCAACATAAAAATGATATGTTCTATTTTTGGTTGAATAATTGTGCACCTTTCTAAGATATTTTACACCTTTTGGTAGACAAAAAGAACCCTTTCAAATTTTATCTTGTACACAAAATCCAAAGCGCACTTATTAACGGTCCTTAGTAATAAACCTTACAGATTCCAACATAAGAGATATAGGTGTAAGTAAACCTAATATATCCTATGATTATTCTCATTTGGTATATTTAATTATGTAGCAAATTAAACAATATAAAGCAGCATAGATTGAACCTTTATTTCCCCTATTCTTATTAGTAAGTTGTTCCTGTACTATATTAGCAATATATCTTTTGTAACATCTAAACCAGTACATAAAAATATTTTATAATCAATTATTTTCGGCATTAGGCAATTTTGTTACTAATGTACTTATTACTTGAAATACTTTAATCAATTAGTGATACTCTTATATTAATACTTCTAGTCAGTTCTTGCATTATATGATATCATAGTTTTCTAAAATAATTTTAATTTAGTTTGAATTATAAATCGATCAAGTAGAATTCTGTCTTTGGTAACAAGCAGTAACAAATATTTGTTGGACCTTCCAAAATATGAAACTACTACGGGCACAATAACGCAAGACCAAATTTTAGCTATAAATGCTTTTAATAATCAAGAAATTCAAGAAAAATATATAAGTAAATCAATACATAATGGGCAGAGGCATGTAGAGCGGATAAACCTTTTAAATGAAGAACAAAATGATACCAATGTTGTTGATATATCAGAAAGACACCCTCAACTCAACAACAATGAAAATATCCAAACATTTAGGATAGATACAAAGATCACACAAAGTGAAGAATCATATATACCTTTCGAATATAGTGATTCCGAGGAATCAGTTTCTTGTTCACAGAGTGATTATGTCCCTAATTCAGGTGACTATGAGTCTGAGGAAACTGAACAAATCGAAGATATAGAAATAAAAAAAAAACAAAAAAATCGTTCGATGTATTGGTCGTATTTCAACTGCTCCTTCAAATTCGACAGCTATTACAGAAATTAAGCAAACGAGTTTTGTAAAATAAAGTAACTTAATCCTAAGTTCTGCATTACCTTCAATATCGACAGGTATATTTTTATTTTTGAGATGTTGTCCAGTAAATCTGTCTGATCACGATTTTTTTTCGTATTGTAAAATTTATCTTATCCCTACGTATTGCGAGGCCCTGAGTACGATTCTGTCAGTTAAAGCTGTCGCTGAGTTATAGTCAGTTTTAAGGTGCAAAAATAAACATGTTTCAATTTTTCAAGGTTTGGGAAGAAAATATGTATCAGAAAAAATGTGGATATTGTCTGCATCGTTTATAAGGCCTCAATATACGTAAGAATCAACTTTTCAGTTTATCTGCTTAAGAAAAAACAAAAAAAATCAGACTAATAATTATTTATTGTATTTTGTAGAAAATAAAACTTTACAACCTGAAAATAAAGGAGCTCCTTTCGGTGAATTTATTCTCTCTTCATCTGGCAAAATAGAACAATTTACAAACTTTAGACCTTGGACTAAGAAGTCAATTTATCCATATTGTTTTCGAGAAGTAACACCTTCCTCGACACTTAAAACGGAATCATAGTGAGGAAGGTGCAGTTAGGCAGTTGTTTTCTGTCTTTGAAAGCTCCAAACAGAAAAGTGGTTATAATTTCAATTCAATGACAAAACTTTGCATCAGCTTCCAATACTAATCAAAGAGTGTTCTGCAACAACTTTTTTGTGCTGTGACTAATAGTTGGTACCAAAACTATCACCCTTTTATACCAACAGATAGCCTTACTCTTAAAAAAATAAGTTATAGTGTGAGTAATAATTTAATTTAAAACAGAACTGACTTCAACTGGCTTAAAATAAAAACCGTTTAAGGTACAATTCTATTGATTATTTTACGGTATGCTTATCTCTCTCTGTCTCTCTATCTCTCTTCCTCCCTCTCTCTCTAATTTGTATATTTTTCACATATTTTTTAACTTTTTTATTCGTTTTATTGTTTGGATCACTTTCTATAAGTGTAACTCTAATTCACTCTATATTGCAACCACCCTGTATATGTTTCTGAGTATTGGTAACCCAATATGAATTATTTGTCTATCATTTTCTGAACCACCCTGAACAACTATAATTCAACTCCACACAATATTGCAACCCCTCTGTATAAGTATTAATCGTCTCCACCCTTTTGACTGTTTTCATTTTTCTATTGTTTAAATCACCCTGTATACTTAAAATTTTATTTCGCCCCATACGTAGGTAAAGCATAAGCAAACAAGTATGTTCCACACTATATAACATTTTTTAACATAAGGCGGAGTGGAGTTATAGTTAATTACATTAATGTACCCAATATCAATCACATTTACTTGTAAGATTTTTTGAACCCACATGTATAAATGTAATTTTACTTCGCCCCATATTTCAACTGCGCACATTGTTTGCTGCTTAAATTTCCATGCACGCAAACGCACCTACCACCGTATACCGTAAAGGAAAGATCGCTCACATTACAATCTTTTTTTTCGATACATTTCACCCCGTAAAATGAAAACCGTTACAAACACCCTGTACGATATAGTTTCATGGCATATCTTCACATTTAAGCTATATATTTTTAGATATTATTTACATTGATTAGTACAGTTTTTTACACAAGTTATTCCAATTTTCGGATAAATGGTATATTTCACGTTATATAAACTGTAAAATAGAATTTGATTGAGACGTTTTAAAGAAAACAGTGTAGATTGATTGAAATTCACTGAAGTGTAGTCCCGTAATTACTGTTTTTTTTTTTTTCGATTTATATAGTACCTTTCTGTAACATTCCTTAATGCATTGCCATTTAAATCATCAAAATTGCCCAAGCCGCTTTTGGATAATTACTGAGCATACATAAAGAAATGTTCCGACGAGTTGATAACCGCCTCCTTTTTAGAAGGCGGTTAAAAATTTCAAAATAAAACCTTTCCTCTTTTACCCTACATAAAGTCTCATTTTGACCATTAGAACTTTAAACAAGTAACTTTTATATATTTTTGAATTGACCAACTATATAAGAATAGTTATAAAATAAAATTCATTTATATTGACGCTGCATCTTTGGCCTCTAAAATGATCTATCAACAAAACGAATACATATCCCATTTTATATAAACATAAAAATTTACACGTATAATTCATAGTCTACAAGCTACATTTTGACATAAAAATAATAATACCGAGGTTAAGTGAAATCTGATTTGAAAAAAATATATATTTCACATTGTTAGTAAATGCCAAAAAGAACATCTAATTTCCTCAAAAAAACCCAAAGTATTTTAATTTCCAGGCTCTATGTTTTTCAATTATTCAAAGGGTTATATTACAAACTGGCAATTAGGCATGATTATATAAAAATAATGATATATATTCATTCAAGTCATTTAGATTAAAATTAAAACAAAGATGAACAAAATTCAAAATCTGATATTTTCACTGTTCGCTTCAAGTGAAATGCCCCAATGTATAAAGTCAATGAATATTATTTCTCCTCCGATCTGACCTCGCGGTGTTGCAATATCTCGGGCTACATAACGTGCATAAAATGTCAGCTATATCCTTGTTACATATATTTACTACTGCGCGGCCACCTACAGTCTGCTCGATTGAACTATTTTGTATGAAAGGATGGCTAAGCGACTCGTTGTTCAGCCCTCGCAAAATTTTCAGGAAAAGTTCCTTGAAATGTGATTTATTGGCTAGCGATGAAATATACCTAAAACGTTGTGCAGCCCGTGACCGGGCTAAACAACGTCAATTTAGGCTACACAGAGTACTAGTGATATATTGGTTGGGCTTCACAATGACCGTTTATATGTCTATATATATATATATATATATATATATATATATATATATATATATATATATATCATTAGGGTTCCGTATATACAATATACGGATACCCTTATAATATCACTCAGGATTTCTGCCTCTGTCACATCACAGCCATTTTCTCCTAAACTACTGGACGGAAGAGGTTGAAATTTGGTATCAATGTATAGTTTGTTAACCCGATCAGGAGTACATATCGTAAAAGAAAAAATTACGACGAAAACAAATATATTTTTTTCATATTTTTAAAATAAATTAATTAAAAGATATTAACAAAATATAAAAAAAAATTACCCATTCCCCCCCCCTAATCTCCGAAACTACTGAGCCTAAAATTTTGAAAAATAGGAAATATAGAGCGTTGCCCGAACTTTACAGGAAAATTAAGGAGAAAACATTAATGTTAATTTTGGGGGGCAAATTATAGAATTAAATAAAAATTTAAAAATAAAAAATTTTCAAACGCATGTAATATATCAATTGAAAGGTCTCATTCTGAGGAACACAAATATATATTTTTTCATATTTAAACAAAACTTATTTAAAAAGATATTAACGAAAATATACCAAAATTTACCCATCCCCCCCCTTATCTCCGAAACTATAAAACGTAAAGTTTTGAAAAAAAATAGATTTATAGGTTCTGACCTGAAGTTTACTGGAAAAATAAGGAGAAACCTCGACTTTTAATTTTCGGGGCCCAATTACAGAATTAAATGGAAAATATAAAATTAAAATTGTTTCTAACCCATCATGTTATATATCAAATGAAAGGGCTCATTACGACGAAAACAAATATATTTTTTTCATATTTTTAAAATAAATTAATTAAAAGATATTAACAAAAACATAAAAAATTTTACCCATCCCCCCCCTATCTCCGAAACCATAAGCTGGAAAATTTTGAAAAAACAATGGAGGTATAGCCACTCACCTGAATTTTACTGGAAAATTAAGGAAAAACCCCTAATATTTTTTTTGTAGGGGCTAATTATAGAATTAAATGGAAAATAAAAAATTAAAATTGTTTCTAACCCAGTATGTTATATATCAAATAAAAGGGCTCATGATGAAGAAATCAAATATATTTTTTCCATATTTATAAAATAAATTAATTACAAGATATTAACAAAAATATAAAAAAAATAAGAATTAAATGGAAAATAAAAAATTATAATTGTTTCTAACGGGTCATGTAATATATCAAATCCCAGGGCTCATTATGATGAATAGGTACAAATATATTTTTTTAATTTTTTTTAAATGAATATTTTAAAATATATTAAAAAAATATTTAAAAAAAATTACCCATTCACCCCGATATTCCCCAAGCTCTAAGACCTCATTTTTTTTTGTTTATAGGAAAAATTTGGAAAAAAAAACTAATTCTATTATTTGGCCTACAAATAATAGAATTAAACGGAAAATAAATTACTAGAAAACCCCCATAGTAATTTTAGGGACAAATTATACAATTAAATTGAAAATAAAGATTCAATTTTCATGTAATATATATTTATATAAAAAATATTAAACATCGACTTAATTCCCACTTTAGAAACTACACTATTTAAAATTTGAAAAATATATTTTATTTATATTTTTAAATAATTTGAATAACAGATTTAATAATTTATAATTTAAACTTTGACCTATTTTGCCGTTTTTCTTCCAATCTACAGAGCCTCAAAACTCAGACAGTAGATTATAAAAGGCATTTCTGAAAGTTTATTAGTAAAATAAAACTCTAATGTTACTTTTTGGGGGCCAAATTAGAAAATTAAATATATATGTATTGTGATAAAGCAGATAAAATAAAAAGTCTATGTGTGGAAAATCAAAGTGTATATTTTTTATAAATTTAAAACGCTTCCTTTAAAAGATATAAGGGTAAGTATAAGAAAATGCACTCATTCCCTGCGAGTCCAACTCGCACTTGACCAAATTATTTTTATTCATCATTAGTTGAAGTATCCTAAAAAGTATTTCAAGTAAATGTATATTGTTGTAGATTCTTCCTTTGGGTTTAATTACAGAATTTCTTTCATTTCTTTATTTGACCAAAAAAAATCACAATACTTAATTAAAACAACAATGATGACTAATATTGAACAGATCTTCACTTTGCAGTGATCCACTAAATTCGTTACTCTCTCATAAGGCACTCAAGTTTATATATTGTGGCAAGTTCAAGATAATTTGTTTGTCATTTCTGGTGTGCTAATATGTATGGTCTCTAATTCCAGAGTGGACTCAAAGGTGTATTTTTATCATAAATCAAATTCTTTGGAAATCTCGTATAAGCATTGAATATTTGCCTGGTTGTTAATTGTTTGTTAGCAAGTTTAGTTTTTATTTAGGGTGATTAATTTCTTGAAGGTTGCTTATTTTGGCAGCCAGTATAAAATGATATGCTGTAATATGTAAAGCACCTAGCTTATTTATTTAAAAGGAAAAATAATATCTAAGACATTTTAGGTAAATGGAGGCCCTCCGAATCAGTATAAACTTGACATTATCCTTGAGAAATACTAGGATAGGGCTTGTATATAAAGTTCCTTTCAGTTGTCTAAATATCATCTCAGCCTCAAATCCAGTGGAATGTTGTTTTCTCCTCTCAGCAGTGTCAATGGTTGTAAAAACTTCCATGAATGACCTGTAGTACAAATATAAGTCCAGGAAGCTTTGAATTTCATTTCTATCATTTGCTAGTGTCTGGTGATGAATGGCATCTTATATTCATGCATCCTTATCCCTAAAATACTCCAAGTTAGTCTAGGAGAATGTTGCCTATTTCTTCTGAAATAGGCAACATTTCTTAGGGTTGAGCCTCAGCTTGGTGTTCTTGATTCTACCAAATACTTCCCGAAAATCTCATCAAATATTCTTGCAACTTTCTGTTTGGTTGATAATTCCTAATTAGTATAAGTACTGGTCTTGGAATTCTAGCATTATCAATCCTAAATAAACTGATTTATTAAAACTAGAGGCACAAATTCAAACACTATAAGCAATCTGCAGCAATCTACTGGTTATAGTTGTTTTCAATACCCATAACATCATGAAAATGTCACAAATGAGCCCTTTGTTATGTCATTGTTTTAAATATCTTCAACTGGTAATAAGCCAAAGCAGTAGTTGTTTTTGATTGTCTGTCTCTTTCTTAAATGTCATTTTATGTTATGTATTTATTTTTATTTCTAATACATCATATCATGTACAAGGAAAGTAATATTAATTTATAAACAACATTTGGATAGCTATTACGATTGTAATGGATCTTTAACAGTTTAGTACATTTGTTAGGCAGCAGGGGCGGATCCAGGGATGTAATGTGGGGGCTTGATCTTGTTTGACAATCCTAGATCACTTGACATCACTGAAGGTTGATTTTAGCATAATAAACACTAAACAAGCATACCACTCAGATGATTTGTGGGGCTTCATCCTCTTAACCCCCCTGGTTCCACCAGTGTTGGCAGTTACACTATCTTTATATTTAAGCTAAATCTACTACAATGTAAGTTTCATGTTATCATTCTATTTTGGGATTTTTAAAAAGTTTTATCCCAGTAACTAATTAATACAATATCTGTCAAGGAAAACTACTCTGAAATTTCCCTCTTGTCTTACACAATCTATATTTTAAAAATGAAATTTTATTTGTACTTATATTTTTCTTGTTACTACTATGAGGGTTGATTATCCTCTGGGTTTTTATGCTGATAAACCATAAGTTTGGCCCATGTTGAACTGAAATTCTAAGAAAATTATGTGATTTAAATATTCCCATATATTTTAGATTTATTTATTGTTTATGTTCCTATTAATATAAACATACATGAGTTAAGTGAACATCATTGAAAAGATCTTTTCAAAAAATACCAGATTGTTGTCATAGCAATTTTCATAGAAAAACATGTAAGATTATACTACTAACTTGAAACAAATGGGGTATTCAGTTTACATTAATAAAATTGTCTTAAAAAAAATATCTAAAACATGTTCAATAGATATTCTCGAATAATTAAGAAAATTAGTAAATTTTAGTATTTTTCAAATTATTTTCAAACATTCTTCATCTAACTGTTTCTCTATGTCTTTTAATAAACCAAATATCATTGGTAGAGAAAGGAAATCTGTACAGACTCTATGCATATTGGCATAATCATAGGCCATGTAAGCAATTTTTGCAAATTTTATCATCAGTGTATTATTTTCTTTATTTTCATTTTAAAGATTTTAATAAGTTTATAGCCCATGTTTAAATTTCAGATAAAGAATGCCCAATGTACAGCCTTTCTATGAGTGCCGCAAGATCACTAGAAAATGTTACTGTTATGGATCAGAATTCGCTAATACAACAAATGTTTGATGATGGATTAGCTTTAAAAAAACATATTAACCCTGCAGAATCCAATGGTCATCTTTTAGTTGGAGAAAATGAAGATGATGATTCAGAGGCTTCATTTTTAAAGTCACTAACAAAGAAACAGAAAAAAACACTGTTAAAGTAAGTTTCATATATATCTAAATAGTTAATTTTATTCTGCTGTGCATCTGTTCATTTTTGGATTGGTTGTGTTGAATATGCATTACATTATTAAAAGTTACAAAATTGAATTTAGTATACCCTTTCCTCTCAGATTTAAATATCCAAATCTTTGCATAAAATAGGTATATTTTTTTAAAATTATAGGGCATATCTATAATTAAAAGAAAATCACATCAAAATCAGCCAATAAACCGATTTTAGAGGGCACAAGTTGAAATGGGTCACCATGTAGATACAGTTGGAATGTAAGATACTTCATTGTTGCACCTGTAATTCTGTTGTTAAGTCTCTTCACATTAACATTACATTGGTATTGCACTAAACTCAGTGGGTTCAAATTTAATTATTTTAAAAACTGATATTCACTTCACTTTCTAAAACTTTATTTACGTGCAAACATCAAATATTTACAACAACTGATTGTGAATACAATTTACATCGAAATCATAACATTATCTAACTATATCAACTAAGTTATGGATTATATATTGCTTTATATACCGTACATCGAATTTTCTCGTCCTTCCGGATGGGTATTACATTTGTTCGCCTAGCGTCAATATCAGTAGTTTTTGCCCCATTCGAAGATTACAGTTCTTTTATTTTATTATCCCAACGATTGATGTTCTATCGGAATGAATAATGCGTTAGTTAAGGACGGCGTGGATAAATTCTATAACTGTATTTTTGTTGATGACCCTTTGTGTAATTTTAGTTTGTAATGGAAACTCTTCCCTGGAGAGGGTTGTTATCTTCTTTTTGTTGGAATTATTTTTTTTGACTTTTGTACTTCTTCAATGCTTAATTATTTGATTTTTAACATACTTAACAGGATATATTGTTTTAATTTCCAAGAAGTTTATTTTTTATGATGTGCTTTCTTCTGTCTTCTGTAAATAATTGACTTCATTATTTCTGTTTGTTAATGAGTGCGCTTTCTGTACACTATAAATTAAAAATTATTATGTGATTTTCTTTTGACGAGAATTTTTTCCATGAAAATGCTGGTTATGTTTCTTGGCAGTACTCAGTAAGCTTCATATCTGTTTTATTTCAAATTTTTTGACATTTTTACTTGAACCAGTTATTTTTACAATTTTTGTATTGTTGAGTTTGCCTTACCTTAGTATATTGGACTCCATAAAGTATATTAGGATGACTTGTGTAAGTTATTTATATGTTTTTGTTAGACTCTTTTGGTCGGAGTCAATGGAATTGATTAAGGCGGTTACTTCTTTAGCTTCTTCACTGTTATAGGTTCTATGTTTCTCGTCTGATTCCGTTTGCTTCTAACTGTAACAAAATTGCTGATACTGGAGGTATTAAAAATTCTATTGTTTAATATTTTGAGTACATCTATAATTTATTATTTTTTATTTATTTTTTATTTATTTATTATTACACTATCCAATAGTACAAAGACCAATTATAGGACAGGAACAAAACATAGAAATATAAAAAAATAAGAATAATTCGTTACTAAACATTATACACCAGATTAATAGAAAAGGTGATTACTTTTTTTTATTACACTTATGGAGGAATTAAAAATGTCTAATTTTACAGAGTTACAACTTTCGCACATAAAATAGAGAGGTTAAAACTTTAAAATATTAGTTCTTGGTTTTGATAAATAAAATGTATTATTATCAGTACGCGAGCTTGGTCGAGGAACAAACAGAGGTAATTGATATAAAATGTCGCTGCAATCTTTTTGGTTTCTAAACAACTTGCTTAGAAAGACAACGAGTGAACTCTCCTCCGATCGTGCAGACTAAGAAGCGAGAATCTCTTCAGTAGCTCAGATTGAGGAAAACGTGTGAGAGGATATGAACCGTCAATTTTAAAAGCTAGAAATTTCAAAATGAATATTTTCCACCATCTCACTGTTCTTATTATACTCTTTGTGCCAAACCAAAGCAGAGTATTCAAACAGAGATTTTACAAAGGCGTTATAAAGTAAAATCAGAGTGCTTGGGTCTGACAAGCCCTCAGAGTTTCGAATTATAAAACCAAGACTTTAATAAGCTGCTTGTACAGTATTTCCAATGTGCAAATTAAAATTTAATTTGCTATCAAAACTAACACCAAGATCTGTAATATTCTTCGGTCTTGACAAAGTAACACCCTCTATCTTGTAGTCTAACAAAATAGGAGTTTGCCGTCTGGTAAAAGTCATGGCGTGACACTTTGATGCATTTAATGGCAGATCGTTTTTTTACACCAGGCGTTCACATTGTCAAGACTTTTCTGTAGCCTAAAACAGTCATTTACATTTTCTATTACAGTATAGATTTTAATATCATCAGCATATAGCAGATATTGAACATCAATAAATATGTGTAATTATTATTGGGTTTATTAAAGGCATTGAATTTTCAGAAAATTGGAAAAACTTGAGAAGAAATCCAAATTGCTATCAAAAAATCAGGCTGATACAGATGATTCTTCAGATGAAGAACGAAAAAAGAAAAATAAACAAAAGTTGAAAAAAGGACATAAGGATAGTTCTGATTCTGACAATGAAGAGAGGTACTGCAGAGACCGAAAGCGGGGAAGAAGTCCTGGTGCTAAAAACTATCAGTACAAAAAGAAGGCAAAGGTGGAATTTAGTTCTAGAAGGAATAATGAAAAATAGGAATAGGAGGTGAATAGAGTAAAATTATTGGATTATGAGACATTAAATGTATATACAATAGTGTACCTTAATATACTGCAACTCTTTAGGTAGTATTTGTATAAGGATTTTAAAATATTCTAAGATTGTATAAAATATATTGTATAACATTGTAATTTGTTTTTTTTGGGATCTGTTTGATATAAAAGAATGCTTGTATAAATGCATAGGTCTTGGGTGTTCATGAAAAGCATATTTAGTTGCCAGGGCTAATAAGTATTGGTCCTGTAGTTTAATAGCAAATACACAAAATCAAGTGAGAAAATACAGTTGTCAGTTAGTACTGATATTTACATAGATATGACCAGTATTCACATATTTAAATTATTGTAAGGCCTTTTTTATTTCCTTTTTATTACACACTATATCTTCTCTTTTACTTAGTCAGTTCTGCTTGTTTTTAAATTAGTTTGTGTGGTCAGCCTTTACTTCTTCCTAGTGGTAATTCATCTCTGGCAATCCTTACTACTTTGCTGTCTCGTCTTCGTCATTCTATGTATATGGTTGTTCCATTCTCTTTTATATTTTCCACATTGCACTGTAATCACTCCTTATTCGGTCCCTCAACTATTTTCCGATTATTCTTGGTATTCTCATCTGCCAGTTCCAACGTTCTGTGTCCGAGATGTGCCTTTTTTCGGCTGTACGCCAATATTGGTCTTGAGTATATATATACATATATACAGGGTGTAAACGGTTTGAGTGCAAAGATTTTGAAGAACAATACTTCTGGCAAAAACAAATCAAAAAGCTTTATAACATTTTGTAAAATAAACTATAGTTTTGCCAAAAAGAACACAAAAAGTTAGATTTTATGTAGCCCTTGTTACAGTGAATAATACAATAATTTCGATTTCAAAATGTCGGTAAATCTAAATATGTAAATACTCAATAGCTTATACATCTTTAATAGCCACATTAAAAATGAAAATTGATTATTTAAACTCGAAATATGCTTTTATAATTTAGTGTAAGTTTCTCCGAATAGATATGGCAACGTGGCATACAGACCAACTTATTTACTACATTTTTTACTTTAACGACGACTGAGAGTTACGATTGTTTTTTGCGATTTCGATTCTTGTAAATAAGAATAGATAAACGGTAAAGTGATTTGAATGATATCTATTTGATGTAGACTTCGTGGTCTGCTTTCCATTTAATATATTTTTTAAATAAATAAAATCGGTTGTGATTAGTGTGTAAGTTCGAAAATTAAGAATAGTGCGACAGTATTTATTTGTGATAAATAATGGCCTATTATACAATTAGGGAAAGACATGACATGCTCTTAATTTATGGGGAAAGCAGACGTAATTGCAGAATAGCAAGAATGTTATATAGGGAAAGGTTTCCAAACAGACGCCTGCCCAATGCTAGGACATTCGTAGCTGTTTCGCAGAGGCTTCTGGAAACAAGTAATGTAATACCACAAATAAACAATCGCGGACCACAGCGACATAATCGTATCTTAGCTGCTGAGGATCAAATACTAGACCTTATCAACCCATATCGTAGCACACGGAGTATTGGAAGTGAGCTGCAAATTTCTCACACTGTTGTTCATAGAACATTACGAGAACAATTGCTCTATCCATATCACATGCAGCGGGTTCAAGGGCTTTCAATTGATGATTTTCAACCAAGACTCAATTTCTGTCGTTGGTTCCTCAGAAAACATCGACAATTCCTAATTTTGTGAACAATATTTTAACAACAGATGAAGCAAGTTTTAATAGGAATGGTGTAATAAATTTTCATAATACGCATTCATGGTCTTGAGGTAAATCCGCACGAAATACGCCAGTCAGTATTTCAACACCAATTCTCAGTTAACGTGTGGGCTGGAATAGTTGGTGAATACTTGGTTGGGCCATTTATACTGCCTGCACGTTTGACAGGTGAGAATTACCTTTATTTTTTGAACAACACGCTACCAGATTGTTAGATGAAGTGAACCTACAAACACGTTCCAATATGTGGTACTTACATGACGGAGCACTTGCCCACGCAAGTCATCTAGTTGTCGACTTCTTAAATAGAACATTTCCCCGTCGTTGGATTGGTCGAAACGGACATATACGTCGGCCAGCAAGATCTCCTGATCTCAATCCTTTAGATTTTTACTTATGGGGACACATGAAAATTAAGGTTTACACGACTCCAATTATTGACGAGAATGACCTTAGACAACGCTTTTTTGACGCTGCTGACGAAATCCGAAATATTCCAGGAATTTTTTCTCGCATACGTGAAAATTGGATTAAACGGTGTCGTGCTTGTGTCGATAGTAATGGTGGGCATTTTGAACATTTGCTGTGAATAATCCGTAGTTTCAACTCAGTTCTATCATTATAATAAATTCGGTAAGTAGGATTACATATTTACTTGTCTAATATAAATAATATTAATTAAATCAAGTAATAATGACTCTTCGTATAATTTAACTGGTAAAAACCTACATATACAGATCTCTTGAGTTGAATATCATATTTACCCAACTTTGTATAATTGCATAAAAGAAACCGCCAAATACAAATTCTAATTGCAATACCTTGTATTAAAAACGTAAATATTTCAACAAAATATTTCATATATTTTTATTTAATTCTAAGGTCAATATCATCAGTCAATACAAAAACACAGGTGTTTACTTTTTTTGTCGGCGTAGTCATTCCTTTATTATTCGCGCTAAGAGTGAATCTGCTTCGAACGCGAGCGACGTTGCCGGATTGACAATAATTTACTTAATATGTTTTAGGGATTTTCTTGGTTATTAAGGCCTACTGACCATAGTGGTATAAGATTTTTTTGTTTAATCTGGTGTATACTACCTCCACCTAAAATATATGCACTCAAACTATTTACACCCTGTATATATATATATATATATATATATATATATATATATATATATATATTTGTTTTTAAGTTTTCGCTGGCACTAAATGTTTTAGGTGGTTTCCGGGAATTCATCCGCGTAGTTGATAACTGATCCCTTCTGGGATCGATGGTAAAATGACGTTTACTTAGTATTCGAGTAACTAGAAGCGAAAGCAGAAGGCTACGAGAATTATGCGAACCGACCTGAAGAGGGCAGATGTGACTCTGCCGAAACGTCGTCATTTTACCATCGATCCCGGCAGGGATCAGTTATCAACTACGCGGATGAATTCCCGGAAACCACCTAAAACATATATATATATATATATATATATATATATATATATATATATATATATGTTCTGTGAGGCTTCCGCGGTCATTATTATGAACTAAGCTAGGTTCCGGGTGAGAACCGCATCCGAATTTATTACATACTCGACGTTTCTAC
Source organism: Octodonta nipae (assembly GCA_034190945.1). Taxonomy (NCBI): domain Eukaryota; kingdom Metazoa; phylum Arthropoda; class Insecta; order Coleoptera; family Chrysomelidae; genus Octodonta; species Octodonta nipae. The sequence goes on from CM067217.1 coordinate 112,301,828, forward strand.
TCCTGCTTTGGAGCCATTATCAAGAGACAAAAAATGAAAAAGAGTTTCAGAGTCTAGATCGAACTCGGGGCCTCAACCTGCCTACTCCCCAACAGTCACTAGGTAACTGAACTGAAGGTAAATCTGAGCTGCTTCTTTTATTTATAGTTATCGGTCGATTAGGAGGGGATGTCGCGTGATGAAGGGGCTGTGCGGTGATTGGTGGGCGTGTCTGGTCTGTTTAATCTGGCAATTACGGAGGTCCAAGCTGTGGGAAGGCGAGTGCTGTCATCGCGTCTATTTAGACAGAGAGGTCTTTTCTCTATTTCGATGGCTTCGCGAATAGTGGATGCCCTAAGAGAATTGAGAGATATGATAGTCCTACTGTCCTCGAAGTTGATAGAGTGCCCTGTTTGGATATGGTGATGCGTGAGAGCTGAAGTCGGATCTTTTTTACGAACTGACAGAGAGTGTTCATATACTCGATGGTTAATGCGCCTATTAGTACGACCGATGTAGCTTTGTGAGCAATCGCGACATGAAATTTCGTAAACTCCTCGATCCTCGTTAAGTACTTTGTCTTTGGGATTATCGGTTAAGTTGCCTATAGTTTGAGTGGTGTTGAAGGAAGTCGGTGTAAAATCCGTGCTATTTTGTCAGTGACTCCTCGAATGTACGGGAGGACGACTTTTCGATGTTGTTGGTCTGTTTCTGACGGGGTTGTTGAGATTGATGAATTATACGAGCAATGAGGTCCGGATGATAACCGTTTTGTCGAAGGATTTGTTGAAGATTATTAAGTTCGTTTTGTCTATTGTCAATATCTGTTAAACGAAAAGATCTAAGAGTCAGAGATTTCATTACAGAACTCAATTGGGCATATTCGAGTAACTAGAAGCGAAAGCAGAAGGCTACGAGAATTATGCGAACCGACCTGATGAGGGCAGATGTGACTCTGCCGAAACGTCGTCATTTTACCATTGATCCCGGCAGGGATCAAATATCAACTACGCGGATGAATTCCCGGAAACCACCTAAAACATTTATTGCCCGCGAAAACTTAAAAACAAATATATATATATATATATATATATATATATATATATATATATATTGTTAGCAATTATGAATAAAATCTCTCAAAACTTCTTTTCAAATACAACATAATTTTATTTAGATTTCCCATTACAGCAAGGCAAATGTAATGTCAAACAATTCAACCTTGTTCATAATGATGCCGGCAGCGATTCTCCATCTCGCAGTAGGTCGATCATATTGACGTAGTTTCCTTTTCCGATCTAGCTGCTCCCTCTGCGTCCGCTTAGATCAATATTGGCATCTACAGGGTCATTCTGGACTTGTATTGCTAACAATATATATATATATATATATATATATATATATATATATATATATATATATATTATATTTTCTGCGTCCGTATACGGATGCAGAACCCCGGGGGACGCAGAATTATATGGAAAAACTCATATGTACGGACGCAGAATTAAGTACATATAAGTTTTTCCATATAATTCTGCGTCCCCCGGGGTTAAATTTTTCGCCTATTGGTCAAAGGTTCGAGTGCCTAAACAGTACCGTTTCTTGCTAATTATGATCTGAAACTTATTGACGTATAGTAGGCAACACTATTTTCGTATATCTCGTTTTGGGGGCAATTTAAAAGTCTCTCAGTGGACGCAGAAAACAGGTAAAATGTATCAAAGTATACAAGTCAGGTTCCCGCTTTTAACACCACGTGGCGAAACGATCGCTGGCTGTATATTGCGCAAATGTATATTTCCTGTCTATCTTAAAGATGATTCTGCGTCCGGAAAGCTGACAACGTTGTTCTAAAAATAAATATATTTTCTTGGATTTAAATGATTCCTGCGTTTTAATGTACATTAGATATTTTGTTCGGGGTGAGATTAATGGTTATGTGTTGTTAATTCTAAATTTAATTATTAATTTTTTCCATTATTATTTTAGTATGACTATTTTTAAAGCCTCAATGCATACTTTTGATATTCTTTTTTAATAAGCTTCTTAGATTTCTGGATTATGTGATTGATGCAGACAGTAAGACGATATATAATCTATTCACAATATTTTACTTTGCTTGCCAATTCCAAATAATAATTTCGCAAAGAGTTGATACCTAATTATTATAAAAAATGGTGTGATTATCGAATTTAAATTTCCAATTTATTATGAATATCTAGAATTTTATCTTAAGAACCGAATTTTAAGAGGTGTCAGTCGATTTGGAAATGGAAATGTAGGTAAAAGAAAGCTGTTGATTATAGGATAATATAAACAATTTTGTTTATATTATCAATAAACAAACACTTTAATAGGCGAATCCCGGGAAGATGTATAGTTGAAAATACGAATTTTTCCCAATTTTGACACGCCAGGCCGTGTTTTTAGTAGAATATACTTGAAATTATACAATTATTTATTTTCAAAATAATTTGTGTTTTAAATAATTTGTGTTTCAAATAATTTGTTTACAGATTCTAACCCACTTATACGGAATGAGCCGTTACCAGTGGTTTAACCCGGCTATGAAATGTAGAATTCGTAGCAAAAAGTAATAGCTTATGAAACATGTGGGCTATCTTATATAACATTTGTTTATAACTTTTTTTAATAACCCTACATAACTATAAAACTACCACCCCGAATATATTTCATGCAAGCTCCAAGTGTTTCCGAACAGTACCCTGGCTGGAGTCAGTCATGTGGTGTTATGTACAGCTGAACGATAGGCCAATAGCAATAGGGGAATATGCTTATCCCATGCTGGTTATTACTGACGACCTTGGATAGATTTTGTTCCTTCTGACTGTTGATGCAAAGGTGTGGCTCCCGTTTTCTTAATTCCCATACATTGGATTCAAAGTTAGGCCAGCACTGTCGCCACAGTGGTTGCCTCCTGTTTGAGTAGCGTATATGCATCAGACCATTTGCTGTAGTAATCCATTGTGACCAGAATGTAATTGTTCCTCATCTCAGACTCGAGAAATGGACCGACGACACCAATGACAATTCTCTCAAATGGGACGCCAACATTGTATTGCTGCAATCTGCCCTTGGTTGGGGTTTTCGGTTTCTTACTGGCTGAACATGTGTCACATTTCCTACACCCTGACGTCTTCGATGTCATTTACCCAGTAGTATCGTTGGCGAATTTTATCCAAGGTTTTATTCATGCCCAGATGACTCCTGGTAAACCCAATGACTATCTCGGGTTTCTCGACCGTCATTGCTTTCCCAAATTCTCTTAAACAATTCTCTGCTCTTAGTTCCACTGGGCCCATAACGATTCAGGATGCCCGAGTATTTAGCTACTGCGTCCCATCGTGGCCTGGATGCGTCTTTCTTCTTGAGTGACGGGATTGGTTCAATGTCTGGGTCAGCCATTTGGTTCTCGATACATTGTTCCGTTGTCCAGTCTTCATTCATCTATATACGAATCTGTCGGATGGAAATACTCTCTCACTGTTCCGTCTTCAGACAACGTCCGCATTCTACCCTACAGGGTCTTCTTGACAGGGCATAGGCATTATTATGCAAACCAACCGGTACGCTGTTCAACCTTGCAATCGTATAGCAGTAATTTCTCCATCCACCTGGCCAGTTGTCCTTCCAGTTTCTTCATGTACAACAGCCATTTCAGAGCGCCCTGATCGGTGCAGATTAGAAAATGACGACCATAGAGATGGTAATGGTCTGCAGTCCTGCTTATTGCAAGAAGTTCTTTTCTGGTTAAGCAATAAATCCTTTCCGGTTTCGAGAATCCATGCCTGTAATACTCGATCACCCGCTCGTAACGATCTTACACTTGGGAAAGGACGGCCCGAAACCTTTGTTGCTGGCGTCGGCGTCTTAGATGATCTTGCCAGACTGTGTAGGAAACGCTAGGATTGGGCTGGAAAAGAGTGTCGCCTTCAGTGGTCTGAACGACATTTCACAATCCTGATTCCGGAAGGTCTCTTTTTCAGTGGTCTGTGATGTAGCCGTGCGGCAATGGTGGCAAATCTTTCAACAAATCGCCTTAAGTACGAACAGAAACCCAAAAAGCTTCTTAGTTAATGCTTGTCTCGCGGGATCGGTTAATCACGAATGACTTCTATCTTGTCTTCGTTTGTGCAGATTCCTGCCTCAGAAACGACGCGTGTGACCCATGACCAAAATGTCGTCGAGGTATGCTAAGCATGTTCTCCATGTCAACCCGCTCAATACATACTCCATTAGCCCCTCAAATGTAGCGGGAGAATTACATAACCCAAAAGACATGGCCGTGAACTGACACAGCCTTTTACTGGTGGGGAACGGTGTCATTTCTCTATCGTTTTCATGTAGTCCAGCCTGCCAATATCCACTCTAGGTCTATTGTGGAGAACCAACGGGACCTTGCTAGTGTGCTCAGTCAGTGTGTCTTGGATTCGGGGGAGTGGATAGTTGTCTTTCTTCTTAATATCGTTCAATCTTCTGTAGTAAACGCAAAAACGGTTGGTTCAATCCTCTTTCACTAAAACATCGGGAGCAGACCATGGGCTGATGGATGGTTTAATAACTCCATTTTGTAAGATGGACTCCATGTTTTCCTCGACTGCCTGTTGTTGTCCGAAGGATAGTCGCCTTGGTGGTATTCCGATGGGTTGGCCCTCCCAGTATCTATACGGTGCTTTATTATGTTTGTACGACCAGTAGTACCATCTTGACAATCAAAAATTTGCCAGAAATTTGAGATAAATTGCTTAGCTTTCTGTTGTTCCTCTGGTGTAAGGTGTATCAAATGGTCTGTGAATTATTTTAGAAACTCTTTACTGGGCCCTGTCTTATCTCTGATACGCTTCTTCGCAATTGATGATGGTGCCTGCTGGCTCGAAACAAGCTGTTTCTTGACCATTGGTAATTCGGATGTCGTTGTTGGACATATTCAGGACTCTAATTGGTGTGACCCGTCCTGTTTTAACTATAGGCCATCCAACTAAGTAGTCATGAGCAGAATGTAAGGGCTCCACCATTCCTACGCAACTTCCAGGATTGCTCTCTAGCTGCCCAAGAATAATTTGTTCCGTCCGACAGGGAATTCTGGTCGAGGCCTTGCTATAATTTTTATGGAAGTCGCTGAGCTGTGGACGGGCCGTGTCAACGGAAATTCCTCATTAAGGAATCGAAGAACATCATATCTCGGGTTGAACATGGAGCCATGCTCGCTGATTAGGTCCATACCCAGTATAAAATCGTTCTCAATCTCTGCTACTACGACCCTATGCCGGTTTCTGTTGTCCCCTATCTGTAGCACCAAATCTACCTCACCCTGTATTGATATGGACTCGCCGGTGACTGTTCTCAAAAAGGATGGTTGTTAGCGACCGAATTTCCAATGACCTCAAAACTCTGGACCTGGCAATGGACACAGCGGCGCCATTGTCAAAGGTGATGGTGATTTCTTGGTCATTCTCGTGCAGACAGATCGGAGTTTCCCTGATTGGTGAGGTTGTTTTGTTGGCTACCCCAACGCGACGCTGACTCCTTCTGGCTGAAGGAAGCAGCAGCTGTTGCTCGTACCCTTGGCTTGGACATGTTTATGACGGCCTCTACCTAGAAAGCCCGGAACAAAGCTTCATTACTTTTCTTGATGCCACTAAGCCTTAGATTTCTTTGTTCTTCAACATCTCTGATACCGTTTATGAAACTCTGTGTGGCAAATTGATCTTTAGTTTGTTCTGGTAGGTCTGGCTCCGACAAGTGAACTAAACGTTTAATCTCTGCTTTGGATTCTTGACGACTCTCTCCAGATTTTCGTGTTTTTTACCAGAAAGTTGCACTTTGTATACTTGACTCAAGGATTGATTGTCGTATCTTTTGTCTAGGATTGCGATGATCTTGTCCAAGTTACCTTGTTCATCCACTGGAATGCTTAGGAAGAGTTCTAACGCGGGACCTCTGAAAGAAATTACCAGAGAGGTAGATTTTTCTTGGTTGTCAAATTGCAGTTTGTACATGGGTGGTTGGTTAAAGGAACCTTCGGTACTCACGGTGTTCTGGTATTTCCCTCCCTGCAAGTCTTGTTGCATTTTTTAATTTCCACTTTGTTTTGGGTGATATTGATCTGATCTTGTACTTCAGTTTGGACTGTTTTTTTTTAATTGAACTGATTTCAACTTTTACCTGGTTTGGATGGAACCGTCTACTACTTTGGTTCCAAGAGTATCCACGGTATTTTTTAGGATATTAATGTCATCGTTTATCCCTTTTAAGTCTGACTCCACTATTTGCATTCTCTGATTAACTGCTTTATTGAACTGCGTTACTATTTGCATTAATTGTTCAAATGTTTGTTCTTGTTTTTCTTCAAATATTTCAAATTCATTCTATTTCTTAAATTTAGTGTGTTCTTGTTTTTGCTCAATTACTTTAAATTCATTCTGTCTCTCCAATTCAGTTTGTTCTTGTTTTTCTTCAAAATTTTAAAATAACCCCCCAATTAAATTCCGTTGTTCACTTTTCATTGTAGAAACAAGGTTTTGTTGGTTTTCATCTATATTAGTTACAAGGTTTTCTAATTCTGGTTTACATTTTTCATCAAATGATTTCATTAATCTTTGTTGGATTTCGTCTTGAAGTAGTTTCTCATTTTTGTCACGTTTTTTTCAGGATATGAGTAATACTACAGCTGGCTTCTTCTGTCGATTGAATCACATAAATATAAACTAACTAAACTAAACTATTTAAGTTGTCATTTTAAATAGCGAGCACAGAACATAAATGAATGCGATGATTATTTCTTTGTTGTCGGAGCGTTTACAAGACCCTTCTCGAGCCTCCTTTTTTAGATACCCATCGAAATATAAGTGGTGCGTTCCCGCAATTTGTTTAGTGTATTGTATTCAATTTGATTGAATTACTTCATTGATTTTTAAACTTCTGCACCTTTTCTAAAACATTCCGTCGCGCTAATGCTAATCGTAAAAGTGTTTTTTGCGTATAAAATATAGACAGTATTGACATTCGTGGTTCGCTTCCCTAGTTGTTTAGACGCTTGGGAGTTTCGTGTATTATGCTCCGAATTATTCGGACACATTTTTGATTCCGTCTGAAGAGACGACGCTTATTGTTTTGTTTGCGTTACGATTTCGCGAGTTAGTAGCTTCGTTCGTAACGACCGCTAAACCCATTTCATTTTGTTTCTTTTGTGTTTACAAAATCGCATCATTTGTTGTTAAACCCGCATTTTTTTGTTTGCTCAATCAATGAACATTACGTCGCTATTTTTTGTGTAACGTGTTGTCCAGACGAAGCTCTAAGAAACAATCAATAAACACGTGTCGTCGTGTTTATTGATTGTTCCGCTAAAGGTCCTTCGTCAATTATATACTTGCATTGAACCAGCATTGAACTAAAACCGCAACATCTAATTCATACATTTTTTTGAATATTCTCTATGGAATGTGTATCGAAGACATTCCATAATTTGGTCCAACTTCGAGCCGGATGCAATTTGAGTTAATTTAGTGCAAAGATTATCGAATAAATTACATAATTTGGTCCAACTCCGGGCCGGATACATTTGAGTTAATTTCGTGCAAAGTTTAATGATCAAAACATTGATTTTTCGTTGCAATTATTGTTGAAAACCGCATTGAATTTTCGTTTCTTTATTTGTTAAAAGAGAAAACAAGTTCGGGATTCAGTCATTCCGTTAGAAATAAATTCGCATATTTCTTTTACCGTAAAAAAACTTACAAGAGATCGTTTTGTTTGTTTGGTTATTTTGCTAAATTGTTTTGAATTTATTTGACATTTGGTCAGATATTTTCTACTTCAACAGTAAAAAATTGTACATTTTTGGAATAGTATTTTGTTTTCGTTCTATCGTGTTAGATTTGTTCAGTGGCGTTACAGTGATTTTAATTTATTGTTAAGATGTCAAAAACCGCTGAAAATTTACGTACATTTAAAAATCATCGACAATCGGAGTTTAAAAGATTAGAAGATATTTATTTTGCTGCCGAGAAAGCCTTAAGAGGTGACGACGTTGAATTGTTTTTTAGCATGATTGATATGATTGATTCAATCCATTCCGAATTTTTTAAACATCACAATTCCATTGTTGGTTTAATTTCAGATGCAAACGATGAGTTTGACTTTGAGGATGACATTCGCAATAAATTTGAAAAATTGTTTTATTCAATTAGGTCTATTTTTGCTAAACTGAAATTTGTTCAGAGACATATTGGAATTTGGTACTTTTATTGATTTGTTTGATTCATTAATTCACAATAATGAAAAACTCAGTACTATGCAGAAGTTCAAATATTTGCAGTTAGCTTTAAAAGGGCCTGCTTTTAAGGCTATTAAGAATTTTAAACTAACACAAAACAATTACGTGAGTGCTTATGAAACACTTTTGAAAAAATTCAAGCGAACTCGTTTAATCGCGGAGTCCCATTGGTCAGCTTTAGAACAATTCCCCCAACTAACTTCAGATAGCCCTTCAGAGGTTCGGAAGTTATTGGATGACTTCAGTGATAATTTGGAAGCACTGAAGATTTTGGGTTTACCAGTAAATCAGTGGGATTTTTGTATCGTTCAGATGATGTTGAAACGAGTTCCAAAGAATTTAGCCGCTAAATTTGAACTTTACCATGGTACTGTGACCGCTCAAGATGACTTTCCGATCCGCTCGGAAGTTGTTGATTTCTTGTCGAAGCATTGCGATGCCTTTGAACATGTTGAATTATCCCGCAAGGCAAAGCGAAGTGTTGACAAAAAGTTACCATTGAATTCAAAGCAACATTCTTCCCGGTTCACTACATCTTTGTTTGTCACTAAGAATAGAAATTGTTTAGTTTGTAAATCCGATCATGCGATTTACAAATGTTCTGAATTCTTGAACAAATCAGTATCCGCGCGGTTTAAGTTTGTTAAAGATTTTAGGCTTTGTTTTAATTGCTTGAGCGATTCTCATCAGTCGAATCGCTGTAAATCTTTATCCACTTGCCGCAACTGCAAACAACGCCATCACACATTGCTTCATTTTGTAAATCGTGGTGATTCAGGCATTCGGTCTGAATCTAGAGCTCCCCCCGCAAACCTGGCTTCCACATCTGGTGGATCCAGTACCATTAATACTGTTGAAAGTCCCGAAACTTCTCTACCGCAGACTTCTTGTCATAGTTCACTTTTGTCATACAATTCAAATGTGTTGTTATCTACCGCTTTAGCTGACGTATTAGATAAGCACGGTTCTTATCAAACTTTGCGATGTCTGCTAGATTCTGGTAGCATGACATCATTCATTGCGAGCAAGGCTGTGAAACGCCTTGGTTCCGACCTATGCCCGCTTCGATTCAACTCAACGGGCTAGGTTCTATGCAGAGTCCCTCTGCTGAGGGCTCTCTTACCCTTTCTCTTCGCTCTATAGTAAAGCGTGAGTGCAATTTGGTTGTTGATACTATTGTTTTACCCCGCATTTGCAATGATATGCCTGTTGCGCCCATTAACATGGCTAATATGGCATATCTAACCAACTTGAAACTTGCTGTTCCTGGTTTCAATAGCCCAGGCGCTATTGACCTTTTGTTAGGTGGCGATATATTTTCTCAAATTTTGTTGGATGGACGTCTTCTGAGAAAGGAAGGTGTTCCTGATGCTATTAACACTGTGTTTGGTTACATCCTTATGGGTAAAGTGTCTTCGAGTTCTGTTAACTCTCACTCTCAGTCAGTCATAAACCCAACTTCGCTTTTTTGTCAAATTGAAGATGTAGTATCATTAGATGATTCATTCCAAAGGTTCTGGACAATTGAAGAAGATCCTACCGCACTGGTTCAGTCCCCTGATGATCTTATCTGCGAAAAAATATTTTCCGAGGGATGCAGGAGATTGGATTCAGGTAGATTCGTTGTGCCTCTTCCTTTTCGAAATACACTTCCTACTTTTGATGGAATGTATAATCTCGCCGTACAACGTTTCTACTCTTTAGAAAGACGTCTTCTACAGCAACCAGATCTCTACAAACAATATTGTGATTTTCTCAAAAAGTATTTGGAACTGGATCATATGGAATTGGTTCCTGATCCATCTACTGCTTCTGATTGTTACTACATACCGCATCATTGTGTTTTGAAACCTGATAGTAGAACCACCAAACTTCGTGTAGTGTTTAATGCGCTAAGATACCTCATCGGTTATCTTTGAATGATTATTTGTTTATCGGTCCTAAATTGCAGCAAGACATTATCGCTATTTTGTTGACCTTGCACAATTTAGTTTTGCCTCGCCTGCTTGCTATAGAAAACTTTTCTAGTTGTGAACTTCACGCATTTGGTGATGCTTCTGAGAAAGGTTATGCCGCTGTTGTTTATTTTGTGTTCGAAACCGCATCTGGATTTCGTCAAAGTTTTTTTGTGTTGTCTAAATCGAAAGTTGCCCCTTTGAAAACTTTGTCACTTCCCAGATTGGAACTGTGTGCTTCAGTTCTTACTGCTAAGTTGGCTCATTATGTTTATGAGCAATTCAATAGTCGTTTGTTGTTCAAGGTGATTCGTTGCTGGTCAGATTCCACGGTAGTCCTTTCATGGCTTAGTTCTTCCCCGCACCGTTGGAAGACATTTGTCAGTAATCGAGTTGCTTACATTCAGGAAAAATTTCCTTATTCGCATTGGTTTTACATTCAATTTTGTGATAACCCCGCTGACTTGGGTTCCCGCGGCACTTTGCACTTTGAGTTGTTAGGCAATACACTTTGGTGGAAAGGCCCACAATTGTTGATTACCGCTTGTTTGCCACATGCTTGCTCAGACTCAAGCATGTCACCGCTAGTTATGACTGAAGCCCGTATAGTGGCGCTTCAAGTCACCGCTTTACCAAATTTATTTGGTACTTTGTTAGAAGATACATTCTTCTATTAATCGCATTACCCGCATTATAGCTCATATTTGTCGCTTTGTTGATAACGCCCGCAATCCAGACCGTAGGGGCTCTGGATCATTTTTGGCTGCTGAGTTATATCAGGCTCAGCTTCGCATTGTTCGCTATGTTCAAGATCAATATTTTTCTAAAGAGATTTCCCTTCTTCGAGAACGAAAACTTTTGCCCAAATCGCTTCGTAAACTTTCGCCGTTTCTTGATGAACAGGGAACTCTTAGAGTTGGTAGTAGATTGGCTAATGCTCCATTGCCGTTTGACACTAAATTTCCCGCACTGCTACCAAGTAAAAGTCGTTTGACTAATCTAATTGTCGAAGATTGTCATGTCACCAATCTTCTCGCAGGAATCCAAACCGTTCAATTTCTTTTGCAGCAACGATTTTGGATTCTATCTGCAATGAAAGTAATTCGTGGTGTCACTTCTAAATATGTTTCTTGTTGGAAGCTTAATCCTTCTGCTTACCAACCCTTCATGGGAAATTTGCCCATTTCCCGCGTTTCACAATTGAAACCCTTTTCTCATGTTGGAGTAGATTTTGCTGGTCCCTTCACTAGAAACATGGCTAAAACTAGAGGGTCGAAAACTTTAAAGGCCTATCTGTGCCTGTTTAAGTGCTTTGCAACGAAAGCTGGTCATCTAGAACTCGTATCAGATTTGTCTGCTGATGCATTCTTGGCAGCTTTGCGACGATTCATTGCACGTCGTGGTCGATGTAGCCATATATATAGTGATTGTGGTACTAATTTTGTGTGTGCTCACAAGCAGATCTTGAAAGCTTTTAGAGCTACTGCTGCACAAGAAACCATTTCTTGGCATTTCAATCCCCCTTCGGCTCCTCACTTTGGAGGACTATGAGAGAGCGGAATTAAATCCGTTAAAGCTCACTTAAGACGTGTCGTTGGAGATCAAATCTTAACCTACGAAGGACTTTCTACTGTATTTGCACAGGTCGAAGCAGTTTTAAACTCGCGACCTATAACTCCTTGTAGCAACGATCCATCGGATCTTACCGCCTTGAGTCCTGGAATGTTTCTTACCATGGAACCTTTAACAGCACCTCCTGAATCTGATTTCTTATCTGTCCCATCTAATCGTCTCAACAGATGGCAGTTACTGAGTCGTTTGCATCAGGCATTCTGGAAACGTTGGTCGCAAGAATATTTACATACTCTTCATCAACGGAGTAAATGGACTGATCCCTCGGAGGTTGTTAAGCCAGGTACTCTTGTTATTTTGAAGCAAGACACTTCACCTCCTTTAAATTGGCCATTAGGGCGCATTATTGACGTACATCCTGGAGGTGATGGTGTTGTACGCGTTGCTACAGTTAGAACTGCAAGTGGTACTTTGAAGCGACCTCTTGTAAAGCTTTGTTCACTGCCAGTGGACCCTTAGTTTTGAAATAAGTAATTCAAGGCTGGCGGAATGGTGCGTTCCCGCAATTTGTTTAGTGTATTGTGTTCAATTTGATTGAATTACTTCATTGATTTTTAAACTTCTGCACCTTTTCTAAAACATTCCGTCGCGCTAATGCTAATCGTAAAAGTGTTTTTTGCGTATAAAATATAGACAGTATTGACATTCGTCGTTCGCTTCCCTAGCTGTTTAGACGCTTGGGAGTTTCGTGTATTATGCTCCGAATTATTCGGTCACATTTTTGATTCCGTCTGAAGAGACGACGCTTATTGTTTTGTTTGCGTTACGATTTCGCGAGTTAGTAGCTTCGTTCGTAACGACCGCTAAACCGCTTTCATTTTGTTTCTTTTGTGTTTACAAAAGCGCATCATTTGTTGTTAAACCCGCATTTTTTTGTTTGCTCAATCAATGAACATTACGTCGCTATTTTTTGTGTAACGTGTTGTCCAGACAAAGCTCCAAAAAACTGTTCCTGCTGTTACGGGGCTAGCCTCTGAAGAAAGAAGAACCAAGAAAACACCAGAGACTTAAAGGTTAGTGATAACTTTTATTTGGTGATTCGTTTATGTGACGACACGTGTTTATTGATTGTTCCGCTAAAGGTCCTTCGTCAATTATATACTTGCATTGAACCAGCATTGAACTAAAACCGCAACATCTAATTCATACATTTTTTTTGGATATTCTCTATGGAATGTTCCATCGAAGACATTCCAGTGGCAGTGTTATAAAATTCATTTTATGCCAATAAATAGAAAAATTAAGAAACATTCTAAATTAATCGTTTCGATAAAAACAAAGTAAACATAAAATCGGCCGAAATAATAAAAAAACAACAATGGCTATCGCGAAATTTCGATGGGTATATAGAAAAGCGGCGGCCTCGAGAAGGTTCTTGAAAACGCTCGCTATTTAAAAGGCCAAGTTGAGTAGTTTAGTTTAGTTTCAGTCTATATTCGTGTGATTGAATCGAAAGAAGAAGTTTGCTGTAGTATTACTATTTGTTTATAGCAGTGCATTTGGTAAAAAAGAGGTCGAAAGTGAAAGTGAATATTTTTGTACCTTTGATTTGAACCCACAGTATCTATTGCAATAACTTTGTCTACTCTTTCTATCTGTAAGATGTAACTAAGTAATTCTATAAACATACATACATTTTTTAAAAGTAGTTGTCAGAACAGTGCAACGTGTGCAAGTCCAATAAAGAAGTCTTATATACATACTACTTATTTATTGTACTTAGGCACATGCTGACAACTAGTTTTAAAAAATACATACTACTTCTTTATTGGACGCTGTGATATGTGCCCAAGTGCCCAATATTTTGAATAACCAAACGTGTTTTTTTCAGTTCAAAAATTGCTTTTAGAAATGGCATTTCGATTAATTTGAGATTAAAAAAATTATGAAAATTTGATTTGTATGCGAATGATAGACACTGAGTGAAACAAAACTGCACAAAGACAGGTCCACATACGTAATGTCCCGTTGCAGTTTTCTTTCACTCAGTTCGATCTCCCAATAGCACATAGAAGTATATCATCTACCAAAAATTATATATAAAAAATTATGTGCTACAAAGACGTTAGAAGCAAACTTATAATTCTTTTCTATGAGGTATGAACAATTAAAAATTTGGGTCCCATGCTTTCAACGTTTTTTCTTCATTTGTTTTTCTTTGTAAGAAGATTCTCCAACAAGTAATACATTTCACTTTTTTGAGATTGGTGACCGATTTTTCAGCCCATATCTATATGTTTTATACTATTATAAAATTGTAGTTGTTTGTTTTTTCGGGTATAACGTAAGAACTACTGAACTGCTTTTGCTGAATCTTTCTTTGTTGCAAAGGACTTGAATAAAACCTTATGGGGTGGCCTAAAACACTTGGAGCTTGCGTGAAATATATTCGGGGTTGATAGTTTATATATTTATGTAGAGTTGTTAAAAAAAGGTAGAAACAAATGTTATATAAGATAGCCCACATGTCTCATAAGCTATAATATATATATAATTGCTAACATATATATATATATATATATATATATATATGTATAGATTGTTCTTCTTTGGAGTAAATTATTAAAATTTGGAAATTTCTTATTTTGGGTATGCTCCAATAAAACGGAATTTTATTTTGTTCTAAATTTATTTGTACATAGGAACGTTTCGCTGTTGGTTTTACATATATATATATATATATATATATATATATATATATATATGTTTTTAAGTTTTCGCGACACTACATGTGTTCGGTGGTTTCCAGGAATTCATCCGCATAGTTGAGAACTGATCCCTGCCGGTATCGATGGTAAAATGACGACGTTTTGACAGAGTCACATCTGCCCTCTTCAGGTCACATAATTCTCATAGCCTTCTGCTTTCGCTTCCAGTTACTCGAGTACTAAGATTTTCAGGAGCGCGCTCGCTGTTATATAGTCGCGGCTCGGCGACTATCGGTTGGCACCGTGAGCGGCAGCGTGTGATTGGCCCTTGGCGCTCAGTGGCCACGCCTCCCGCTTGCTGATTGGTTATATTCGGTTGAGTTATAGGACGGGTCCGGGCCGGTACTGAGTTTAATAGCAATACACTCCACCCGATAATATGGGATAAATTCGATGAAATTAGCGAATTTACGGCCGAAATGAATGCGAGTTGACAACAATGCAACAACAGACAAAATTTAACAAATTGAAACTCCAACAGAAGTCCAAAAACGAATATTTCTCGGAAAATAACGGTCACAGTCAAACCTCACAGCTACTGGAAACGAATAAAACCGCTTATAAGTTATCTTTGGTCCAATTGAACTCTACCTCGATGGCGTGTTGGCTAAGGGATTCAATTACGCTATTGCTCCCTCTCACATACCAACAGAGAGCATAGTATGTGGCGTGGAAACAGCAGTTCCAAAATTAGATGCGAACACCGCTGAAATAATTATACATGTGTCCCATGTTCTAAGAAAGTCTAAACCACCCAAACGGAACCTATCTATAGAAGAAAATGAGGCCTTGAAACAACTTCGCCTCAACAAGGACATTGCCATTCTACCTGCTGATAAAGGAAATGCGACTGTAATTTTAGATACAACGGATTATTCTAACAAAATTCAAACATTGCTACAAGATCCAGCATATAAACAAATTACTAGTGACCCAACAACTTATCTGGAGAAAACAACCAAGGCCAAAATCCAAGCAAGTAGGATCGACTAAAATCTCCAACTGAAACTCATTCCGCGTGAAAAGTCATCAAGATGTCCGAAATTCTATGGGTTGCCAAAAGTACATAAAGAAGGTGCACCTTTGAAGGCAATAGTAAGCTCAATTGGATCCCCAACACAACAGCTAGCCAAATACCGAGCCCAACAACTTCAACCGTTTGCAGAGGGGGCAGACTCATATGTGAAAAATTCGACACATTTCATTGAAATACTTAGAAAAATGGTCTTACAACCAGAGTGTCTTCTTGTAAGTTTTGACGTAGTGTCCCTTTTCACCAACATCCCTATCGACGAAGCCTTGGATATCATAATAGAAAAATACTAACCACCTCAACACCTGGTAGACTTAACAAGGCACTATCTGATAAACACCTATTTTGTTTACGAGAACCAACGATACAAACAAGTGGAAGGAGCTCCAATGCGATCGCCACTCTCACCAGTTATAGCGAACCTTTTTATGGAGAACTTGGAGGAGTTGGCACTAAGAACAGCAACTCTTAAACCCAGTTTATAGTTGCGATATGTGGATGATACATTTGTGATTTGGTCTCATGGGAGGGAACACCTCAACACATTTTTAGACCACCTTAATTGCATCCATCACAAAATAAAAGTTACCATGGGGGTTGAATCCAACAATCAACTGCCATTCCTTGATGTTCTGATAAATAGGAAGGAAGATGGAACCCTTGGCCATTCAGCATATAGGAAAGCAACTCACCCCAACAGATACCTTCATGCTAATTGTCATCACCACCCAGGTGTTGTAGAAAGAAGTCTAATGAATCTCTGCCATGAGGCCAAATGACAAAAGTATCATCTATATATCTAAGCCAACAGGAAGGTTTTAAATTCGACGAGTTTAGGGCCTGGGTTTCGATTTGTTTCATGAAAATGTTAGCAAGCACTGGAGAAAGAGGTGAACCCATGGGGGCCCCACGGACTTGTTTGAACAGAGTGTCTTGAAATGAAAAATAAGTGTTAGAAGAACAGTGTTGTACAAGTTTGATGATGTCAGAAGAGATATTGTGTTTGGTTTTTAAAACACCTGGCTTTATCGCTATTATTATTTTAAGAAAACAGTCACTCAAAAACTTAAGCTAACTCGACTTATTACAAAACAACAACCCGCTGTCACCTCACCCCCTTAGACGACCGTCCATAACTTTTCTGACTTCCCCTTAGACTCTACCAGTTTACACGTCTTATCCAAAGGTTTCAATTTCGCAGTGACGCCGAAAACTATACCAACTGAAAGAATCATTTCTCAAGTTGGTAGCTTTGGTTGAACTAACAGATATTGAGGCTGAAGATACTCGTCAAGACATTGCTAGAGTACTCCGCACATCAAAGCCACCAAAATCAAACCTCTTAGGCCCATTGTCAGTTTGGTACAACCCCCGACCCAAGAATTAGCCCGGTACTTAGCCAAAACCCTTTAACCTCTAGCCGAGCAAGCATCCTCGTACGTAAAGAACTCTTCTTCCTTCCTAGATATGCTAAGTGCTCATAGAATTTCAGAAAATGATTTCCTAGTTAGCTTCGATGTTGTATTTCTTTTCACCAATGTCCCCATTTCAGAAACGTTAGATATTCTAAAAACCAAACACAATATCTCTTCAGACATCATCAAATTTGTACAACACTGTTCTTCTAACACTCTGTTCAAACAAGTCCGTGGGGCCCCCATGGGTTCACCTCTTTCTCCAGTGCTTGCTAACATTTTCATGGAACAAATCCAAACCCAGGCCCTAAACTCCTCTAATTTAAAACCTTCCTATTGGCTTAGATATGTAGATGATACTTTTGTATTTTGGCCTCATGGCAGAGATTCATTAGACTTCTTTCTACAACACCTCAATGGTATACATTCTAATATACAATTTACAATGGAAAACGAGTCCGATTCTTCTCTCCCGTTTCTTGATGTCCTCATAACAAAAACCAACAATGACAGATTCTCACATACCGTCTATAGGAAACCAACCCATACCAATCGATACTTAAATGCCCAATCACACCACCACCCTGCCCAATTGAGTTCTGTAATGAAATCTTTGAGTCTTAGATTTATTCGTTTAACAGATATTGACAATAGACAAAACGAACTTAATAATCTTCAACAAATCCTTCGACAAAACGGTTATTATCCGGACCACATTGCGCGTATAATTCATCAATCTCAACAACCCCCAATCACACCAACCCCGTCAGAAACAGACCAACAACATCGAAAAGAGGTCCTTCCATACATTCGAGGAATCACTGACAAAATGGCACGGATTTTACAACGACATCAAATAAAGACTGTCTTCAACACCACTCAAACTATAGGCAACTTAACTGGTAACCCCAAAGACAAAATACCTAACAAATATCGAGGAGTTTACGAAATTTCATGTCGCGATTGGCCACAAAGCTACATCGGTCGTACCAACAGGCGCGTTAACCATCGAGTATATGAACACTCTCTGTCAGTTCGTAAAAAAGATCCGACTTCAGCTCTCACGCATCACCATATCCAAACAGGGCACTCTATCAACTTCGAGGACAGTAGGACTATCATATCTCTCAATTCTCTTAGGGCTTTCACTATTCGCGAAGCCATCCAAATAGAGAAAAGACCTCTCCGTCTAAATAGACGCGATGACAGCACTCGCCTTCCCACAGCTTGGACCTCCGTAATTGCCAGATTAAACAAACCAGACACGCCCACCAATCACCGCACCGGCCCTTCATCACGCGACATCCCCTCCTAATCGACCGATAACTATAAATAAAAGAAGTAGGGCAGATTCACCTTCAGTTCAGTTACCTAGTGACTCTTGGGGAGTAGGCAGGTTGAGGCCCCGAGTTTGATCTAGACTCCGAAACTTTATTTTATTTTTTGTCTCTTGATAATGGCTCCAAAGCAGGAGTCGAAACATCGAGTATTTAATAAATTCAGACGCGGTTCTCATCCGGAACCTAGCTTAGTTCATATATATATATATACAGGGTGTTCCTAAATTGGAGGTACAAACGAAAAGGGGAGATTCCTTGAATAGTTTTAAGAAGAAAAAGTCCCATAAACATGAGTCCGCAAACGTTTCGTTTTCAAGATACAGAGTGTTAAAGTTTGAATTTTTTTCAAGTTTTTTCCTCACAGTATCTGCACTTCACAAGATATTCAAATGAAATTTGGCATAGATATTACAATTAAGATGCCAATTTCGATTGTAAATCTCCAGGGTGATATTTTTTCGGGAACACTGTCCACTGTTGTCCTTCAGAACTTTTTTTTGGTGAGCCACTGGTACTTTCAAAAATTTTAAAGAAAAGCTTTGTTGTTATACCAAACTTTATGTTCTCTTGTAGTTTTGTGGTATCTACTACCGGTTTCGAGAAAAATATGTTGAATGATTCTCATGAAATCCTCAGAAAATTCCGAATTGTCATAGAAATCTAGTTACCTACATAGTAGGCTCTGGTAAATGAATAAATTTATTGTTAGTTTTGACAAATCAAATTAAACTCCTGTGTTTTGAAAATTAAAGATGGTGGCATTTTAATATCAAAACATGTCGAATTTTACGAATTCCGAAATGGCTGACATGCATTTCATGTATGGTCTTGCAAATGGTAATTCAAGAGAAGCTAAGCGTTTTTACATGGAACGCTATCCCAATAGAGTGATGCCTGGTCATCGGATGTTCTCTAATATTCACAGGCGTCTTTCAGAAACTGGTTCTTTTACTGCGAAAAATATTAATGCAGGTAGACCACGAAGTGTGAGAACACCACGACTCGAAGAGGCAGTGCTGAACGAAATAGAAGAACATCCAGGAACCAGTACAAGAAAAATTAGTGTTACCTTAAATACAAGTCATCAAGTTGTTTGGCGGATCTTGCGGGATTCTTTGCTATATCCTTATCATATTCAGAGGGTGCAGGCGCTCTTGCCTCGAGATTGTCATCCAAGAATTATTTTTTGTCAGTGGTACCTCAACAGACCATTGAACAATCCTCATTTTGATTGCCAAATCCTATTCACTGATGAAGTCTGTTTCTCAAGGACTTCAATCATAAATTTTCATAATGAACACATATGGGCTGAGGAGAATCCACATGAAATTGCAGAAGCTTATTTTCAAGAGGAATTTTCATTAAATGTGTGGGATGGTAATATTGGCGATTATTTGATTGGTCCTTTCTTCTTGCCAGGGCGACTTACTGGTCAATCATACAGACATTTTTTAGAGAACGATTTGCCCTTGTTATTGGATGATATACCTCTTATGATGCGACGTGAAATGTGGTTCATGCACGACGGTGCTCCTGCTCATTTTTCACTTTTGGCTAGGGAGCATTTGAACGAAAATTATGTAAACAGGTGGATTGGACGAGGACATCAGCCATGGCCCGCCAGATCCCCAGATTTAAATAGTTTAGATTTCTTTCTATGGGGCCATCTGAAATCTCTAGTGTACATAACGCCAGTGAATACCGTAGACGAACTGAGAAATCGTATAATAGGCGCGTTTGATACAATTAGGAATACTCTAGGAGTGTTTGAAAGAGTTCGATCGTCTATGAGAAGAAGAACAGAAGCTTGTATAAGGGTTGGGGAAGGACATTTTCAACATTTGCTGTAGTTTAGTTCCTTTGTTGTTATTTAGTTTTTTTATTATGATTAATTTTTGGGTTGTACGTTTCTTGCAGTAATACATTTTTTTTTGATGATTATACCAGTTTATCGAATCTTTAAGAATTTAAATGATTAATTTAATAATTCAATTTTTTTTTCTCGAAATCGGTAGTAGATACGAAAAAACTACAAGAGAACATAAAGTTTGGTATAACAACAAAGCTTTTCTTTAAAATTTTTGATAGTACCAGTGGCTCACCAAAAAAAAGTTGTTGGCAGATCGTTTTTTTACACCAGGCGTTCACATTGTCAAGACTTTTCTGTAGCCTAAAACAGTCATTTACATTTTCTATTACAGTATAGATTTTAATATCATCAGCATATAGCAGATATTGAACGTCAATATATATGTTTAATTATTATTGGGTTTATTAAAGGCATTGAATTTTCAGAAAATTGGAAAAACTTGAGAAGAAATCTAAATTGCTATCAAAAAATCAGGCTGACACATATGATTCTTCAGATGAAGAACGAAAAAAGAAAAAGAAACAAAAGTTGAAAAAAGGACGTAAGGATAGTTCCGACTCTGACAATGAAGAGAGGTACTGCAGAGACCGAAAGCGGGGAAGAAGTCCTGGGGCTAAAAACTATCAGTATAAAAAGAAGGCAAAGGTGGAATTCAGTTCCAGAAGGAATAATGAAAAATAGGAATAGGAATAGGAGGTGAATAGAGTAAAATTATTGGATTATGAGACATTATATGTATATGCAATAGTGTACCTTAATATACTGCAACTCTTTAAGTAGTATTTGTATAAGTATTTTAAAATATTCTAAGATTGTATAAAATATATTCTATAACATTGTAATTTGTTTTTGTTGGGAATCTGTTTGATATAAAAGAATACTAGTATTAAATGCATAGGTCTTGGGTGTTCATGAAAAGCATATTTAGTTGCCGGGACTAATAAGTATTGGTCCTGTAGTTTAAATAGCAAATACACTAAATCAAGTGAGAAATTACAGTTGATCAGTTATTACTGAATTTTACATAGATATGACCAGTATTCACATATTTAAATTATTGTAAGGCCTTTTTTATTTCCTTTTTATTACACACTATATCTTCTCTTTTACTTAGTCAGTTCTGCTTGTTTCTAAATGAGTTATGCCCTTAGGTTGTATTCCATTGTATGTGTGGTCAGCCTTTACTACTTCCTAGTGGTAATTCATCTCTGGCAATCCTTACTACTTTGCTGTCTCGTCCTCGTCATTTCTTTCTATTTATATGGTTGTTCCATTCTCTTTTATATTTTCCACATTGCACTGTCCTCACTCCTTATTCGATCTCTCAACTATTTTCCGATTATTCTTGGTATTCTCATCTGCGAATTCCAATGTTCTTTGTGTCCGAGATGTGCCTTTTTTCGCCTGTACGTCAATATTGGTCTTGAGCATATATATATATATATATATATATATATATATATATATATATATATATATATGCTCAAGCAGAAGACTACGAGAATTATGCAACTATGCATCCTGAAGAAGAGATGTGACTCTGCTGAAACGTCGTCATTTTACCATCGATCCCGGCAGGGATATGGGATAAAATCGATGAAATTAGTGAATTTAGGGCCGAAACGAATGCAGAGTTGACAACAATGCAATAACAGACAAAATTTAACAAATTGAAACTCCAACAGAAGCCCAAAAACGAATCTTTCTCGGAAAATAACGGTCACACTCTAACCTCACTGCAACTGGAAACGAATAAAACCGTTTATAACTTTTCTTCCGTCCAATTGAACTCTACCTCGATTGGCGTGTTGGCTAAGGGATTCAATTACGCTATTGCTCCCTCTCACATACCAACAGAGAACATAATATGTGGCGTGGAAACAGCAGTTTCAAAATTAGATGCGAACACTGCTGTGTCACATGTTCTAAGAAGGATCGACAAAAATCTCCAACTGCAACTCATTCCGCGTGAAAAGTCATCGAGATGTCCGAAATTCTATGGGTTGCCAAAAGTACATAAAGAAGGTGCACCTTTGAGGCCAATAGTAAGTTCAATTGGATCCCCAACACAACAGATAGCCAAATACCTAGCCCAACAACTTCAACCGTTTGCAGAGGGGGCAGACTCATATGTCAAAAATTCCACACATTTCATCGTAATACTGAGAAAAACGGTTTTACAACCTGAGTGTCTACTTGTCAGTTTTGACGTAGTGTCCCTTTTCACCAACATCCCTATCGACGAAGCCTTGGATATCATAATAGAAAAATACAAACCACCTCAACACCTTGTAGACTTAACAAGGCACTGCCTGATGAACAGTTATTTTGTTTACGATACCCAACGATACAAACAAGTGGAAGGAGCTCCAATGGGATCGCCACTCTCACCAGTTATAGCGAACCTTTTTGTGGAGAACTTTGAGGAGTTGGCACTAAGAACAGCAACTCTTAAACCCAGTTTATGGTTGCGATATGTGGATGATACTTTTTGATTTGGCCTCATGGGAAGGAACACCTCAACACATTTTTAGACCACCTTAATGGCATCCATCAGAAAATAAAATTCACCATGGAGGTTGAAGCCAATAATCAACTGCCATTCCTTGATGTTCTCATACATAGGAAGGAAGATGGAACCCTTGGCCATACAGTATATAGGAAAGCAACTCACACCAACAGATACCGTCATGCTAATTCTCATCACCACCCAGCCCAACTGCAAGCTGTCGTCAAAACTTTAGTAACCAGATCACAAAGACTAGCTGACCAGTACAACATCAAACAAGAAATGGACAGTTTAAAAACAGCTCTGAGACAAAACGGATTTACAGACCGAAATATTCAAAGAGCCCTAAAGTCAAAACCGAGACGAACAGACGAGGAGCATGAGACACCAATAACCAAGGCTTATTTACCGTATGTCAAAGGTACCACGGACAGTATTGCAAGAATTCTACGGAGACACAATATCGATACTATTTTCAATACAGACAGAAAAATAAGCACGGTGTTGAGGACTCCGAAGACGAGGATCCCTTTAGAACAACAGGGAGTGTACGAGATTCCATGTGCAGACTGTCATAAAACCTATGTGGGGCAAACTAACAGACGAATTCAAGCTAGACGTGATGAACACCAGAATGCTATAAGAAAGCAGGAAAAAACAACATCAATTGCGGAACACGCCACCACGACGTCACACCGAATAGACTTTGAGAACACCAGAGTGCTGGCAAATATAGAACACCCGAAATCAAAACTCGTAACAGAGGCAATTGAAATAGCGAAGAGGCCTCACAGTCTAAACGCACGCAATGAAATCCAGAACTTATTGAATTGTTGGAAAATTCTATTAAACACCGTACCGGCCCGAACCCGTCCAATAACAACTCAACCGGAAATAACAAATCAGAAGGCGGGAGGCGTGCCCACTGAGCGCCCAGGGCCAATCACACGCAGCCGCTCACGGTGCCAACCAATAGGCGCCGAGCCGCGACTATATAACACCGTTCGCGCTCCTGAAAATATCAGTATTCGAGTAACTAGAAGCGAAAGCAGAAGGCTACCAGAATTATGCGAACCGACCTGAAGAGGGCAGATGTGACTGCCGAAACGTCGTCATTTTACCATCGATCCCGGCAGGAATCAATTATCAACTGTGCGGATGAATTCCCGGAAACCATCTAATACACACATATATATATATATATATATATATATATATATATATTATATTCACTTTGATTCAAATCACTTTTTAAAAAAAGATTTTTTATTTAAAAACATACACCATTTTAAAATGAACAATTAAAATGACTTAATAATTCAATAACTTAATACTAAAAGTGATAACATTTGAATGACAACACGAGATCGTTTCCAGTTGCTTTTATAACATCGAGAAAAGTGCTGATGCAAGTCAGCGATTTTACTGGGTAAACGGACTCGTGTAGGTTTCCGGGAAGTTGTTTGCATATAATTCAAGAAGAAATTTGATATCCCTGAGAAGTCACGTACGCTTTAAATTCCGTTGACTTCTCGACTGTGTGAACTAAGTGCTGATATATTTTGCATATAACAACTCCCCTTACATATCAAAAGTTGATGTTATAACATCAACTTTTAGAAACATATAATAATATAAAATGATGTTTGAATGGTATACATAATAAGTAATAAGTGTATAAAACGAAATATGATTATAATAGAGTAATAGGTAAAAATCAAAAAATCAATTTGTAAAACAAAATTAAAACATGTTAAAATAAATGAGCAATAAAATAATACGAATAATAATTAAATGCTTAACCTAAACATATCAAAATAAAATATAAAGTAAAAGGAAATGTGAATAAAAATACTATGTAAAAAAATAAAAAGGTTAATAATATAAATCAATATTAAAAATAGGTGTTTTTAGAGAACATAAAGGGTATACTTAAACTTGCGCCTCTAAGCTTTGTTCTGTATTCAAAACAGGCCTAAGCTTGGGGAAGAATTTGAGTCTTGGCTGAGGCACTGAAGTCTGGTCAGGATTGCAGTCCTTTGGAGGTTTTACCATCCTCTTTTTGACAGCTTGGAAAGTGATGAGTGCCGCTATGATCATGAGAGCAGCTATGGTTGTATAGATAAACCAAGAGATGTTTTTGGTTACAAACGGCTGGTTTATGAGACCATCGAGGTCTCTGGAATATTGTTCCAATTTGTGATTTGCTACGTCTAATTCTTCTACATTAAGCGTGTTGAACGGCACTGTTACTGGTTGGAAGGTTTCTAGAACATCGGTTTGTTTACCAGATTCGGCTTGGACTTTTGTAATTCCTATAAACGCACTACACTCTGAAGAGTCAATATGGAGTTGAGGGAGATTGTAAGAGTTTTTGAGTTTGTTTGAGCGCAATTCACTGTAACACTTATGGGTTCAGAAGTAATTATGAGCCATGTATTGCGTTCTAGTTTTTGAACGTTGTATCCTTGAGTGAATATTAGTGAACTTTTACAGTTGTCGGATACCTTCTGGACATTCTTTAGAAGTTGGGCTTCACAAAACGCGTTTGTGTCAATAGGATATGCGTAAAGTTCAGAACACAGTTTCTTACGAGTGGCTAACGGTTTACACGCACTTAAGTCTTTGATCGGAATAAACATTAAAGAATCATCATTCTTTGCAAGATATTTTTGAGTGAAGGATAGCATATGATGTAAACCTGTTCTTTCATCGTATATAGGGATAGGATATAAATGAAAGAGTATGTAAAGGTGTTGTTCGACTAAAGGGATTCTTAACACAAATATAAGATCGGTATATGTTTGAAATGCCTCTAGTTCAATGATTTCCAGATATTGTGCGATGCTCGAGTACTTTACAGCCAATGGAAGGTTACTTTTGACTAAATTTTGCGATATTTTCTGTAATGAGGTAATAAGGTGTTCAGGTGTTAAAATTGAAGAGTGAATTATTTTCAAACGCGCGAATGTGATAGAATTTAAAACATCATTTAGATTATCTTCTAAGTAGAGATAATAAGTTTTTCACACATTTCAAGTAATGCGAGTTTAGATTCGACGTATGCGACCTTATCATTGATTTTCCGATAGTGTTTTCCAGCTTTTTCATGTTATCGTTAAATAGTTTTTCGTCAATTCTAAGATTTTGGATAGTTTCGTTGAAGTTTTTAATTACAGATGTGGTGACACTTATTTGTTTTTTTTTTTGTAAGTTCTCAATCTGAAGTTGGCCTTGATTTAAGCGGTTTATGCTTTCGGTAAAGTATTTTCCGTCAGCAGCGTCTAAATTGCCAGTGATTGCTTTAAAAAGGGTACCTGCCCCATCAAGTATACCTCGTTTGTGTCTTTTAGTGTCCAGGTGAATGTCAGTAAATTTCTGTTTGATCGTGTTAGAAATTTGATTGAGAAGGTTAATGTGGGTTTGTATGTCTGCGCGAAAGTAGTTCATAGTAAAAGAATTGAAGTTAACAGTTTTTACAAGAGTTTGTAATATTCTGTTATTTGTTGTAAATACTTGTTCCAGTGCAGAAATGTTTCTGTGTACTAAAAGTGTTCATTTATCATTGGATACAGTTATTTCTGCTTCGTTATGGAAGTAGATACCTAAAGTATTGTTTATTGTTGGATGTGAAATTGGGCTACTGCTGACCCGAACAGCAGGCAAAACCTGAAACAGAAATTAACTTTCTGAGAACGGTTTCATTCGGTCGAAATTTACTTTTGATTTTTTGTTGGTTTTAGGGTTTAGTACTGTTGCGGAGTTTCTGTGAATCTCCAGGATTTCGAAAGGACCATTGAATTTATTTTGGAGTTTGTCCTTGATCTGAGATTCTTTAATATAGACTTTATCGCCTATTTGATAGTTCAGAAACGTGTTCATCAAATCTGACTTTCGCTTTATGTTTTTGGATTTCCGTTCTTTCGCGAGCAATTTTATAATAGTGAGAGATACGATTATTGAGATCTCTGATGTACTTAGTTATCAGGGCTTGTTGGTTGTAGAGAGTTTCTGGAGTCCTACTCGAAGTATGTCCGTAAACAAGTTCGTAAGGGGTGAATCCATGAGTTTTGTTTACAGAATTGTTATATGCAATGATTGCATAAGGGAGGATGTTAAAAGGGTGTTCGTCAGGATTTTCTAGTTTATGGATTCTAATGACCTCTAATAATGTCGAGGAATCGTTCTAATGAACCATTTGACTGGGGATGTCCCACACTAGAATAGGATAGGTTGATGTCAAATAGTTTACACAAGTCTCTCATTAGTGCGTTGTCGAATTCCATGCCATAATCACAATGTATCCGTAATGGGGTACCGAAGTGTTGGAAGTAGAGTAGTAAAGTACTAACAACGGTTTTTGCGGATTTGTCGGTTATGGGGTAGGCCTGAGAGAATTTTGTTAGTTCGTCCCGGATAGTTAAAGTATAGTTTCTTGTCGGGACTTCGAGAATGTCGATGTTGACACGTTCAAAGGGTGTCCGTGGAGTTTCGGTGATGACGAGAGGGCTGTCGAGATTTTTTCGGTAAACTTTTGCCTTCTGGCAAGTCTGACAGTTTTTGATAAAATTGTCAACGTCTTTAGTTAGTCCTTGCCAATTGTATTTTTCCTTTATTCTGCGGATAGTTTCATTGATACCTCGATGTATATTATTTTTGCCATTATGGAATTGGTCGAGAATTATAGGTATTTGATTTTTCTCAGCCTTTTGGACGATATTTTGGCAAACTTTCCATTTTAAATCGATTTCGGAAAAGATGAACGAAAGCATTTCCAGAATGGGCAAATCTATGTTATTCTCAACACAGTATATTTCGTTTTCTGTAAACACATCTCTACTATTGTATAAAGATGCGAAAAGAATCTCGTTAACTACTTTGGGGTCAGAAGGGAGAGGGACGATGAGATAGCGTCTCTTTCTGACTCTTTTGCTTGAAAAAACGTTTATTCGTGGGGTGTGAAAATCGGCATTTTCCTCAAAAATGCCCTCGATGATGTCGTGGTGAAAATCTTTCATGAGAGAACCTTGGGGGAATACAAGAATGTTTTTGTTTTCTCTGTCTAATAGTTGGCAGTTAGAAAATTGAATTTTGTCGTAGTCTATTAGTGAGACGGTCTGGTATCGCTCTACAAAAGTTCTGAACTCCTCAGAAATTTGATGGAAGTTAATGGGACTTTTTGTGTCTGGTTCTCGTGAGTCATCGTCAGTCTCGTTTGTTGGGAGTACTGCAAACGGTGTTAGATGATTGTTTTTCGTTAAAGTTGTTAACTTTAATGCGAGAGAGAGCGTCGGCATTTTTATTTACCTTGCCGGGCTTGTAGATTATTTGGTAATCATACTCCTCGAGTTTGAGGCGCCATCTGGCAAGTCTACTTCCAGGGTCTTTGAATGAAAATAACCACGTTAACGGGCGGTGGTCGGTCAGAAGTAGAAACTTACGTCCAAAAATTAGCGGTCTATAGTGCTTAACAGCACACACTATAGCAAGAAGTTCTCTTTCGATGGCAAATCCTTACCTATAGGACCTTGAGAAAGAACTGCGCCGATAGCAAAAGAACTGGCGTCAGTTGTGAGAATAAATGGTTCCTCGAAGTTAGGGTATATGAGAATTGGGGTAGATGTAAGAGCAATTTTTAATTGTTCAAAAGATTTAATGCATTCTGAGTCAAATTGAAAGGGGACATCTTTTTGAAGTAATTTTGTTAGTGGCTTGGAAATTTTGGCGAAGTTTGGAATGAACCGCCTATAATAGCCAGCTAAACCTAGAAATGATTTAATGTCTTTTTGGTTTTTTGGCTGGGGAAAGTTGAGAATGCAATCGACTTTTGAGGGATTTGGCTTTACGCCTTCGGGAGTTATAAGATGGCCTAGATACGCGACTTCTTTGCGAAGGAACTCGCACTTGTCGGGTTGTATTTTCAGATTGGCTTTTCGTAGTCTTTTGAAAACATCGGTGAGACGGGCTATATGCTCATGAATTGTCGGGGAATATACGATGATGTCGTCCATGTAGACTAAACATCTTTCGTTTTGGATTCCGAGAAGAATGTTATCCATAACCCGTTGAAACGTTGATGGAGCATTCTTCAGACCAAAAGGCATCCTAACAAATTCATAGTGACCATTGTCGACTGTGAAAGCAGTTTTGGGAATGTCTTTAGTGTCGATTTCAATTTGATGAAATCCAGAAGCTAAGTCGAGAGTGGTGAAATACTGGCATTTGCCGAGTTGGTCGAGTAAATCAGATATATTTGGAAGAGGGTACTTGTCGTCTATAGTCAGTTCGTTTAGTTTCCGGTAGTCAACGACGACACGCCATTTTTGTGTTCCGGAAGCGTCCAATTTTTTAGGAACTACCCATACTGGAGATGACCATGGGGAGTTAGAAGGGCGTATGATCCCTTGATCTAGCATTTTGGATATTTGGCTTTTTACCTCTTGCTTGTGGATTTGGGGGTATCGATATGATTTTGTGAAAGATGGTTTCGCATTGTTGGTATCTACAGAGTGTTTAATTTCATTCGTAAAGGTCAGTTGGTCGCCATCTAAATAGAAGATATCGGAGTATTCAAGACAGGGTTACCCCCCGAGGAGGCAGGAGGTGGGCGCCGCCCAAATCCTCGGGGTGTGACACTGGAGGGAGGTTGGTCCACGATCTACCCAGCGCGTCCCAATGGCTAATAGGGTAAATCCAGCGGCTACGCGGGTGGACTCGTCACCGGGGGATTGTCCCGGGGACGAGCCCAATTGAGCTAGCTGGTAAGGCGATGAATAAAGTCCTACAATGGGGGCCAAATAATCGCCCGCGGATCATGTGGAGCTGTCTGCGTGTGCTTCCTAATCATGTTCCCCGGGTTGGGTGGCACATGTGGACAGTGGGTAAGGGGGGGTGGGGGGAGGTGGGGAAAGGGGAATGGGGTGGGCAGGGGTGGGAGGGGAAGCCGGAGTAAACCTGGTTAAAAAATCCGTAAGCCAAGGTGTTACGCGATCCGTGCCGAGGGCTGGATGGCCATACGTTAGTTGGTCTCGAACGGAGCCTCTGGGATACCGGGCGACCTCCCAGAGTAGTTAGCCTTAGCGGGGTAAGGGCGCACTGCCTCGCCGGACCGAATTTTCGACCCAACTCGTGGGATTTGTGATGGAATTGGACTTAAATGTAAAAAACCTGAATGTTGTGTTGTCTAGGAACCCTGATGAGAATGGATCGGCGCGAAACGGAAATGATTGTGGAAATGATAGAGACGGAAAGGCTAACAGGAACGGCGACAGTAAGGGCAATGAAGTCGGTAATGATTACGGACCGAAGGTCGGGAAAGGTGCTATCGCGGGGCTGCGGAGGAGCCCTAGGCGTGGGTCCGTGGGGACCGTTCTCGGGGCTGAACCGGTGGGCAGCGGTGAGGCCAAACGGAATAGGAGGTCCAACAGAACAGTGTTGGACCTCACGTATGATGAGGACTCGCTACGGTCAACAAAGCGGAAAAGGGAGCTCGGCGAGGAGGAGGGGATCGACATAGACGATCTCTTTTTCCTCACGGATGATTCGGCGGAGGATCTTCTCCGGAGGAAGGCCCTTCAGGCATTGAAGGACCTGGATGGGGTTACGCGCGAACTCTCGCGCTTGGTGTATGAGAGCACCAACACCAAGCGTGAGATCAAGGATGGGGTAATAAGGCTCCGCAGTCTGAGTTCTATACTCATGACTGCGGAGATCAGGGCCGTGATGTTCGCCATGGGGGGCGGAGCGGGCGCAAAGGAAACAACGGTGGCAGAGGAAATGAAAGAGAGCGAGGTGAGAGAAGTTTCACGAGAGGTAGCGGGGGCCAAAACGCTCGGGGAGATACGGGCGGTGATGGCGAAGACCTGGCCTGAGGAGGTTTTCAGCAGCGTGGGTAAAGTTGCTGGAAACCCCTTCAGAGACCGGTCCCTGACGGACGTGGCCGTGTGTCTTGGTCGGGAGCAGGGGACTAGGGGCCTCACTCGGGTGGCGAGGGAAAGATATCCCGACCTACTCGAGGGAGCCCCCGAACCGGGAGGGTCGGAGGACACCTTTTACAACTACGTAAATAAAGTGTATGTAGCGTCTACGGTGTCACGGAGGACAATTACAACGTTCGGGTTGGTGATGAGGAAGCTGGAGGGAACCGATGACGTTATAGAGGAGCACCTGGACCTTCTCAAGAGGCTCAGAGACGACCTCTTGAGGAGGAATGCCGGTGAGCTGGCGGTCGCCTTGGGGGAGGGGATCTCGATGGACGCGTTCCGGAAGGCAGTGCAGGTGATCTTCTGGGGTGCGCCCATCAGGGTCACAATATACCAACCCCCACCAAAGGCGGGAGCGGATGGACAGGGGGGCACATATGCCACTGTGGCGGCACCGAAAGCGGTGGGAAAGGTGCAGTTGGAGAGGGCTAAGGTGGGTCAGCAAGGGAAAGCTGCCCCACCTGTAGCTAGAAGGCGGCCTAATGAAGACGCCGTCTTCATTAAAAAGCCCGAGGGGAAGACGTTCGCGGACACCGTCCGTCTCGTCAGGCAGTCCGTGGACGTCTCCTCCTTGGGCGTTAACATAAAGGCAGTTAGGGAGACAAAGCGGGGGGAATTGTTACTTGTCACCGAAAAGGGGCAAGCAGCAAAGCTCTCCGAGAGACTGGAGGGGTGTGTTGGAAAAGAGGGTTTCCGCATAAGGGGGGAGGGGGGTCATTCTTACTAATAAGGGGACTCGACGCCGCCACCACCGAGGCCGAGGTAGTTGCTGCCGTTGGCTCGGTCCAGGGAGTAAACGGCGAGGTCAAGGTGACCAAGATGGTTGTAGGGGTTGGGGGCAGGCAGACGGCCACCATCAGCGTGGAAAGGGCCAGCGCGGGGGTGCTATTGCAAGCAAAAAGTGTGAAAGTGGGATGGCTGAAGTGTGTCATAAGCCCCAGGGTCCGGTTAGACAAGTGCTACCGGTGCTGGGACTTCGGGCATACGGCGAGTGAATGTAAAGGGGAGGATCGGAGACAGTGTTGTTTCAATTGCGGCGTCAGAGGACACACTGCTAAAGAATGTAAGTGTAAGCCCAAATGTCATTTGTGTAGTGAGGAAGGGCATAGATGGGACACTACCGCGTGTAGGTTAGGATCAGCGCGGACGTTTTGGTTATGGCCGAACCAAACGTTAGGTACGCGAGTGGTGGCAAGTGGCTGTGTGACAGTAGAGTGGATGTCGCGGTCCTGGTGGTAAACAGGAACTGTGGAGTGAAAGGGGTAAGAGTGGGAGAGGGGATGTTAGTGGTCCATTTTAGGTGTTTGAGGTTGGTGGCCTGCTACCTGTCTCCGAACATCGGGATGGGGGAGTATACTGCCCTGGTAGATTGTATTTTCCAGGAGGTCCGCGCGAGCAATGGGGAGTACCTGGTGGCCGGCGACTTCAACGCGAAATCAGCGTTGTGGGGGTCAGCCATTAGGGATGCCAAGGGTCTCCTGTGGGAGGAAGGGATTGCGGCACAGGATGCCGTGGTCCTGAATAACGGCGCCGAGCCAACATTTGTCAGGGGCGAATCCCGGTCACACATCGACGTGACACTGTGTTCGCCGTCGCTCGCGAGGGGTCTGGGGAGCTGGGAGGTCCTCCTTGAGGAATCTCTCAGTCTCCACAGGTACATCGCGTTTGACGTAGGAGCATCAGTGAAGCGCCGATGTCGTGACGGGCTCTTCCGGGGTAGGGGTGTGAATGAGGACCTTGTGGTGGATGCGTATGACATTCTCCGCGGGGACGTTGGGGGGTGTTATGCGGGTCTGGCGGGGGTCCTCAGGCGCGCACAGGCGCTTGGGATGCGGAGTGAGAGAGGGGGAACGAGAGGAAGTGGGGAGCATGCGTACTGGTGGGATGAGTCATTGGAGAATGTAAGAAAGGAATGTAACAAAAAGAGGAGAGAATGGACGAGAGTAAGGGGAAGGGTGGGTAGAGAATGGGAGGAAACCGAGAGAAATGCAGGATATGTGGAGGCCCGGAAGAAGCTTGTAAAAGTTATCGGAAAGGCCAAGCGTGAGGCTTGGAGGAGTTTGGTGAGTGAGGTGGATGGGGACGTCTGGGGGCAGGGCTATAAGATAGTCACCTGCAAATTGAAAGGCAGGGTGAGTCCATATGAGTTGCATAAGGATGAGAAATTGAGGATCGTTAGGGAACTCTTCCCTAACGTTCAGAATGAAACGGAAGGCTTCACTCGGCAAGAGGACTGCCAGGTGAGGCTTTTCACAGAGAACGAGTTGGAGCAAGCATGTGGAAGGCTGAAAGCGGGTAAAGCACCTGGACCTGATGGAGTGTTCGTAGAAACGGTGAGGGCGATCATTCGGCACGATTCGGGAGGGATTCTTCAAATCCTGAACGAACTATGGAAGAGACAACGATTTCCTGAAACCTGGAGGAGAGGGAAAACTGTCCTGATCCCGAAAGGTCAAGGGGAAGGGGGCGTTACGAAATACAGACCGATTACCCTGTTAGACGTAATCGGCAAAGTATACGAGCATCTTATCAGGGGACGTGTGGAGGAAGCGATTGAGGCGGCTGGAGGTCTTTCGGACAACCAGTACGGCTTTCGAAAGGGAAGGTCCACAATACAGGCTGTGAGCAAAATCTTGCAACTGGCTATGGATCCTGGGTACGT
The DNA here is from genome assembly GCA_034190945.1 of Octodonta nipae. Classification (NCBI taxonomy): domain Eukaryota; kingdom Metazoa; phylum Arthropoda; class Insecta; order Coleoptera; family Chrysomelidae; genus Octodonta; species Octodonta nipae. The sequence goes on from CM067217.1 coordinate 112,335,215, forward strand.
TTGGGCGGCTGTTATTGGCGTGGATGTTGAGAATGCCTTTAATACGGCCAGATGGGAGGGAATCGTGGAAAGAGCGGAGGAATTGGGAATGGATGCGGGGGTTGTAAATGTCCTGAAGGAATACCTGACAGGCAGAGTGATTGTGGTGGGAGACATCGAGATTGGACTTACGCAGGGGGTCCCTCAGGGTTCGGTCCTTGGGCCAACTTTGTGGAACCTGCTGTATGACCCGATCTTAAGGTTGGCTCTGCCAGAGGGATGCGTCAGCCTGGCCTTTGCAGACGACTTGTCAATCGTCGTGAGGGCCAGGGGTCTGGATGAGATGGTAGCTAAGGGCAACGAGTCTTTGGCTATCATCAGGGAGTGGTTCGATAGGAACCATCTAAGGGTAGCTCCTCAAAAGACGGAATGCGTCATTCTGAGGGGCCCCCTTGTGAAGAGAGGAGGCGTTGCCTTCTCTTGGGCCGGGGTGAGGGTGGTCCCTAGAAAATTTATTAAATGTCTGGGGATCACCCTCGATGATAGGCTCATCTGGAATGAGCATATTCGAAGGGCTACCCAGAAAGCCAAGGGGGTGGTGGCGGCACTGTCGAGGATACTCCCCAACATCGGGGGTCCGCGGGGGCAGAAAAGGATGGTGCTGTGTAGTGTCGTTAGGTCTGTCCTGCTCTATGGCGCACCGGTATGGAAAAAGGTTATGAGAGTGGGAACGTATGCGCAGATGATTCAGGGCACCTATAGACAGATGCTTCTGCGGGTGGCGTGTGCTTACCGGACGGTATCGTACGAGGGGCTGTGCGACATCACGGGGCAGCTTCCTATAGGAATCGAGGTCGATGAAAGGAGTAGGATTTTTGAAAGGGTCGAGAGGGGGGAGGATCGAGTGAGAGTGAGAAAGGAAGAGAGGGAGAGATCCTTAGATATATGGGAGAGGGAATGGAGAAGTGAGGATGCGGGAACGGCGTCCTGGACGAGGAGGCTCGTCAGAGACCTGAAAGCGTGGGTTGGCTGTCCACATAGGCAGTCCAGCTATTATCTGACACAGCTGCTGTCTGGACACGGGTGCTTTCGGCAGTATCTGTTCAGATTCAAGAGGAAGGAGGATGAGTGGTGCGTTTACTGTGGACAAGTGGATACCCCTGAGCATACTTTCTTTGAGTGTGAAAGATGGCAGGGGTATAGAATGCGAGCAGAGAATGAGTTGGGGTGCACTCTAGAGGCGAGGAATGTCGTAGAACGGTTGATGGAGAGCGAGAGGAAGTAGGGAGTGATTGTAGAGTTCCTGGCCAGGGTGGTAAGGGACAAAGAGAGAGAGGAGAGGGAGGTGATTGAAATTAGGGAACTGGTAGGTTAGGGACTAGGGGCCGGGGTACCTGACGTAATATCTTCGTTGATAGTTCCAGGTACCTAGAGGGCAATTGGAGGTGTTTTAGTGAGTATACGGGTAACCGGGAGCCTCACATACAGCATGTCGTGATTGAACCAAGCGCATGGCCAATCCGTAATAGGATTTCACCTCGGCAAAAAAAAAAGGTTACGTGTTTCGTTTTCAGAGAAGGTGTTTATTGTGAAATTCTGTATTGGTTCTAAATAAATCGAGTTTGTCAAAATTTATGGTTTTGGGAATGGCATTAGCGTTCAAAACGGAAGTTAGGAATTCACCATTTTCATTGATTTTGACTATGGCATTCGGGAGACGAACTTTCTCAATTTCGATTGAAGAGAGAATAGCATCTGTATTCTTGAGGTTACATTTCAATTTACAGATTTGCTCAGTTCGAGAGTCCAAGGTAATTGTGTTGACTGGAATATATTTAGTTGAAGGTGTAGAGTTACTATTACCCATGATCGTATCATCCGTAACTTTGAATAGTGGCAGAGTTTTAAAATTTGTAACGAGTTGTTTCTTATTGAAATCTATGATGCAGTTATAGTGTTCCAGGAAATCTGAACCTAATAACCCATCAAATTCGATGTCAATATTACAGATGTACACCTTATGTGGGTCGGAGATGTTGAAAGGAACAAGGGTGGATTCATTAATTAGAATTTTCTCATCTGTAATACCTTGAATGATAACATTTTCAGGAAACCGTTGTTTGAAGCGTTGGCAGGTTTCAGGTTTAAAAATTGAAAGTCCTGCACCCGTATCGATAAGAAGTTTATAGGTGTTTGAAGAATCAGTAATATAATAAAGATTCTTTGAGTTGACGGAGAGAAGGGGTCTTACAGAAAGTTCTGTTCTGGGAAGTTGACATTCGGGCTGAAGTCGTCCAGTTTCATTGTCTGAATTTGTGTTTGAATTTCTGAAATTTCTTGGTCTGGGGGTTCTGACTGAGTGGGGGTCAAATGAAAATTTACTTGAGAAGAATCAGGTTCGTCAGAATAAAATTCGTATAACTGTTCAGTATGGAAATATTCTGGTTCACCGTTTTGTTCGAAATCATTAGGGTGATAATCTTGTACGTTTCCGTACTCATCGGGTAAAGAGGTGTAATGATTTTCGTTGTGGGAGTAGTTGTAGTCATTGTGATGAGGACCGAATTGTGAATTGTTCAAGTGATGAGTCTTTGGTTGCTGATGTTTAAAGAAACTCGGGTTCGGTCTGTAATTGCCAGACATTTGGGGTTGTCTACTGATAGACGGACGAAATTGTTGCTGTGAAAATTGTTGACTGGGATTAACATTTGTGGATTGATTAGCAGGTTGATTGGGAAAATGAGGGCGGTAATTCGAATAGTTCTGATTAGAATTCGGGTTGTGTTGAAATTGTCTCATTCTCAATAAGCATTCGTTGCTTAAATGGCCCATGCGTTTACAAAAAGAGTATTGTTTTGGAGGTGGACCGTGATTTGGTTTACGAGAGGGTTGTTGGAAACTTCTATTACCTGAAAATTTCTGGGTTTCTAAATGTGATAGTTGTAGTTCTCGTTTAATCCTGGAAATGGCAGTGAGAATACTGCATGGGTCGCTAGCGCGAACGAGTTGACCAATTTTGGGCTCTAAACCCGTGAGGAGGCTATTAAGAGCCATTGACTCTATTAAGTCAATCTGTGCTTGTTTTTCTTTAATAGTTAGATTTTGCTTGTTTATAGCAGCTAGCATTTTCGCTTGATGCTTCTGGAGTCTAGCAGAGAAAGTGAGGGGGGATTCATTAGGAGTTTGCCGCATTCGTTGCAAGTCCTGTATGAGAGCCGAGAGATCCCGAGAATCTCCAAAATGATTTTCTAGGAGGGTTTGAATTTCGGCTAGTTGACTAGGGTTTCGCGAATTAATTAACTCAGCCGCTCTACCGCGTAACTTGTTTTTTATATAGAGAATTAGCAATACTTGCTGATTATCCGTTGCCATGCTGTAAGCAGTATTACAGGAGCATATGAAACTATTCAAAAATATCAGATTACCATCATACTCAGGAATTATGGCAAATATTTCCGATAGCTTATAGGGTTCTACGGTTGGTGTAGCTGCTTGTCTAGAAGTTGTCATTTTAAAAGATTTATAAATTCGCAAAATAAATAAAAATTAAATGTTGAGGTAGAGATTTTAAATTGGATATGTAGAAAATATCTTGTTTATCAAAATGCAATACTAAGTAATATTTCAAATTCAAAATAGGAATGTATAAATATGTTATAACTTGAAATGGTAGAAAATGTATCGTTTATCAAATCAGTATCGAGTAATATTTAATGTAGGAGTTGCAAAATCAAAATGGGAATGTATAAATGGTAAAATATGTTTAAAATAATGTTTCAAATAATAAAATAATGCAATAATATAAAATATTTAGTTTCAAAATGATTTAGGGAAGGTAAAGTAATGAGGAATAAAATATATAAATGAATTCAAAATAAAATCGAAATAAAATAGTTACTTTATGTGTTTCTTACGTTATTATTCCTCGCATCGGACTGTTTTCCGCGTCACTTAGCACTTGTTAGCCTGGTTGCGTGTTACCTTGCTAGTACTTGGTAGTTGTTGTCCTTTTCAAGTAGGTTCTATTCTGCAAAGGCTTGGAAACCACCAGAACTAGTGAGAAATCTTCGTGTTCTAGCTGTGTCTGGAATATCCTACTGACTGCGCCAATTTTATATTCACTTTGATTCAAATCACTTTTTAAAAAAAGATTTTTTATTTAAAAACATACACAATTTTAAAATGAACAATTAAAATGACTTAATAATTGAATAACTTAATACTAAAAGTGATAATATTTGAATGACAACACGAGATCGTTTCCAGTTGCTTTTATAACATCGAGAAAAGTGCTGATGCAAGTCAGCGATTTTACTGGGTAAACGGACTCGTGTAGGTTTCCGGGAAGTTGTTTGCATATAATTCAAGATGAAAATTGATATCCCTGAGAAGTCACGTACGCTTTAAATTCCGTTGACTTCTCGACTGTGTGAACTAAGTGCTGATATATTTTGCATATTAATTTATTATTTTAATTTTTATTACTTTGTTTTTGTTATGAAATTCATTATTTTTAAATGAAATAGTTTTACTTTTAATTATGTATTTTATTTTTATTAAATTCTATTTTGAATATGATTCTTTGATTCATGTTGGGCGCCTATTATAATGATTGTAATTATTATGATAGTAATTAATTATTTTATTTTGTTTGTTATTGTGCAATTAATTGGTTTTTTAAAATTAATGAAATGGTTTGATTTTGAATTATAATTTTTATTTTTAAATTCATTGTGCAATAATTAGCATGTTTAACTTACAAATTTTATTGAATATTTTTTTAACTAAATAAATATTTCAAAACATTAATTATTTTTGAACAATTATTTCAATGCAAATCTCTATTAATACTAGTATTCAGAACTGTGGTGTTTTCCAAAATCAAAAATTACCCATATTACTTATTTTATATATATTATATACATCTAACTACTAAATGATGAAATATCAAACAATACACCTTATCAAATAATCAAATATATGTACAAAATTCAATTAACACACATTCATCATTATTTTTATTTTTAAAACTGTTTTGTAGTAAATACCTTTTATCACTTTTAAAGCGTCCGGCTAAAACACTCTTTTCCCTCCTTTGGGTGTATTCTGTTGCTCCAAGGCTCCGCTACTGCATTATTGGTAAACATCTTTTATAGTTTATCTATTTATATTTGCAACTTTTAATTGTGTTGTATTTGTAGTCATTTTCTGCTCCATATTCATCCTTTTTACTGATGAAATTTTATTTTTAATTCCATATGGCGATTTCTGCCACTTAAATTCGTTGCACTTTTGTTTAAATACACAATTTCGAGTTTACTTGATTATTTAAACAAAACTGGGTCCATGTGCACTTCAGGGGTGATGGATTAAGACTGGACAATTGTCAAAAGATGACAGGTAATTTATAGAAATTCTTAAAACATCTGAATCTTTGACAATTAATTCATAATTGACATAATTTATGAAATTAAATTTTTAATTAAACAATTTGTTATGAAATATTCTCAAATTTTTGGACAAAATTTTATTTTTGGAAATCCTTCTGGTTATATTTGAATAAACTATTTATATTATAAACACCTCTTATCATTCCTGTTTTAATATCTTTTGATGCATCAGTCTGCAACACAAATCTTCCTCCATAGTCAGGGTGATATATTTTAAATTCTTTAATGACAATTCTTAATTTCTGTAAATGCTTTTACTAGTGAGGCACAAGCGCTTTGTATGCTGTTCAGCATTTCTTTAAATCTGTAGACTACTCCATCCACTTGAAAACCCATGTACTCTCGTGAAGATTCTTCTAATGGTATTAACCAAAAACTGTGTTTCAAATCGAGTTTTGTGAAGATTTTTGCACCAGTCACTCGACTGAAGATGGCATCTATACTCAGAGTAGCTTCATATTGAGGGATTATACATATACTGATTTATGTTTCGAGCGTCCAGACAAATCCGTAGCTCTCCACTGTTCTTCCTTACAATTACTACAGGATTTATATAACTTGTTACGGCTCTTTCTATGATGTTGGCTTCTAGCATTTTTCTAATTTCTTCATTCACTTGTTGTCGATACTTATACGGTATTGGATAATTCTTTGCTTTGAACTTTTTAATGTGTTTGACTTCTATTTTGTGACTATACTCCTTTGCTATGCGATTTTCTTCATTGAATAATAACTTAAAGTTGCAGATAATGGGAATTAAAATATTTCTTTTCTCTTCAGGGCAAATTATTTGATTTGCTACTACTTCACACTTCTCCTCACATTTATTACTTATCTTATTTAACATGGTCCTTGCACCATTTATATTATTATAATTATTTAATTTTTTATTTTCATTGTCACTTTGACTTTCTTACACCTTTACTTCATTTATTTCTTCAAACTTTATAACTTGTTCCTGTAGCTTAATAATTCTTTCATCTATGTAGATTTCTGGTGTATTTCGTCTTAACTGATCCATTCCCATGATTGCTTCATAGCTGATGTTCTTGATTATTAAAAATTCTGTATTGATTTTCTTATCCCCAAACAGTGGTTCCTCCATTTGAATTATCTCTCTTGGATGTTTGTATATACAGATTTGATCTGATTTAAAACTACTATTTACATTGTTCTTATTATTAATATTTTCAACATACTGCTCTTCTAAAAATTTGGAATACTTTGTTGAGTATTGTCATTATTTGTTGGATTGTTTGTATTATTATTTCCTGGTGGTCTATTGCAACTTCTGCTTCTTTTCTCTTCATTTTGCCTATTTTGACTTCTCTCTCTTCTTCTTAGATCCTCTTTACTCATTCTTCTTGTCATTGTGTTCATTCTTTGATTTTGATTGGTATATCTCTTCTGATCTATATCTTTTGTTCTATTTTGGTATCCATTATTCCATTGATTATCCCCGACTTGACCATACAATATATGGTATCACACTCCCTCTAAGACGAGTGTCTTTAGGGGAAAATTCACTAAACCCCAGATATCCTAGATATCAAAAGGGTTTGATGTTTGGCAACCGTACCTGCATCTGTCGTTGTTAATAGAAGGGTCTTTAACGATGTACTTTATGTAGTTCTTAGTTGGAATTACTTGATCTTGGATTGCCAATATAAAGCCTTCCGTTTCAGGAAACATATGACCAGAGATCAACCAGTAGTTCGACGCTGCACTGTCGACATAATCTTGGTTGACGTCATTTATATGTCTTCCATGAAGGAGCTTCTCTTTCCATTTCAGCAGATTCTGATCTGTGGTCTAGTGGTGTAATTGGACATGTTGTTGTGTCAGTCGCAGTGGTGTTGAGTCATCAACCAGGCACATGACTTTGTGTAGATCAGAAAATTCTGTGAGTTTCTGGAAATGACTACGCAAAATGGAAATTTGTTGATCTAATACTTTGCTTAGATCTGTCAATCCTCTTCCTCCTTCATACCGTGGCAAAGTTGTACGTTCGACAGAGCTCTTTGGGTGGTGATTTTGAGCTTTTGTTAGTAAAACTCGAACTTTTCGTTGTAATTGTTCAATGTCAGTCTTGCACCAATTAACTATACCGAAAGAGTAACTGAGCACTGAACACGCATAGGTGTTAATAGCCTGAAACAGATTTTTACTGTTTAGTTTGGTTTTCAGCAGTCGTCTTACCCTTCTATAAAACTCTGCTGTTAGGTCCTTTTTCATAGTCATGTGATCAATACGTTTATTCCAAGGTATTTACCTTCCCCCAATAATTTCAATTGAGGTGCCATCTCCCATCTCGAAGTGCCCCTGGTGTATTTTGCCTTTAACTATATTAATATAATAATTCGGCATTTGTCTGGCCAAATTTCATATGGATGTCACTAGAGAACCCTTCTACTATTTTAAGCATATCAAGCAGCTGTTGTTTCGTAGCTGCCATCAACTTTAAGTCGTCCATGTATAACAAATGGTTTATCTTTAATGCTTGTACGTTGTTGTGTTTGAGACTGAACCCAAAATTAGTCGAGTTCAGTTTGTTTGGCAAGGCAGAACTATTGCGGACTAAGAGAGTCTCCCTGGAATATACCCCTTTTGATTGGAATGGGGTCAGGTATGTAGCACCATGAGTAAGGAAACTAGGCATCTTGTGTGGGTGGGTAATTACGTCATTTATAAGGGCTGTCAGTGTTTCGTGGGTTGCGTACAGTTTCTTTATCCAGTAATTGTGTACACCATCTGGTCCTGGTGCTTTCCAGTTATGGAGGTGCTTTATTATATTGGATGTGTCTTCCGTTGTAAATGGTTGGTGTTACATGGCATCACAGTTCTGAAATGCAGCCTCCTCCTCATTAATCCAGCTGGCTCTGGAGTTATAGGAGATTGTTGTGGAAAGCTATGTTTTCCAGAATTCCTCGATGTCTGTTTTACTGGGGTAACTAGTGTGTGTTGTCTAGTTTCCGTTGGTTACTGTTTTGTACCTTCTCAATCGGCTTGTGTAGACGGAGAGCTTTTGTCGTAGACTGTCCAGGCAGTGCTGAGATGTGATGTTTTCTCCATCCCACTGGGAGTGTATTCGGTTATTGTCCATGATAGTATTGACAAGTCTTTCTATTCTGTTGTTACTGACTCCTCGTTGGTATTCGGTCAGGCTTCCCATGTCTTTCCGAAGAGAATTGATTTTCCCTTCAAGTCGTCTTTGCCAAGGTGGTATTCGAGGTGTTTGTCTAAATTGGGGAGGGTCTTGCTTTGGTCTTACTGCGACCCCAGTTGTTCTGCAGATGGAAGTTCCAGCACAGTAGATAATTGTGTGTAGCAACTCTAACGTATTAGCACCTAAAACATAGGTTGGCAAGATAAATTTGTTCATAGCCTGCAAGACGATACTCAATTTCTTAGAAGATCTTAGTTTGGGAAGAGCGGGTCTAGTCAGTGGATATGTTCCACTATACTCTATAAGAGCTCCTTCCATTTCTGTTTAGATCTTCTCAAGCAGGTCAGCGTTGGTTGGCTGTTCTTGTTGTAGTTCTTGAGTCTCGTCCGCTCTTTGTGCCAAAATTGTTTCAGGATCTGGATCGATTGTATTTCGACCAAATAGTTCGCGATCCACTTCGCTCTTTTTTCTGTCCAGTTGTTCAGGCGAAATAAGGCCATTTCTCAAGATGACACGATATTGATCTGCGACTCTCTGTTCAGTAACTTGAAGCTCTGGATACTCACGACAGAACTCTTGATGGAGTATTTGGCGATATCCAGTCTTGTCCTGGCCAAGGTTCGTAATTCTGTAAAACGTGCGCATAATAAATTCATTCATGGCGCCAGTCCATTTCATGCGCTGTCTTTTCAGTTCCGCTTGAGTGAGCGCTGGCTGTTGATCCTGCACAACACTTTCTGCGGGTGGAGTTCTCGTTCTCATTTGACTCCATTGGGAATGGTCACGCTGTTGTTGTGACTGTATTGGTTGTGGTTCTTCTGGTTCTTGGGCTGTAGCTCTTTGGACGGCAGGGGCCCGCCTCCTCAGCACCCTGCCACCGACGCCCCGCATGCTGTCATGTACAGCGCCGGCTCCAGACATGCCCTGGCGATCCCCAGGCAGCGGCTCTTTTCCGAGGCATCTATTCCGTAGCTCCATTTTCATGGGTGGTGTCACCAGTTGACCCTGGTGACCCAGGAACTCGGACCCGTGGGGTTGTCACTTCCCAGATGAAATGATTTAAACCAGAACATCTCGTGCGGGTTGTGGAGAAGGAAGGAAAGCTAGGTAGTAGGTCAGCGGGCAGCTGCCCCTTTAGTCGCCTCATACGACAGGCGGTGGATACCGTGTTGTTATTCTAACCCGACCACCATTGATTATTATTATTATTTCTGTTATTTTGGCTATTGTTGTAATTCCTTGAATAATTCCTGTTATTATACGATTCTCTGTTATTATTATTCTGTTGTCTTTAATTGTTATTCCTGTAGTTGTTACTTCCATAATTATTTTGAAATCCTCTGTTCCTGTTCTCTCTGTAATTTCCTTGATTTCTATTGTCTTCATACATTCTCACCATGTTCTCGTGTGTTTCTTTGAAAATTTATTTTCCTCTGCATTCTATTTAAATAAGTTATAAATTGGGTAATTGCCTTTATATTTTGGACACATATAGTTTATGCAACGTCAGTACTGAAATATCTAGCTTAATTCAAGACTATCTCTTCTTCTTCCTTCCTTCATTGGTGGTTGCATGTACTTTGCAGAAGTAATTAACTTTAGTACATAATCCGTCATGTTTCCTCTTCTCTCATCATATCTTCCGAAGTATAGCTTTTCTCGAAATGTAGATTGTTGTGTCTCTCCCCTAAAATATGATAAAAATTCTTTTTCCAACTGCTCAAAAGAATTGATATCACCTTCAATTGAAGCAAACCATAATGAAGCACTATCCGTCATGCTCTGCCTCATTCGGTTCTTTATTTCATCCATGTTTTTAGTGTACTTTAACTGGTTCTTCATAGTGTTGATAAATATGCATGGGTGTAATTGTACAATTATTCCACTGAATTTTAGATTACTCTCTGTTGTTGTTGGTGTCCTATCCCACATTTGATTTAGCCTACTTTCCTCCATTCTTTTTAATCTTTCCTTATATTGATTTTTCAAAGTATCTTCACTTTCTATAAATTTTTTATCTATTAATTCCCCATAGTTCATGATGGCTTCTTTCCATTTTTCAATAATATGTGAAACTTGCTGTTCATTTTCCTGGATCCTGCCATTCACTTCCTTGATTTTTTCGTGGAGATCGTTTTCTAAAGTTTCTATTTGTGATATTCTCTCTCTGCTTTCTCCAGCTCTATCCCTAAATTTAATCTTTTCTCCACCTCCATAGTTTCTTTCTTCATTCTTTCTTCCATTTGTTGAATATCCTTGTGTATATTTGTAATTTCTTTTTTTTTTAGATTAGTTTCAAGTTCTCTTATATTGGCTTCACTCTTCTTAGTAAGGTTTTCTTCTAATGCCTTGTTATTAACTTCACTTTTCTCAGTAAGGTTTTCTTCCAATGCCTTAAGTTTGCTTCTTGTTTACTAAATAAATTCATTATCAGAGCTTTCATGTCCATTTCAGGTTCTGGTGATTTTTGACTTACATTTACTTCTAAAATGACGTTCACCACTTGATCATCTTGTTCTTCTTGCTCAGCTGTTGTTGCTGGTTCCAGAACAACTTCTTCATCCTGCTCTTCCATGTTTTGTTCCTCCAATGGTTGGTCTTCCATTGTTGTTCTTCCATTGCTTCATAATGTTCTTCAATGTCTTCTGGTTTATCCTTGTTGCTCCTGGTTCTCTTTTTGTTTGCCATTTTATTTTATTTTACCTCGCAATAATCACTGACCTTATTTATTTTAACTGGGTTTATATTGTTAGTATTTTAATTTATTCAAATATTTATTTAACTTTATATTATATTAATTTGTATTTTTTTAGATATATTTTTTTATTTAATAGAATATTTCAAATTATTTATTTGCAAATTGTTGCCTTAATTTCCCAAATTTATGATATCAACTAATTTGTTGACAAGCAAAACATGTATTTTGTGATTACCTGTATATTTTTATACCTGTATTCATATTATATCAATGCTTTTACCTTTTTATACTCCACACTTCTTTTTATTTTAGTAATCTGGGTACTTTTCTCTTCTATAAATGTTTTACTGAGTTACAAATTTTACTTTCCACTTTTCTGTATGCTACTGACTTTATTATTGAGCCTTTTTTAGAGTCTTTTTTAGAGAGCCCCACGTTGGGCTCCAATTGTAATGATATTAATTTATTATTTTAATTTTTATTACTTTGTTTTTGTTATGAAATTAATTAAATTTTTAAATGAAATAGTTTTACTTTTAATTGTGAATTTTATTTTTATTAAATTCTATTTTTCGAAAACATCAGAAACACCTATGGAAATCGTCGTGGCAGAGAATTGAAGCATGTTTATACTAATTATATTAAATTGTCGAAAGCTGAGAACCGAAAAATTTTTCTTCTACAGTGCAGGTACAAGAGCATATTTCCTAGACATATTCAACAAAATGTACATTGTTTATATTCTTTGATTTCCTTTAACAAAGATTTTACACGGGTAATTAATAGACTAACAGTTAAATTAAAAAGAGACATCCTCAATTTAGAGATTAAGATTGCACATCATACAGTTTCTAAGTTAAACTCGACCATCAACAATGAATTAAGCAGTGTCAAATTTTGGTTGCCATCTGATTTATACAAAGAGTTTTATAATTCCCTAAATAAAAAATTTGATAAAATTTATAACTTGACAAAAATGATAAATTTAAATAAAAAAAAAGAAAAAAAATGATCCAAGAACAAAAAGCATCTATTACAACACCTAAAAATTGGTTGGTCAATCTGACAGAATTCGTGATACCAAACAAAGTTAAGGAAATTTTAGGGTTAGGTCCTAAATTCTCCATCTCATATAATAGTAGAGATTTTCCTTTACTTGAACTTATTAAAGACACTGAATTCTGTAAACAGAGTATACCGGAAAATTTAGATAAAAAAGTTGTACGAGCTGGTTGCACTAACATCATTACTAATTATGTTAATAAAATTAATAGCAGTACTAGGAGTGAATTTGATATTAAATACTATGAAACTAAGAAATTTATAAAAAATAATCCTGAATTAGTTGTAACAAGATCTGATAAAGGTAATTGTACAGTCCTTCTAAAGAGATTATGACTCCAAAATGCTCTCTCTGTTAAAAGATACTAACACATACGTGCCACTTAACCGTAACCCCACAGGGTTTGTTGAAAATAAATCCAACGAGTTTATCAAAACTTTATTGTCACTAGGGTACATAGACCAAAATACAGCCAAACAAATGACCTGTCATAACTCAGTTACCCCTAAAATATATGGTTTACCAAAAATCCATAAAGACAGTTTTCCACTTAAACCGGTTGTATCTTGCATTAGATCTCCAACTTATAATATAGCTAAATTTATAGCCAAAATCTTACAAAATTTATTACCAACTTTTGTTTATGATGTTAAAAATTCCTTCCAGTTTGTAGATAAAATTAAAAATGTCACCTTACCACAAGGTTTTATACTTGTGTCTCTAGATGTAAATTCTCTATTCACTAACATACACAAAGATCTTGTATTAAAAGTTATTGAAAAGCATTGGCAAGTCATTAACACTTACACAGAAAATAATTTCAATATTTTTAATAAACTAATTAAGTTCATCTACGATTCTAGCTTTTTTTTCATATAATGGCATTATTTATCAACAACTTTTCGGTACTGCTATGGGTAACCCTCCTTCCCCAATATTTGCTAGTTTAGTAATGAATGAGTTACTTATCACTGTTATACCTAAGTTACCTTTTGACTTACCTTTCCTGTTTCTTTATGTAGATGATATTGTTACAGCAGTCCCTGAGAACAGCAAACATATTGTATTGGAAACATTCAATAGCTTCCATCCCAATCTACAATTTACGATTGAAACGGAAAGGGAAAATCAAATTCCTTTCTTGGATGTTTTGGTTACAAAAGAACCTAATAACAATTTAATCACTGACTGGTATCAAAAACCCTCTGCCTCGGGTAGAATTGTTAATTTTAAATCTAATCATAGTTTAACACATAAGGTAGCAATCATTAAATCAATGAAACACAGAGCAGAAAATCTCGGCAACCCTAAGTTTAAAGAAAAAAATTTTGAATTCATTAAACGAATATGTATATTAATAACTACCCCCTATCTTTAATAAACTCAGTTCTTTACTCCTCTAATAATAATAGAACACATGATTGCCGAAATTCCATGTCTAAAGATGTTAGAACGGCATTGGCATTTTACAACTGGTCACAATTTTGATTTTGATCACCCTATTGTATGTTGTTTAGAATCTAATACAAGGAAAATAAAAATATTAGAAATGCTTTACATTAATAAAAACAAATATAAAGCCGTGAATTTCAAAACGGAGACAAACAACTTGAGTTCAATATATAGTAAGCTAATTAGTTAACAAAAGTTTTCCTATTATTTTGGATCTTAACTTATTTAGTTCTCTCTTATTGAATAAATAAATAATTTATTAAATTAAAATGATATACCTACCTACCGTTTGATGGATCTCTCCCCTGTTGACATGAACCGCAACCTTAAAATTTCCAATACAAAGTATTATTATAAATAACAGAATACGTCTCATTAATATTAAGTCAGTTAAATAAATTAATAACAGATGGCTAATTCAATTGTCTGTCGAATAATATATTTAAAAAAAAACTGTCAAATAAACTAGAAAACGTGGTATGCTTGATAAGAGTTCTTTTAAATAAGGAAACAAACTATTACATTTGAAACAATTCATTCACCTAAGAAACGCAAGATTTTCTGTATACGTCGTTTATATGTTTTTGTAAATGCCAGTGATGGTTTATCATTTTTTTAAACCCGGTAAACAAGAAAAAATGCAAGGTAATGTGCACACATATTATGTTTTTTCTTTCTTTGTGTTTTTTTTGAATATTCTGTTATGTTGAATGTACTGGGAAGTATGTCATTGTCTAACCAAGCTTGTATCTCATTGATGTAATTATGATATGATTATACCACATACTTATTTTCAATTTTTGTGTTTAATAATCTTGTTTTGTTTTGTCGTCTAACTTATTAATATATAATTTTATTATTTCACTTAGTAATGGCTTATGCATTGTTTTACATTTTTGTATATTATTTTAACTTTTATGTAATTTGTATACACATTTTCCTGGATGTTTTTAGCCCTGATGAAGCTTTAAATATAATAAAGCGTAACGTTGGCAAGTATTTAACAAACCGTTTATTTTGATTGTCCTATGCCGACTATATTTTTGGCTTATTAAATTCTATTTCGAATATGATTCTTTGATTCATGTTGGGCGCCTATTATAATGATTGTAATTATTATGATAGTAATTCATTATTTTATTTGGTTTGTTATTGTGCAATTAATTGGTTTTTAGGGTTCCGTATATACAATATACGGATACCCTTATAATATCACTCCGGATTTCTGCCCCTGTCACATCACAGCAAAATTCTCCTAAACTACTGTACGGAAGAGGTTGAAATTAATATATCAAATAAAAGGTCTCATTTTGAGGAACACAAATATATTTTTTTCATATTTAAAAAAATAATAATTAAAAATACATTAATGAAAATATACCAAAATTTACCCATTCCTCCCCCCTTATCACCGAAAAAAATTAGAGGTCTGTTCTGAAGTTTACTGGAAAAATAAAGAGAACCCCCCTAATATTAATTTTGGGGGGCAAATTATAGAATTAAATGGAAAATAAAAAATTATAATTGTTTTTAACGGATCAAATAATATATCAAATCATTATGACGAATACTAATATATATTTTTTTATTTATTTTTAATAAAGATTTTAAAATATATTTTAAAAAAATATTAAAAAATTACCCATTCCCCCTTTATTCCCCAAACTATAATACCTATTTTTTTTTGTTTGTAGGAAAAATACGAAGAAATCTCTAATATTAATATTGCGGGAAAAATTATAGAATTAAACGGAAATAAAAAAAAAATTTAGCGCATCATGCAATACATCAAATAAAAGGGTTTATTATGAGGAATACAAATACATATTTTTCATATTTTTAAAATTAATTGTTTACAAGATATTAACATAAAGATATAAAAAATTCTCATTTCTCGCTTTATTTCCGAAACTATACTATCTAAAATTTTGAAAATAATTAGGGGTACTGGTGCTCACTTGAAATTTTTAAGAAAAATTATTAGAAAACTCCCATAGTAATTTTAGGGACAAATTATACAATTAAGTGGAAAATAAAAATTCAATTTTCAAACGCATCATATCAGATAAAAGGCTCATTATGTGAATTACAAATATATCATATTTTTAAATCATTTGTTTAAAAGATATTAACAAAAATATTAAACATCGACTTAATTCCCACTTTAGAAACTACACTATTTAAATTTTGAAATATATATTTTATTTTTAAATAATTTGAATTATAGATTTAATAATTTATAATTTAAAACTTGACCTATTTTGCCCTATATCTTCCAATCTACAGAACCTCAAAATTCAGACAGTAGATTATAAAAGGCTTCCCTGTATTATTATGAGTAAAATAAAACACTAATGTTAATCTTATAAAAATCAAGCGAATCCTGAAGCAGATAAAATAAAAAGTCTATGTGTGGAAAATGAAAGTGTAAATTTTTTATAAATTTAAAACGCTTCCATTAAAAGATATTAGGGCAAATATAAGAAATTGCACTCATTCCCTGCTTGTCTGAAACTGGAATATTAGAATCTTGAAGGTGGTACCAAATTATTTAAAATGAATGAAATGGTTTGATTTTGAGTTATAATTTTTATTTTTAAATTCATTGTGCAATAATTAGCATGTTTGACTTACACATTTTATTGAATATTTTTTTAACTAAATAAATATTTCAAAACATTAATTATTTTGGAACAATTATTTCAATGCAAATCTCTATTAATACTAGTGTTCAGAAATGTGGAGTTTTCCAAAATCAAAACTTACCCATATTACTTATTTATATATATTATATACACCTAACTACTAAGTCATGAAATATCAAACAATAAACCTTATCAAATAATCAAACATATGTACAAAATTCAATTAAGACAAATTCATCATTGTTTTTATTTTTAAAACAGTTTTGTAGTAAATATCTTTTATCACTTTTAAAGCGTCCGGCTAAAAATTCTCTTCTCTCCTTTGGGAGTGTTCTGTTGCTCCAAGGCTCCGCTACTGCATTATTGGTAAAGATCTTTTATAGTTTATCTATTTATATATTTATACATATGTGATGATGGTGATGGGGAACAGAGGAGCTCTTAGCAACAAGAGATCTACTTTTCCATCTTGGCGTAGGAACACATAATTGAAATCAACCGCAATCGGGTAGTGGAAGGGGTACAACTATAAAATTGTGAAAATTCCCTACATATATTCCCAGTCCCAGTTTACCTCTCGAGTGATTTGTGAAAATGAGTAGTATCCGCAGTTTTGAAACCATGGATAGTGGTTATAGTAGTGATTCCACTATCAATTACAGTGCGGACTAGATAGAGTGTTACAAATGTATGATGAAGCTGCCAAAAAGGAAGACTATTACTTGCTGCATTCGAGGTTTCCATTACTGAATTCAGAGTATGATGTTCAATGTGCACTCAGTACTGTAAGATCCTATTCTCCAGTGGTTATCTTGCAAAAAAACACCTGTAGCCGCTGGAACACCAACGAAAATTGTAATGACTATGTACGAGTGGGAAGATGTCATCATTGAGCTCAAGCTCCTGAAAACAAACTTTTTTGAAAATGCTACACCTCCAGAGTTTGCTGCCCCAGTGACCTGCGGAGATTGCCTACATCTATCCCAGATCCAGTATGAAAATGTGAAACAAGTGATGCTGATGAAAAACATTTGCGCACTATATTTGGATTATAGTGATGTGGTTGAACTCTTAGCTATTAACCCTATTATCTCCAGTAAAATAATTTGTTTGGAGCGCTTAAATTTCAGTACTTTTTATTATAAAATAATAGATGAAATTTTTTTTATGGTCAAATTTACTAAATCGTTTACCGATTGAAAAATTGTTAGAACCATTTTGTTTAGATGACAGGTATCCATTATGTATTGCATTAAAAGAACATATTTATTATTATAAAAACATTATTTTGCGAGATATTGACATTAGAAAAATTGAATAAATGCTTATAAATTAAAAAAAATTGTTGTTTATTTCATCAATTCTACACCATGGAGTGTCGAGAATACTTCCAAATATACGAAAATCGATTACGTACCTTTGAAAACTGGCCTTCCGACTCCCTGCTGAAAAGTTAGCAAGAGCAGGGTTTATCTACCGACAAGATGCAATAGAATCCGATGGCAGCTTAAATGATGCTGTTGAATGCCCATTTTGTGATACACGTGGTTTCAACTGGGAAGATGGTGATGACCCTGTTGCCGATCGTCTGGACTAGAATCCATATTGTCGCTTTTTTTTGATTTTGATGACACTTACCACATCACCAGACCTATCAGACATAAAAGCAAAGTGACGTTTGACAGCAGACTTGAGACGTTCAAAGACTGGCCTATTGCCTTGAAACAGATACCCACCGAGCTTGCTAATGCCGGTTTCTTTTACACAGGCTATGGTGATAGGATCTCTTGTCATTGCTGTGGCTTAGAGCTCAAGAATCTCTTACCTTATGATGATATTACAGAGCTTCATAAAAGGGGATCAGCTAAATGTTTATTGCTTAGAGACTGCCCACCAAATCCCGAGACTGACTCTAATAATATTAACTGCAAAATTTGCTTAACTAATGAAATGACGATTGTTTTTATGCCATGTAGACACTTTGCTAGTTGCCTTGATTGCTCACTGAAAATAGATTATTGTTGTATATGTAGGCGGAAAATTGTTGGATATTTAAAAATATATGTATGCTAAAATAAAAATGCTAATTTGAACATATTTTGTTTTATTTAAACATATAATATTTACAATATAATTGGGAAACAAATAACACTATTTTACAAATACTTTATTCTGGGTTGGTAATTTTTTGAGCGTCGCTGGAAATCTCCATGGCAACGTTTTCATTCATGATTGATTGTATATTATCAACCAGGCTCAAAAGAATGGTGCTGATTTCGCAGTGTGTTGCCTCTAGCAAACAATTTTAAGTTCCCAAGTCGGAACTTGAGAGCGTTACCTATATCTATGGGATGTGAGACATTGAACCATTCTTTAACAAGTTGAGCATTTGGATGTTTCTTCAGCACTGCCTTTATAGCTGCTTGGAAAGACCCCCGCTGTCTACGTATGAGGTACCATTCGCTCTTACTAAGAGCTAACAGAGCCATACATCTCTGTTTTTTGTGGTTGATTGACTTCGGAGCTACACGATGGACTACTTCGTTCCTTAAACGTTTCACTACCTGAGACCGTATTTTGTTAGAAACCACGTGCAGAACCTCACAATGACGTTCCGATGCCTTGACAGATTCCTCTTCTAGTCTAACTCGATGCAGTTCGGCTTTGGCCCTAGCTTCCTCAGCTTGAATACGTTCTTTTTCAGCCTTAACTCGTTCCTCTTCAGCTCGCATACGATCTCGATCTGCTTTGTTTCTCTCTTCTTCCGCTTGTAATCGTTCTTTTTGCATTTGAATCATCCCAGCCTGAGCGGTATTCTTTACATGTATCATAATTTGCTTAAGTTCATCCAACTCAGTCATCAAATGCTGGTTTTATGCAGAAATTAGGTCGTTGTGTGCAGAAAGTTGTTTGAGACGCATTTCCTCGTGATGTTTCTCGTAAGTGATATATTTCATAGAGCAGCGTTTAATTAAAGTGTAGAGGATGCGAATTTCTGTAGCCTTCTTGCTCCGCATCTGCATAAGCAGCATTTCAAAGTCGATGGCGCTCATGCAAACATATTTCTTTTTAGCATTGTTTGTATCTTTAATTTCGTTGTACTGCATAGGAGATTGTTGATTTTTGAGCTAATCCAGAAAGTACTCTTTCATAGTTCTGTATTCGCCGCAATACCCACACCACTCTAGGATGGCATCATTAATGAGGACTTGGTTGCTCCAAGTTAGCTGCCAGAAGAAGGCATTTCGTTTATCATTTTCAACGTCAAGCCCATATTTGAGACACACTTCGGTATACGTTAACTTTTTCATTGGTGTAACCCATTGTTTTACTTCTTGATCGCTCTCAAAACAATTTAGTATAGATTGAATTGGTAGCATCTTGAAATTGTACTGACTACGTTAATCAAATGTTACAAACGAACTGAAATTTTTTGTCTTCGTTAAGGTGACTAAAGGATGTATCATGTGACGTCACAGAAAAAGGGAGGGAGGCCTGCTAAGAGGGGCCATGATTGCCAAATTTCCATATTTCCCTAGATCCCGGAAAAATAAACTTAGTGCGTATTGTTTCTTTAAACAGCGATGAGAAAAACTCCTAGACCAAGGGAAACACACGATTGAATTGATTATCTTGGCAATCTAGCATCATGATGATAGCTAATGGAATGTGGAATATGCATTGTATGCTGTGTTGACAAATTTAAAAGCAAAATGCTAGTTAAAGTTTAAATCGACCACTGAGAGCACGGCTTATGATGTCACAGAAAAGGGAGGGGGGCACTGTACGGAGTGCCTCCCACCCTTTTTTCATAAGCCGTATGTTTTCCTCAAATAACAATACATGCCTTGGATAAGGAATATCATATGTACCGTTTAAGAGGTCTTGACTATATGAACTGGAAGCTACAGAGATAACAAAGTTCGCTGTAACATTCGTTCTAATCGGAAGTTAATTTCGGGTACTTATCTACTGCCTGTTATGGTAGTGAAACATAGTCTTGTTTTTAAATTTTATTTCAAACAAAGCTACATATAATCAACAACCTCTAGACAATTTTTTCAATATGTCTCATTAGTCCACAAGGCTAAATCCTTGCCTTTGAATCAACAATGCCGGGCTCTAAACCCGGCAGCGACTTTTTTTTCTTAGTACCGCATACGTCAACAACAGACAACATCGGCCCTGTTCCAACACCAACAACAATCGGGCCATAAAATCAATTTCGACAGTTGCAAACAGATGGCACAAACAACTCATTATAAAACCAGACTAATACGAGAAGCCATCGAAATCGAGAAAAGTGGACATCTAAACAAAAGAGATGACGCCCTGCACCTCTCTAACACATGGAAGACAATTATTCATCATCAAAATAAAACAGAATTCGCCACGCAAAATACAAACTCGCTTTTTTTATTGGTGATGGGCTGATTAGGATTGCAAAATGTATATTTTGTGTTCATGTATTTCAAGAATATATAAATTTATAAAAATATAAAATTTATTCTATGAAAAACATGATTAATTGGTCAAAATTGAATCTTGAAACCAAACATACCAAAATTTGGGGGGGGGGTGGCACATAAGCAGTTGCATATATAGGGTGTTTAAAATACAGAGTGCAATTATAACTAATAAAATAATTATATAGGGAAGCCCATTAGCGGTTGAATTTACAGGGTTCTTGGAATAGAAGGTGCAGTAGAATTACAGTTATACAGGGTGGTGCAAAGAATATTATACAGAGATGCATATACAGGGTGGCGAAAATGGAAATGCAACATTTCGTAACCCATAAGCAGTTGTATATATAGAGAAGATGAAATATAGGGTGAGAGGAATTATAGATATACCGGATGATGATAAAAAATGTTAGAAACGGAAATGATTTATAGAGTAGCCCACGAAGAGTTCCATATATATGATGATTGAAATATAGGTCACAGTAGATTTATAGTTACAGAATATATACATATACAGAATGGTTTACCGGGTGGTTCAAAAATGCTAAAAAATATTATGCGTGGTCCATGAGCAGTTGCATATACAGGGTGGTGGAAATATATAATGAGATGGAATTATTATAATGAGGATTTTAATAAATGTTTGAGAATTGAGTGCAATTATAGCTATACAGGAGGTTAGAAAAAATAAATATGTAGGGTAGCCCATTAGCGGTTGCTTTGTTGTCATATTAAATTAAGAATTGCGAAATTGAACACAAATAAAGTCCTATGAATTATATCTGAAAAAAACTTGAATTTGTTTACTTATTTGTAGAAGCGAGATGTAAGGCCGACATCTAGGATTTTCGAGGAAACTATCACACAGAGGTTCCGAATCTGGATCCGTTCCGTGTAATTGCTGTTCTCCCTAAAGTCCTAGGATAGAATGTCACGATAAGATTTTCAGGTTACTTAACCTGCCAGAGATATTGACACAATTGGTCGAATTTCGACCACTGGGCGACAGCTAGTTGTTATAAGTTAGCCAAAATAGTACCTAAGTTTAGTTTTACTGTACTTTATGCAAACGACCATTGCATTAAATGTAAACAGTAAAAGTTTGAGCGTATATTCAAAAATTACAGTGAGGGTGTATATCGGTAAGTAAACTTTTTTCTTGGTTGTCTATATGATTCTAGTTTTTATAAGAACTGATGAATTTAATTTATTTGTACCACATGTGAGAATAAAAGTCTGTACGTATACTTTTAAGGTACTATGCTTTAATTGTTTAGGTTCATTGAAAATTGTAACAAAATGTTTTACACATAGGTATTATATATATATATATATATATATATATATATATATATATATATTGCGGAATTGATAAATATTTGTTTAAGTCGCGGCCCAAAAACTCTACTTCTTTTTGAAACATGTAACACTTTTTCGGGTAGAGTTTCAGGTTGGCAATAGCAGTGAATATAAAAAAATTACTATTTGAAAATTTTATATAGGTGTTCTGTAAATAGAACTTTCGTATAAATCCCGGAATAGGTGATATACTTTTCCACAAATTGCAGAACCTCCCAACATAATTTGTCAGTAAATAATAAATTTTGTACAAAAATCCTCAAAATATCACCAAAAATTCAATAACTCCATGACTAAGGCCTAATATTGACATGTTTCTAGTCGGCAACACTGTAAAGCTAAACTTCATTCATAAATCGTTACTGGTCATTACGCACGTTGTAAAAGTTCAGGGTTGCCAATAGCACTTATTTTATGTGTTACACTATAATATGAGAATAACTTTCAATATTTCTGTAGTAAATATTTTAATCCCACTCTAAGTGTCTTATATACTTAAGTAAACTATGGTTTCTATTTCCTGTTGCATGTTATATGTTTTGTGTAAATCAGTAAACTATTTTAGTTTCTATATTCCTGTCCTGTTAGCTTATACTGATTTTGTTAAATCTGACTACAGTGTGCCGAGAATAAAAGGAGATAGTTTGGATGTTGGATCGCATAAAAATGTAAACAATTGGGTCTATTAATTCCTAGGCCTGTGGGTATCAGACAAGGGGACTCGCTGGGTCCTTTATTATTCAACCTAATATCAAAGATGGAAGAGGATGTAGAATAGGGAACAAAGAAATCAAATTATTGTAGTATGCAGCTGATGCAGTACTGATAACTCAAAAGACATGAGTATATGAACGAAAAAAAAAGTCAATGGTAATTAGCAAAGATTCCTTTAAATGTAAGAGATAAATCTACAACACAATTATAGAGCAAACTGGGGAATTCAATTATTTGGTGATTAAAACATCCAGGGATAAATCGAAAAATCAAATCACATCCAAAAAGCAAAAAAATACCAGAATGTTTAAGCGGAACAATATGGGGAAACAAACACATTAAAACAGAAAAAAAGGCATATATGTTATATAAGTTTATGACATGAACTTTGTGTGAACTTATGGAGCAACTAAGTATATTTTTAAAAAACTTAATTTTGAAAAGTGTGATATAATATATATATATATATATATATATATATATATATATATATATATATATATATATATATATATATATATATATATATATATGTTAGGCGTAAATATCATGCACGTATATGATACGAAGTATCATATTTCGCTGACCAGTTTCCTGCTTCATAATGTAAACGTGGGAACGCATCGACTTGACCGTTCTTTTGATTAGTCAGCTTTCTTAATGTTATAAATCAGAGCGACGCGGTCCCACGGTCGTCATTTATCGTTAGTATACTTGTACCATTTAGTTAGTTAATTTTAATTTTCAATTTAATGTTTTATTCAAAGTTTTAATTTTTATATTTCAATAAATAATTTTTTTAAAAACTCAAAAGTGATTTACAAGATATAAAATTGGCGCAGTCAGTAGGATTGTCCAACACAGCTAGAATACGTGTACACTCACTAGTTGTGTCGATTTCCAAATCCTTGTGGACAACAACTTCCAGACCGAGACAACAACTGTAGCAGCGAGAACCCGGAACACGCAACCTTACAGCTAACCAGTCCTCAGCTTCTCCAGAACAGTCTCATGCCAGGAGTATTAACGTATGTACTATTACAATCATCACGTTATTGATTTTTAATATTTTATTGATTTATTCGATACGAGTTTTATGTATCTTGAACATACAGTTCTATCATTTAATATTCACCTACATTCATCTCTATTATTTTAAAAACAATTCTTGAAACATATACTTAAACACATAGAGGCCTTCTGTGCTTTTGTGTTCGATATTATTTTAATTGTTTCTAATACTGCAATTATTTACTTTATTGCATTTACCTTTACCTTCATGTTTTTACATTTATATTGACCTGTTTATTAATTACTGTAACAAATTTACCTATAAAAATACCCCTATATTGATTTTTTCCTTTTAATATTTAATTTGATATATTTGTTTTTATAAACTATTTCATAATATTTCTAAATATGGTTGAAACACGCCAAGGTACGGTAGAACCTTACAAACTCGCTATCATCCCTGAATACGACGGCGATCCAATTTTCTTAAATACTTTCATCAGCTCCTCTTCGACAGCACAAAATATGGCTGTCGCAAATCAAATAACTCTTTTAGTTTTGCACATTAAAAACAAGCTAAGAGGCCGTGCAGCCGAGCTTGTTAATTCAAGAAATGCGTCGACTTGGGATGAAATAAAAACACTGTTAGAAAACCATTTCGGTGACTCACGCGACTTGTCCGCTTTAATTCAGGATTTACAAAGAATGCGACAACTACCAACTGAATCCCCACTAACTTTCTCAGCGAGACTACAAAGCCACGAGGCAAAAATGCACGCGGCTGTTAACAAACAGAATCTAACAACCAAAGAAAAAGACGCGCAAATTTGTCTTATAGATTCCATGGCTCTAAATAGTCTTTTGACCGGACTTGAACCAAAAATAGGCCAAATTATTCGCGCTAGTAACCCTCCCGATATAATTACCGCGGTTTCCCGAATAAAAAAAGAACTCCAACTTTGTCACTTGGAAAATCAAAAATTCTCAAATGTACGGAACCCTCAACAACATCAACCACAAATACGACCACCTCCTCAAACTTTTGTAAAACAGTGTTCGTTTTGCAAACGCACCGGGCATTTGTATAACGAATGTCTAACACGACAACGACAACAACAACAAAACCAACAACCACACCAAAACTTCAACAATAACAACCCGCAACAATTTAGACCGAATCCTCCTTATCAATCGGCTAATCAAACTAGGCCCAATACTGATCCCAATAGGTATCCCGCACAACAAAACCGACCTTCTGCCAGTGGACAATATCAAAGTCCTAATCAATCTCGACCAAATCCCAATTTTTACAGAAACCAACAACAAAGAACCCACCACTTCAACCAAGATGAGTTCTACAACCCTTTAAACAATTTAACAAACGATGACCCTTATACAAATTCATACTACCAAGACGATTGTTCTTATTCAGACCCCCAAAATACAGATTTCGAATACTCTCAAAATGACTATACTGAAACTTTTGAAAGCAATTACCCAGAATTCCCTTCTGAATTACCCGAAGACCGACGACAAAATTTTCAAGAGGTACTTACAGTGGACAAACCACCCGATACACAGATCTGCAATCTTCAAACCCAGTTCGAAACAATGAGTTTACTCGACGACTTCAACCCCAACCTGAATTTTCCGGAACAAGCTTTCCTATAAGCCCCTCACTTTCGGTAAATTCTAAGAACCTTTTCTACCTCAACGACGCCACTAATACATATAAACTGTTAATAGACACAGGTGCCGGTTTATCAATTTTTAAACCAAACACTTGTAAACAATTTCGACACCGATACCCAGAAAACGTTGTGATACAAGGTATCACTAATCAAAAAATCCTGATTAACGAATCGACCTTAGTCCCATTTAATCTTAACGATCCACACAAAGTTTACATCTGTAACTTAGACATCGAATTCGATGGTCTACTAGGTTCTGACTTTTTAGAACATTATAATTGTGTGATTGACTTTAACAAAAAACTTCTTATAACCAACTTCAAAACTATTCCGCTTATGAAAGTAACAGACGAAACAATATCTTCAAACAGGCAATCTCCAACAATTAACCCAACAATTTCAAACACAATTACTATTGAGCCGCGAACAGAAAGGATTTGCAAACTCAAATGTGACTTACGTAACACAGAAGCTATACTAACCACTACCGTCCTAGAAAATGTGAGACTTCCGAATGCTTTAGTCCAAGTCAACGACAAAGGCGAATTTTTGACATCCATCTTAAACGCTAACGCCTGCCCAAAAACTGTAAATTTCGACACTATCAAATTAGAACCCATTCAAAATTACTCTGTAAATCACTGTGAAGAAATTTCGTTTGCAACTAATCCTAACTTCGACAGACAAACGGAGATTAACAATCAACTCCGACTCGAACACCTTAACGAGGAAGAGGCCGAACTAATACAACAACTTTGTCTTGACTTTTCCGACATTTTCTACTTAGAAGGTGACCATCTTAGTTTCACGAATGAAATTAAACATTCCATCGACACAAACAACGCCAAACCCATATACACTAAATCGTACCGCTATCCCCAAATTCACAAAGAGGAAGTCCGTAACCAAGTTTCGAAAATGTTAGAACAGGGCATCATTCGTCCCTCAAATTCTCCCTGGTCTTCCCCTGTATGGGTTGTCCCGAAAAAACTCGACGCCTCCGGGAAACAGAAATGGCGCGTAGTCGTGGACTATAGAAAACTAAACGAACTGACAATAAATGACAAATATCCGTTACCCAACATATCCGATCTGTTAGACCAACTTGGCAAGTGCCAGTATTTTACCACCCTAGATCTAGCTTCTGGTTTCCACCAGATTGAAATTGAGTCCAAGGACATTCAAAAAACCGCTTTCACTGTAGAGAACGGTCATTTTGAGTTTGTTCGCATGCCTTTCGGGTTGAAAAATGCCCCTTCAACATTCCAAAGGGTGATGGACAATATTCTGATAGGAATCCAGAACGAAAGATGTTTGGTGTACATGGACGATATAATCGTTTATTCGCCCACCATTCACGAACACCTAGCAAGACTAACTGACGTTTTTGAAAAACTTAGGAAGGCAAACCTCAAAATACAGCCTGACAAATGCGAGTTTCTCCGCAAGGAGGTCGCTTATTTGGGACACTTAATAACTAAAGACGGTGTAAAACCCAACCCGTCGAAAGTCGACTGTATCTTAAACTTTCCTCAACCGCAGAACCCCAAAGATATTAAGTCATTTTTGGGACTTGCTGGTTATTATCGGAGGTTTATTCCAAACTTCGCGAGAATATCGAAACCCCTAACTAAACTTTTACAAAAGGATGAACCGTTTAATTTCAACGCTGAATGCGTCACGTCCTTTAACGAACTCAAACGTGCTTTAACTTCGACACCAATACTGATCTATCCGAACTTCGAAGAACCATTCATACTAACCACTGACGCCAATAGGTAAAGATTTACCCATTGGATATGCTTCCAGGACACTTTGTCAAGCCGAGACAAGGTATTCGACTATTGAGAGAGAACTGTTGGCTATTGTTTGGGCAGTGAAACACTGGAGACCGATAATCTATGGCCGAAAGTTCCAACTTTGTACCGATCACCGCCCGTTGACGTGGCTGTTCTCGATAAAAGACCCCGGAAGTCGATTAGCCCGATGCAGACTTAAACTCGAAGAATATGACTACGAGATCATTTACTAACCGGGTAAAATTAACAAAAACGCCGACGCCTTATCACGCATTAAAATCAACCACCTTGATGAGTGCGTACTATTCCAGGCTAAAACTAAACTAACACCCCACAAAATCTTACCCCTAAATGACGAAGACGATGACAATACCTCCGAACCTGAACAAAACGAAATAACTACCGAAACGATATCCCAAGAAATCAAAACTTTTGTTGAACGTTACAAAACTGTTTCCTTAATTGACTATAGTAAGATCGAATTTTCTAATTGCCAACTCCTAGACAAGGCAAATAAAAATATCCTAATCTTTCCCCAATCATCCAACCTTCAGGAATTCCATCACGACATATTCGAAGATATTTTCGAAGAAGTCTCTGATTTTGAAACATTTAAAATCAACGTATTCGCTAGCAAAACTGTTAGCAGGAGACAATACTTCATAGTCCCGCTTCCAAACGATCCCGAAATCGTAAATGAAGTCCTTTTCGCATCTATTTTCAAAAATCAAGACGTTCTCTCCCCATCGAAAACATATTGTGTAGAAAACAACCTTGATCTTCCAATTCTGGAAATGCTATCCTTTATTTTCTCTGAAAAAGACATTAAGTGGAAGATTTGCCAAAACATCACAAAAACTCCTAACAAAGACGAAATTCCACTAATACTCGAGCAATATCATAACGGAAAAAACAACTTGCATCGCGGCATCAACGAAACCATACGCCGTGTCAAAGAGAGGTTCAACTGGCCGGGATTTACTAAAGACATTGAGAACTTCATAAAGAACTGCGTAATCTGTCAACAAACCAAAGCTTGTCGAAAAAACTTAGATAATCCCCTCGTCATAACTGAGACACCTAAAACACCCTTTGAAAGAATTAACATCGACATCTTAGAAATTCCTAATAGAAATCACATTTTGACGATAAGAGACGAACTGACTAAATTCTCACAAGCCTATGCTTTGGCAGATAAATCCGCCAAATCTGTCGTTAGTACTATTATGTTGTACTGTCAACATTTCGGTACACCATTACGTATCCACTGCGACTATGGCAGAGAATTTGACAATGCCATACTAAAATATCTATGCAAACTTTATGACATCAAACTTACCTACTCTAGCGTGGGACACCCGCAAACAAACGGCTCCGTGGAACGATTTCATTCTACTCTACTAGAAATGATTCGCATTCACAAAGCTGAAAATCCCGACGAACACCCCTTAAACGTACTTCCGTATGCTATTATTGCCTATAACAATTCAACCAATAAGACCCATGGCTTCACCCCGTTCGAACTCGTTTTCGGACATACCTCTAGCAGACCCCCAGAGACTCTTTATAATCAAAAAGAACTAATTAGCAAATATGTACGAGACCTAAATAACCGAATTTCTTACTATTACAAAATTGCACGTGAAAAGACTAACTTACAGAAACAAAAAGCGAAAGAAAGATTTGACCAACACGTTTCGAAAAACCCACCTGATTACAAAATCGGTGACAAGGTATACGTAAAAGAGTCACAAATAAAAGACAAACTCCAGAACAAATTTAATGGCCCATTCCAAATTATTGAGATTCACAATAACTCTGCTACACTTCTAAACCTAAGAACTAACCAACGAACGAAAGTGAACTTTGACAGAATGAAACCATATTCTGAAAACTAACTTTCTTTTCAGGTTTCTTCTGCTGCTCGGATCAGCAGTTTCACAGTACGACGTCAAACCGATTAACAACACTCTCGGTATCTACTACCATGACGAAAGTCGAATAATTGTATCAAACTATAAATGGACTCTATTAGTTCACCGGAACTTGACAACCCTTAATCAACTATTTGAAAATAATAACAGAATCCTCAATACTTTAGAACGAACCGTCGATCCTATACCTGGCTTCAAATTTCACGATACAGGTGCCTTTCGTGTGGACGTCCAAACACACATTAGCCTTTTAACACAAATCTCCGACTCCATCAAAACAAAATTTTCAGAAGTATTTCTAGTCACTAAAAGACCAAAACGCGGATTAATAGACGGTGCTGGAACCATCTTTAAAGCAATAACCGGTAACCTAGACGCATCCGATGGCGAATTTTATACTAGCAGCATAAACAGACTTAACCAAGGACAACTACAAGTCGAAAATCTTTTAAAGAATCAAATGAGCGTTACAACCACTATTATTAAAAACTTTAATGAAACTATTCAGAAACTTCAAATAGACGAGAAAATCTTTAACGAAGACATTAACGAAATCAACCTCACGATACATGAACTAAATGACCCGATAGCCACTATTCAAGCCAAACAATCATTTCTTGAAATTTGTGAAAAACTAATGGCCAGTTATTTGTTTCTTGAAGAGGTTATCTAACGATATTTTAAATTCAATAACTTTTGCACGTTTGAAAATTATTCACTCATCTATTATTACACCGGATCATTTGATTGCTGCATTACAGGAGATTTCTCAAAACCTTGTTAAAAATAATTTACCGTTACCAGTCAGATTTTCAAGTGTTGCACAGTATTTAGAAGTAATTGAACTACAAGCTTTTCAAACTCACTCAGATCTAGTATTCATCTTAAAAATCCCTCTAGTAGAGCAACAGCTTTATACAGCTTACCATTTATACCCTATTCCGATTTTAGATGATAGAACTGGTTTTCATCACACCCTTTCTTTTACTCAAAAATATGTAGCGGGAAATGATGATTCTCTTATGTACATACCAATCAAGGACTTGAGTGCGTGCAAACAGCTGACTCCACTCCGAAAACTGTGCTCCGATTTATACGCGTATCCCATAGACTCAAATGCACCCTGTGAGGCGCAGCTCCTGAAAAACATTCGTAGTGACCCCGAAACTTGTAAAAGTGCCATCGTTTTCAGTGAAGGGTACAATGTTCAAAAACTTGAAACAAATGCGTGGATTGTAATCATATCGGAACCCATACATGTGACCATTAATTGTCCAGGAATTGACGCTAAAACTTTAGTGCTAACGAACAATTCTATCATTCGGTTACAAATGGAATGTAGTGCTTTTGTTGGTATTACAAAAATCCAGGCCGAACCACAAAAATTCATGAACATTTCGGACAATTCTCATCCAGTTTTAATTCCATTCAATTGCTGCAATTCTCATCCTGAGAAACTTGCAATTCCGGACCTTAAGCCCCTGAAGCTGGACGACTTAAACATGGAAGAACTGTCCATAGCCAACCACAAGCTGGACCAGTATTCAAGGGATCTCGACGATCTCATCAACCAACCCTTTGTTAATAAAAACATTTCCTGGTTCACGTATGCTACAATAATTATCCTTGTAACAATTGTTGTTGTATACAGCTCATTGAAAATCATAAGGCACGTTAAGAGACCTCCGAAAAACGACAGCTCCAATCCAGAGAGTCTGAGTACCCTGACAAAACCGTTCTCCAGGCTGATACCAAAACTGAGGCCCCAAATCGAAGAGGAACCTGAACATCCAGACTTATAGAATTGAGAACCTTTTTGATACATTTCCATTCTTATTTGACTTTTATGTTTTGTATATTTTTCATATTTTATGTAACCTATTTAAACTTTATCATTATGTTCACTTTAACTTTATTTCATTTCCATATTTGTATTGTTTTTGCTTATTTAGCTAGCATCCAGTAAATTCCAAAAGTTGATGTTACAGCATCAACTTTTCTTGGTAAAGGGGAGCTGTTAGGCGTAAATATCATGCACGTGTATGATACGAAGTATCATATTTCGCTGACCAGTTTCCTGCTTCATAATGTAAACGTGGGAACGCATCGACTTGACCGTTCTTTTGATTAGTCAGCTTTCTTAATGTTATAAATCAGAGCGACGCGGTCCCACGGTCGTCATTTATCGTTAGTATACTTGTACCATTTAGTTAGTTAATTTTAATTTTCAATTTAATGTTTTATTCAAAGTTTTAATTTTTATATTTCAATAAATAATTTTTTTAAAAACTCAAAAGTGATTTACAAGATATATATATATATATATATATATATATATATATATATATATATATTTGAATTTGAATTTTTACCTAATAATCATAGTTTTAAAATAATTGTAACTTTCAGATTGACATTGACATGTTTCAGAAAGGACAAAATGTGTCCGAAACGTAACATTTAAAATTAAATAAACAAATGACCAAAAACCAAGAAAAATTAATATATATATATATATATATATATATATATATATATATATATGTTTTTAAGTTTTCGCGGGCACTAAATGTTTTAGGTGGTTTCCGGGAATTCATCCGCGTAGTTGATAACTGATCCCTGCCGGGATCGATGGTAATATGACGACGTTTCGACAGAGTCACATCTGCCCTCTTCAGATTGGTTCGCATAATTCTCGTAGCCTTCTGCTTTCGCTTCTGAAGAGGGCAGATGTGACTCTGCCGAAACGACGTCATTTTACCATCGATCCCGGCAGGGATCAGTTATCAACTACGCGGATGAATTCCCGGAAACCACCTAAAACATTCAGTGCCCGCGAAAACTTAAAAACAAATATAGTGAATCTCTACGGGGAGAATACTTTTCATTTGTGTAAAACATTTGAGAAATTATGCGCGAAAAGAAGCAAACTTTTGTGCGATCTACATTTTTTACAACGATACCGCGATGACGGAGTTATTCCGAAAAACATGACGGTAAAGGTCTGGAAGAACAACAGAAAAACACAATATCTTATGGAAAGCTAGTTGTGCCCTACTTAGGGAAGCCATACGTGATGTCAGAACGAAACGAATGCAGAGTTGACAACAATGCAACAACAGGCAAAATTTAACAAATTGAAGCTCCAACAGAAGCCCAAAAACGAATTTTTCTCGGAAAATGACGGCCACAGTCTAACCTCACGACAATTGGAAACGAATAAAACCGTTTATAACTTATCTTCGGTCCAATTAAACTCTTCCTCGATTGGCGTGTTGGCTAAGGGATTCAATTACGCTATTCCTCCCTCTCACATACCAACAGAGAGCATAATATGTGGCGTGGAAATAGCAGTTTCAAAATTAGATGCGAACACCGCTGAAATAATTAGACAAGATGTGTCACATGTTCTAAGAAAGTCTAAACCACCCAAAAGGAACCTATCTATAGAAGAAAATGAGGCCTTGAAACAACTTCGCCTCAACAAGGACACTGTCATTCTACCTGCTGATAAAGGAAATGCGACTTTAATTTTAGATGCAGCGGATTATTCAAACAAAATTCAAATATTGCTACAAGATCCAACATATAAACAAATTACTACTGACCCAACAACTTATTGGGAGAAAACAACCAAGGACAAAATCCAAGCGAGTAGGATCGATAAAATTCTCCAACTGCAACTCATTCCGCGTGAAAAGTCATTGAGATGTCCGAAATTCTATGGGTTGCCAAAAGTACATAAAGAAGGTGCTCCTTTGAGGCCAATAGTAAGCTCAATTGGATCCCCAACACAACACCTAGCCAAATACCTAGCTCAGCAACTTCAACCGTTTGCAGAGGGGGCAGACGCATATGTGAAAATTTCGACACATTTCATCGAAATACTTAGAAAAACAGTCTTACAACCAGAGTGTTTTCTTGTGTAAGTTTTGACGTAGTGTCCCTTTTCACCAACATCCCTATCGACGAAGCCTTGGATATCATAATAGAAAAATACAAACCACCTCAACACCTTGTAGACTTCACAAGGCACTATCTGATGAACAACTATTTTGTTTACGAGAACGAACGATACTAACAAGTGGAAGGAGCTCCAATGGGATCGCCACTCTCACCAGTTATAGCGAACCTTTTCTTACAGCCGACTTAAACAAATTGTACGGAACAAATATGTTAGTTTTGATTAGCCGAAATAATTTACGATTAAATTAGTTTGGTATTATTCTCAAAAAATGATTATTTTTGGAACAGTTTTAAAAAAATTATCCACTCATTCTGAAAAATTTGCGCAGTTATTGATCTTATCGATTAACTTTTGAAAAAGCACAACAAATATTCTCATACACCCAAATGTGATATATAGACTACATAGTATAACCGTAAAAAATAGATGTACCTATTTCCTGACAATTTGCGTAAAATTAATGCTAGACTAATTTTTACATAAACCAGTTAAATTACATGTATTATCTTTCTATATTTGGCATTTTTACAAGAAAGGGCAATTGTACACTGATGTTTTTAACTGTGGTATTAATCTGAGCTTCCTTCGACATACATATGAACTTAAATTTTCGGAGTAAAAATTCCACATTTGTGCTGGTAAAGTTGCATAGTCAAAAACATAACTACTAATAGTCAATTTAAATACATGTAACATTTGGGGAAATTGAAGGGACAAGCCTTCAATAAAACAGGCTTGTTCTATCTAAATCAATAGCAAACGAGCAATTTGTACCAAGAAGCTACTAGAATTCTTTTTCTGTATTCACACACTAATTGTAAAATTTTAATTTTTATAAACTACGCTTGTGTGAAATAAATACTCGTATACTAATCTAGTAAAAATTCCCTCATAATTCCTAACTCTAGGAACTCTACCACCAACTTTATAATTTTAAATTGGGTCATCTATCGTTCGGTTCGTGTGCACCTAGGAATTTTCTCAGTGAAACGAAAAAAAATAGGTAATATTTAGATATATAAAAGGAACAACAATAATCCGTTGAAAAATGAGTTTTTCCGAAATTTTTAAATTGCCATATTATGATTTTAAATGAATATCGACGTCTAGCTAGTATAGACTTTTGTTAATTACGTGACTTGGAAATTATAAAACCCTGGATAAGTGTTAAAAGAAAAACTCCGATTTTTTTCACTTAATGAGTTTATATTCTCAGAGATTCACAGGAAGTATCCCGTTGGAAAAATTAAAAAAGTTGATATTCCACTGTTTTATAAATGTTAAAAAATGCAGAAGTCAAAAATATATAATATGTTTTTCCAATACCTCTGTTATTCATTTTCATATCAGTTAAAACTAGCTCAAAATAATGTTCTTTAATTATTTACGTCGTTTGTTTAAAGAATTTTGAGATAAAGAAAATTTTCTATTTATTGTTGAAAATAATGTTAATTTTTAAATGTCTCTAAAAAAGTGGTTAAACGTGAATTGTATGTAATGTTGTATGTTCAAAAAATCTATTTTCGATAAATGAAAGATGTAAATGATATCAGAAAAATGTATGCTGCTGTTCTCAAATAATTGAAAAAATTTAAGGACACAACGTCGTGATACAAATAAAGCATTTAAATACTAGTGTGATGGGATTCAGACATCAATTGTGCCTGAACGTGATTTTAAATGTGTAAATGTGCCCAGAAACAAATTAGTGCACTGTACATAAATGTCCATTGTAAGTAATTTGAATTTTTATATAATAATCATAGTTTTAAATTAATTGTAACTTTTAGATTGACATTGACATGTTTGAAAAAGGACAAAATGTGTCCGAAACGTAACATTTAAAATTAAATAAACAAATGTCCAATTAATCCGCGTAGTTGATAACTGATCCTTGCCGGGATCGATGGTAAAATGACGACGTTTCGGCAGAGTCACATTCTGCCCTCTTCAGATCGGTTCGCATAATTCTCGTAGCCTTCTCCTTTCGCTTCTAGTTACTCGAATACCCATATCGCAACCATAAACTGGGTTTAAGAGTTGTTGTTCTTAGTGCCAACTCCTCAAAGCTCTCCATAAAAAGGTTCGCTATAACTGGTGAGAGTGGCGATCCCATTGGAGCTCCTTCCACTTGTTAGTATCGTTCGTTCTCGTAAACAAAATAGTTGTTCATCAGATAGTGCCTTGTGAAGTCTACAAGGTGTTGAGGTGGTTTGTATTTTTCTATTATGATATCCAAGGCTTCGTCGATAGGGATGTTGGTGAAAAGGGACACTACGTCAAAACTTACACAAGAAGACACTCTGGTTGTAAGACCGTTTTTCTAAGTATTTCGATGAAATGTGTCGAAATTTTCACATATGCGTCTGCCCCCTCTGCAAACGGTTGAAGTTGCTGGGCTAGGTATTTGGCTAGGTGTTGTGATGGGGATCCAATTGAGCTTACTATTGGCCTCAAAGGAGCACCTTCTTTATGTACTTTTGGCAACCCATAGAATTTCCTACTCGCTTGGATATTGTCCTTGGTTGTTTTCTCCCAATAAGTTGTTGGGTCAGTAGTAATTTGTTTATATGCTGGATCTTGTAGCAATATTTGAATTTTGTTTGAATAATCCGCTGCATCTAAAATTAAATTCGCATTTCCTTTATCAGCAGGTAGAATGACAGTGTCCTTGTTGAGGCGAAGTTGTTTCAAGGCCTCATTTTCTTCTATAGATAGGTTCCTTTTGGGTGGTTTAGACTTTCTTAGAACATGTGACACATCTTGTCTAATTATTTCAGCGGTGTTCGCATCTAATTTTGAAACTGCTATTTCCACGCCACATATTATGCTCTCTGTTGGTATGTGAGAGGGAGGAATAGCGTAATTGAATCCCTTAGCCAACACGCCAATCGAGGAAGAGTTCAATTGGACCGAAGATAAGTTATAAACGGTTTTATTCGTTTCCAATTGCCGTGAGGTTAGACTGTGGCCGTCATTTTCCGAGAAAAATTCGTTTTTGGGCTTCTGTTGGAGCTTCAATTTGTTAAATTTTGCCTGTTGCGTTGTTGTCAACTCTGCATTCGTTTCGTTCTGACATCACGTATGGCTTCCCTAAGTAGGGCACAACTAGCTTTCTATAAGATATTCTGTGTTTTTCTGTTGTTCTTCCAGACCTTTACCGTCATGTTTTTCAGAATAACTCCGTCATCGCGGTATCGTTGTAAAAAATGTAGATCGCACAAAAGTTTGCTTCTTTTCGCGCATAATTTCTCAAATGTTTTAAACAAATGAAAAGTATTCTCCCCGTAGAGATTCACTATATTTGTTTTTAAGTTTTCGCGGGCACTGAATGTTTTAGGTGGTTTCCGGGAATTCATCCGCGTAGTTGATAACTGATCCCTGCCGGGATCGATGGTAAAATGACGACGTTTCGGCAGAGTCACATCTGCCCTCTTCAGAAGCGAAAGCAGAAGGCTACGAGAATTATGCGAACCAACCTGAAGAGGGCAGATGTGACTCTGTCGAAACGTCGTCATTTTACCATCGATCCCGGCAGGGATCAGTTATCAACTACGCGGATGAATTCCCGGAAACCACCTAAAAAATTTAGTGCCCGCGAAAACTTAAAAACATATATATATATATATATATATATATATATATATATATTAATTTTTCTTGGTTTTTGGTAATTTGTTTATTTAATTTTAAATGTTACGTTTCGGACACATTTTGTCCTTTCTGAAACATGTCAATGTCAATCTGAAAGTTACAATTATTTTAAAACTATGATTATTAGGTAAAAATTCAAATTCAAATATATATATATATATATATATATATATATATATATATATATTATATCACACTTTTCAAAATTAAGTTTTTTAAAAATATACTTAGTTGCTCCATAAGTTCACACAAAGTTCATGTCATAAACTTATATAACATATATGCCTTTTTTTCTGTTTTAATGTGTTTGTTTCCCCATATTGTTCCGCTTAAACATTCTGGTATTTTTTTGCTTTTTGGATGTGATTTGATTTTTCGATTTATCCCTGGATGTTTTAATCACCAAATAATTGAATTCCCCAGTTTGCTCTATAATTGTGTTGTAGATTTATCTCTTACATTTAAAGGAATCTTTGCTAATTACCATTGACTTTTTTTTCGTTCATATACTCATGTCTTTTGAGTTATCAGTACTGCATCAGCTGCATACTACAATAATTTGAGTTCTTTGTTCCCCATTCTACATCCTCTTCCATCTTTGATATTAGGTTGAATAATAAAGGACCCAGCGAGTCCCCTTGTCTGATACCCACAGGCCTAGGAATTAATAGACCCAATTGTTTACATTTTTATGCGATCCAACATCCAAACTATCTCCTTTTATTCTCGGCACACTGTAGTCAGATTTAACAAAATCAGTATAAGCTAACAGGACAGGAATATAGAAACTAAAATAGTTTACTGATTTACACAAAACATATAACATGCAACAGGAAATAGAAACCATAGTTTACTTAAGTATATAAGACACTTAGAGTGGGATTAAAATATTTACTACAGAAATATTGAAAGTTATTCTCATATTATAGTGTAACACATAAAATAAGTGCTATTGGCAACCCTGAACTTTTACAACGTGCGTAATGACCAGTAACGATTTATGAATGAAGTTTAGCTTTACAGTGTTGCCGACTAGAAACATGTCAATATTAGGCCTTAGTCATGGAGTTATTGAATTTTTGGTGATATTTTGAGGATTTTTGTACAAAATTTATTATTTACTGACAAATTATGTTGGGAGGTTCTGCAATTTGTGGAAAAGTATATCACCTATTCCGGGATTTATACGAAAGTTCTATTTACAGAGCACCTATATAAAATTTTCAAATAGTAATTTTTTTATATTCACTGCTATTGCCAACCTGAAACTCAACCCGAAAAAGTGTTACATGTTTCAAAAAGAAGTAGAGTTTTTGGGCCGCGTCGTTTCCGAGTCAAGAACCGCACAATCGAAGACAAGATAGCTGTCATTCGTGATTGGCGGGTCCCGATAGACGAGCAAGAACAACGTACCTTTTTGGGGCTCTGTTCCTATTACAGACGATTTGTTGAGGGATTTGTCACTATTGGCGCACCTCTACATCGGCAGACCACTGAGAAAGGGACCTTCCGTTGGAATCAGGATTGCGAGACATCATTCAGACGACTGAAAGCGGTACTATGTTCCAGCCCAATCCTAGCATTTCCTACACAGTCGGGTAAGTTCATCTTAGACACCGACGCCAGCAACACAGGTTTGGGAGCCATTCTATTCCAGGTGCAAGTTGGTGAAGAGAGGGTGATCGAGTACTACAGCCTCGAAACCGGAAAGGAATTATTGTGTCAGCAGAAAAGAACTTCTTGTAATAATCAGGGCTGTAGACCATTTCCACAAATATCTCTATGGTTGTCATTTCCTAATCCGAACAGATCATGCAGCCCTCAAATGGCTGTTGGACATGAGGACACCAGGTCGATGGAGAAATTACAACAATACAATTTCAATGTTGAACACCGTGCCGGCCGTTTGCATAATAAAACCGATGCCTTGTCAAGAAGATCCTATAGAGTAGAATGCGGACATTGTCTGAAGACGGAATACCGAGAGGGTATCTCCATCCGACAGATCCGAGTGCAGGCCAATAAAGACTGGACAACGGAACATTACATGAACAAATGGCTGATCCAGGCATTGAAGCAATCCTGTTACTCAAAAAGAGAGGGGCACCCAGGCCACGATAGGACGAGGTAGCTATTCGGGCGTCCTGAAATCGTTATGGGCCCAATGGGCTCTCTAAAAGTAGAGACTGGAATATTAAAGAGAATTTAGAAAAGCAATGACGGCCAAGAAACCAAGTCCCAACTGGAAATCCTAAAGAAAAAGG
This sequence comes from Octodonta nipae, assembly GCA_034190945.1. Taxonomy (NCBI): domain Eukaryota; kingdom Metazoa; phylum Arthropoda; class Insecta; order Coleoptera; family Chrysomelidae; genus Octodonta; species Octodonta nipae. The sequence goes on from CM067217.1 coordinate 112,374,527, forward strand.
TATCAGCCATCCTGAACGAAATACATAGTCGGATTACCGGAGGTCATCTGGACTTAAATAAAACCTTGGATAAAATTCGCCAACGGTACTACTGGGTAAATTACTTCGAAAACGTCAGAGCTTGGTGGCGGAAATGTGACGCCTGTGTAGCCAGTAAGGGCCCGAAGACCCAAGCCAAGGGCAGAATGCAGCAGTACAATGTGGGCGACCCATGTGAGAGAATTGTCATTGATGTCGCTGGTCCATTTCCCGAATCTAAGAGAAGGAACAAATTCTGGATTTTTCAGCAAATGGCCTGAGGCATATGCTATATCCAACCAGGAGCAACCACTGTGGCGGCAATTATTCAGCAAGTTTGGTGTCCCGTTGGAGTTAAATTCAGAATTCTATCCAAATTCGTCAGCAATAATCAACGTGAATGGGATGAGCACATCCCCCTTTTCCTGTTGGCCTATCGCTCAGCCGTCCATAACAGCACAGGATTAACCCCACCAAGGGTACTATTCGGAAGATGTTGAGATTCCCTTGTGATCTGAATTTTGGTTCACCAGAAGAACCGCCCCAAGAAGTCAACGATTATGCCGAGCAACTCCGACAGATCAGGCTGGCAATACAAGAACTAGTCCGAACACAGATGTTGGCCACCAGTGATCGGATGAAGACACGATATGACCTCAAGGCCAATTCAGTAGGGTTCCAAGAGAGGCTGTACAATCGCTAGAGGAGCAAAGGTAAATCTCCAACCCTAACAGCACAGAAATATTTCATAAATATTTTTAAAACAATTTATTAACATGAAAAATATTTTAGCAACGATTTCTAAAAAATCATCAAAATATTTTCAAAATGTCAGAATGTCGTAGGGTAAAAATATTTCTGAAAAACATTTTATAAAAACATTTTGAAACATTTTTATTTAATTTTTAAATATTTCTAAAATATTTGTCCATATTGATATATATTTTTTAATATATCTTTCAAATATTTTAAAAATGTTTTTGAAACGATTTATTCTCGTGGTAATTATTTTAACAATCATTTCTACAATGTTATTAAAATATTTGTACAATGCATTGTTATTAAAATATTTTTTGGGTACAAATATTTCTGAAAAACATTTTGTAGAAACATTTTGAAACATATTAAAGAAAGATTTATTAAATATTTCTAAAATATTTGTTAATATTGATATATATTTTATAAATGTTTGAAAAACAATGTAAAAATTAATAATGATTTCTCCAATATCAAAATATTTTTTAAATGGTAAAATGTCGTAGGGTAAAAATGTTCCTGAAAAACATTTTATAGAAATATGTTATTGATTCCGTAAATATTTTTAAATGAGATTCTGGTATATTCACCTAAAACGTTTGTATAATACTGTTAAAAAATTTGGTAGTATTTGATAAAATTTTCCAAATACTTTTTTAAATACCCTTATAAACTTTTTTCAAATATATTTTGTTCATATAATACTATGAAATAATATTGAAGTAACAATCATGTTTGTCGGTTGGGTGAAAAGGGACTGGTAGTATTGTTTGCACATTTATATCTTCATTGTCGATAACATTTTCCCTTTAAAAAATAGATACTCATTAATGAATAAAAATATTAATACTTCTAAATCTTACCTGTTTACTACATTTGGAAAGTCTTTCAATTTATCCTTTATAAGAAGAATTAGACATTTTTCTGAGGAATTTCCATGGGTGCATCATCAATACTTATCAACGCTTTTGTCAAATCATTATTATAATTGAAATACTTGAACTGCTGCAATCTACATCTTCATGGAGAATTCTATTTAAATCAATATCACTATTTTCATTACCATTCAAAAATTTAAACTGTATAACGGAAAACCTCTTGCTGTTGTGGGCATCCATCATAATACTGACTAGCTCACCAGAGCACATCTCAAGCTGGTGGGTGCAATTTTTTCTTTTTCCAACTTTTTACACCTTAGAGAGGGCGCCAGATACACACAAACATATAGGTAGCAAAATAAGACAAATTTACACTCACAGTTATATTGACAATTTAAAAATAGTGGCCAAGCCAAAAACAGTTTCTTTCAATAACAATAGTGCAGTTTGATCAGTATACAATCAGTAAGTAGTGACTTTAGACTTATCTGGTGCAATGCTCTCTGGTTATGGCCGGACTGTCTGGTGCCTCAGCTATATCGGGAGAGAGAGAGAGTCAGTTGATTTAGAGGGTTCCGAAGCCTTCTAGGTAGCCGTGACTTTACTGGTTGGAGCTTCCCTGACGACTAGTAGCAGTAAATAGTCGCCCCTATGGTGGTAGGTGCTATTCCTCTAGTGGCCTTGGGTCCAGCTCATTTTTGTGCATACAGGAAAAAGATAAAGACAGATATTTAGTAAGTGCTACCCCTTGATTGGTCTTGCTGAACTCCCCCAAAATTCTAAATTCAACCCCGGTTTGGAACTGGGATACGATAAGTCACTTGAATGTCTGTTCAATATAACGATAGAGTCTCTATTTACATTGACACTTATGGTCCACTATTATTACGATAATGTTCCTTGATATTAGATCAAACTATTTGTGAATTATAGATAAACCGAAAATACAATTTCAGAAAAACTTCCTACTCTCTGCAAGAGAGGTACGATAAGGTATTACAATAGTTATTACAACAATGAAGATTCAATTTCTCGAAATTTATACTAAAATAAGATAACAAATTGGATCCAAACATATGCTAATACAAAAATAAAGATAACAGATTTGATCATATGTTAATACAAAAATAAAGATAACAGATTTGATCATATGCTAATACAAAAATAAAGATAACAGATTCAAAACTCTACGATACCAGAACGATATTCCTTAGATAGCAAGGAAAATATTATAAATAGGAAAAATTTCCTATTTATTTACTTTAGTGAAAATATAATGATGTCTAAGTACTATTAACTTTTGTTGATTTTATTTATTTCACCTGACTGAAGGTCATGGAAATTTTCATAAATCTTTCCAAATTTATAAACAATTTGGTGTGATAGTTACCACCTTTAAACGGTGTGAAGGAGTTTCAGCAAGTATCTTTAATGAGCAATTGGAATAAAAAAAATATTAACAATAACGCCCGCAAATAGATATACATATATTCACATATATAGCCAGGTAAATTGCAGCTAATAAAGGAAACAACTGAAAGAGAAGATATATATGACATAGGTAAAATATCGGCAAATTGTTCCGTGCTACTTCTAAAATCCAGCAAGAAAACCCCAGGTCAGCTAACTCTAAATCAAATACATTCCCTAATTTAAAGAGAGGTAACGAAGTAAGTGATATATAAACAATTCTACAGTGAATATGTTTAAATTTAATTGAAAAAAATAAAAACAATCTAGGTAAGACTTTAGATATAGAAAAATCATACTTCGCTTTTCTCCTCTGCTAAGTAGACTAGGTTGCCATTCAAATTTCCCAGATTAGCTCCCCTTTTCCTTCAAACCTAGCAATGGTGGTCTCGGAAAGCATACAAAATGGCTTCACTGTACGTGATTGCAACGGAAAATCAGGAATTCTCTCTTACAGCTACAACCCTAGAAAATGATAAAACCACAGTTGCTGTTCTTGGTTTATAAGAGAGATGTAATTAAAGAGGAAAAGAAATATATATATATATATATATATATATATATATATAAAGGCAAAAAAACAGTACACTAAGCACGTGGTCCAATGGAAAGGTTATGCTCTATAAAAAAATATATAAAAAGATTTGATTCCTTTTCACCACCTAAACAAAGAAAAGAAAATAGATCATGTAGATGTAAATACTCCTTTTAAACAATCCAACGAAGCTATATGATGAACTCTGGTCGGGAAAACATCTTCACACAGCTTCCGAATTTCAAGCTACGATAAAAAAATAAGACATGTGCATATATACATATATCTACGATAGATAAAAGATAAATCGATATTTCAATTGATCGGTATTTTCACCATCAATTATACTATAAGAAACGGTATGATAAGATAAAAAATGGCTTCCTGAAAATGCCAGGCAACATAATCGATCTGGTCTCCTCGATTGACAAAAGGGAAGAGAGAGAGTCAAAAACGTAAATTTTCGCCGGTACCCAGCAAATAAGTACCGCGCAGGTTTCTTTAATGCGGTAGACGATATACAGAGTCGAAATGAGAATTAATTCAAAGATAAATCGATTGGTATTACCGATTTAATTCATTTTACGAGTTACATTATGAAAATTAATCATTAGGCGATATAAGGGATGACGAAACATACTTTTGGAATTAAATAATCAGCCATGCAAAGCGAATAAAATCCAAATTTAGGAATATTTAATTTAATAACAGCTAATGTTTTACGTATCCGAGATGATATTCTGAACTCAACAGGGTTGGCGTACAAAATTTAAAAAAAAACAAAATATAGAAAAATTATTAACATTTGCCCGAAGTGACGATTTAATCGTTACAACTGTTTGTAATGTTATCTAACATTCTGCTCTTTGTTTGGGAGATATGAATGCATGAAAGTAATGGTTTTAGTGTAGCCACAGAGTTTTATGTCTCATTATTATTTTTTCAATAGAAGTAATAGCTTGTATCAATTTTTGACATTTTTTTCTCATTTTTTCTGATAACTGTAACAGATAATTCGAAATAAAACCATATTATTAATGGCAAAGTAAAAATAAAGCAGAAATTTCCATACGTTTGAAATTGTAATATAAACTATTTTATGTTTTGAAAGATTATCAAGAATTGTAAACCATTTTATAATAACAAAATATTTTAATATATCTTCATAACTCTTTTCTTAATGAAGTTTTTCAAAAATATTCTGATGTCTCATTCAGTTTCTCACTTCACAGTGTTTTTTTTTGAAACAGGTATTTCAATTTGGGTTTAATTAAAAAGTTGAAGAGCAATTTCGCGAAACTTGTTGATCTTGCTCCTGTGACATGAAAGAAGTAATATCTACAAACTGATCAATCACTCTTCCTGTGTACAAATATCTGTATTGATCTATATTGTGTACACTTGTCTGGTGTTCAATATTTCAGGAAACACAATGAAAGAACAGCTTTATTAATACATTAATAACATCAAAAGAGATTAAGATTAATCCTGTATTTGGAGTAGAAGCATTAGTAGAAAACATATGGGTACACACCATACATATAATAAACATATATGTAAATAGGAAAACTAATTAATCAAATTGTAGTTATGTGTTCTTATATATTCCAGGATACAACAGCAACAATAAATGCTACTGACACTTGTTCCAAATTACGCTTTCTACATCTACAGCTCAGGCATTAGAGTAACCAAATTCCTCAACTTAATCCTGTTTCAGCAATAACATTGAGTTAAGAAATAATAATGAAAAACTTGTATTTCATGAATTAAAATTATTTTGTATACAAAAAAATTACTTAATAAGATGCAACAATTCTATCTTAAATGATTTTTTCTTAAAGATGCAGTTGTTTCATCCTAAAGATTTATATGAAGTAACACATAATGAAAATGATCAAGTAAATCTGCAAGAGTTTGCCTTTAGTGTGATTTATTTAAGAAACCTTACATTTAAACTGTTAATATTCAAATTAAAATTATATAACATGTAATGCATGCAGGTATGTTATGTATCTAAATATATAATTAATATTTACTATGTGTCCATAGTAGAGATGGGTAGGTCCGCTCATAATTCAGAGTTAGATCCGGATATGCATCCAGTTCCAAAGATGTACATCCAAGACCCGTGTCCGTCGGACCCATATGGGTCCGGTTGTCTGACTGTGATTACCGAAGTCGGGAACAAGCGGAGTGTTGGATTGTAATACTGCTAGCAAAACATTATGGCGCTGAATTGTTGTTTTTTACCCGTTAAATAATAAAATTAGGAGAAAACGATAATGATTTATCAAACGTAATAATTACAAATATCAGTAGCCATATTTGACAACTAAAACGAAAAAAATATATAACCATGAACCAACAATACTTCTATATGATCAAACTATAGGTAATACCGTTCCCCTCTCTCCGATCCGTAGTTACCAGTCCGCTATCATTAATTCAGTACCGCTCATGGCATGTTTCGATGCCGCTCCCGCGTATAATATCAACAAGTGGTCCCGCCGATCAGTAACGATGTACATCCTTCATTCACACAAGTCCGAGGATTCGTGTCCTTCCGAACCTACACATCTTTAAAACTACATTCAGTACCGCTCATTGCATGCGATTTTTGCCACTCCGACAGGTTCTCTTGTGTGATCTGTGCCGACAGGTCCGCGGATCTATGTCCGAATTGCTGTCGGATGTACATCCATCATTAACACTAGGGATGCAGGTCCGGACATGCGTGTCCATCCGAACCTGCCCATCTCTAGACCACAGTCAATTTACGGACTCACCGTAAATCAGAATAATCACTTAATAAAATAAACAGTAATAAATTAACAAAGAAACACCAAACTACAACAATAAGTGTCTATATTCGTTGACCAAACTGATAAAATGGTTGAAATGACATATCTCAGCTTTCAGCTTTAAACAAGGACGAGTTGGCGCTGCTTTACAAAATATTTTGAATAAAGGTTTTAAAAATATTTCAGAATATGGTCATTGGAATGTCTTCGATGCACATTCCATAGAGAGAATATTCAAAAAAATGTATGAATTAGATGTTGCGGTTTTAGTTCAATGCTGGTTCAATGCAAGTATATAATTGACGAAGGACCTTTAGCGGAACAATCAATAAACGCGTGTCGTCACATAAACGAATCACCAAATAAAAGTTATCACTAACCTTTAAGTCGAAGCTCTGGTGTTTTCTTGGTTCTTCTTTCTTCTTAGGCTAGCCCTCGTAACAACAGGAACAGTTTCTTAGAGCTTCGTCTGGACAACACGTTACACAAAAAATAGCGACGTAATGTTCATTGATTGAGCAAACAAAAAAATGCGGGTTTAACAACAAATGATGCGATTTTGTAAACACAAAAGAAACAAAATGATAGCGGTTTAGCGGTCGTTACGAACGAAGCTACTAACTCGCGAAATCGTAACGCAAAAAACAACAATAAGCGTCGTCTCTTCAGACGGGATCAAAAAATGTCCGAATAGTTCGGAGCACAACACGAACCTCCCAAGCGTCTAAACAGCTAGCGATCCGAACCACGAATGTCAATACTGTCTATATTTTACACGCAAAAAACACAATTAGCATTAGCGCGACGGAATGTTTTAGAAAAGGTGCAGAAGTTTAAAAATCAATGAAGTAATTCAATCAAATTGAAAACAATACACTAAACAAATTGCGGGAACGCACCATTCCGCCAGCCTTGAATTACTTATTTCAAAACTAAGGGTCCACTGGCAGTGGACAAAGCTTTACAAGAGGTCGCTTCAAAGTACCACTTGCAGTTCTAACTGTAGCAACGCGTACAACACCATCACCTCCAGGATGTACGTCAATAATGCGCCCTAATGGCCAATTCAAAGGAGGGGAAGTGTCTTGCTTCAAAATAACAAGAGTACCTGGCTTAACAACCTCTGAAGGATCAGTCCATTTGCTCCGTTGATGAAGAGTATGTAAATATTCTTGCGACCAACGTTTCCAGAATGCCTGATGCAAACGACTCAGTAACTGCCATCTGTTGAGACGATTGGATGGGACAGATAAGAAATCAGATTCAGGAGGTGCTGTTAAAGGTTCCATGGTAAGAAACATTCCAGGACTCAAGGCGGTAAGATCCGATGGATCGTTGCTACAAGGGGTTATAGGTCGCGAGTTTAAAACTGCTTCGACCTGTGCAAATACAGTAGAAAGTTCTTCGTAGGTTAGAATTTGATCTCCAACGACACGTCTTAAGTGAGCTTTAACACTACGAATTACTTTCTTTGCGGATAGAATCCAAAATCGTTGTTGCAAAAGAAATTGAACGGTTTGGATTCCTGCGTGAAAATTGGTGACATGACAATCTTCGACAATTAGATTAGTCAAACGACTTTTACTTGGTAGCAGTGCGGGACATTTAGTGTCAAGCGGCAATGGAGCATTAGCCAATCTACAACTAACTCTAAGAGTTCCCTGTTCATCAAGAAACGGCGAAAGTTTACGAAGCGATTTGGGCAATAGTTTTCGTTCTCGAAGAAGGGAAATCTCTTTAGAAAAATATTGATCTTGAACATAGCGAACAATGCGAAGCTGAGCCTGATATAACTCAGCACCTAAAAATGATCCAGAGCCCCTACGGTCTGGATTGCGGGCGTTATCAACAAAGCGACAAATATGAGCTATAATGCGGGTAATGCGATTAATAGAAGAATGTTCTTCTAACAAAGTGCCAAATAAATTTGGTGAAGCGGTGACTTGAAGCGCCACTAAACGGGCTTCAGTCATAACTAGCGGTGACATGCTTGAGTCTGAGCAAGCATGTGGCAAACAAGCGGTAATCAACAATTGTGGGCCTTTCCACCAAAGTGTATTGCCTAACAACTCTGGTGGCAAAGTGCCGCGGGAACCCAAGTCAGCGGGGTTATCACAAGATTGGATGTAAAACCAATGCGAAGAAGGAAATTTTTCCTGAATGCAAGCAACTCGATTACTGACAAATGTCTTCCAACGGTGCGGGGAAGAGCTAAGCCATGAAAGGACTACCGTGGAATCTGACCAGCAACGAATCACCTTGAACAACAAACGACTATTGAATTGCTCATAAACATAATGAGCCAACTTAGCGGTAAGAACTGAAGCACACAGTTCCAATCTGGGAGGTGACAAAGTTTTCAAAGGGGCAACTTTCGATTTAGACAACACAAAAAAACTTTGACGAAATCCAGATGCGGTTTCGAACACACAATAAACAACAGCAGAACCTTTCTCAGAAGCATCACCAAATGTGTGAAGTTCACAACTAGAAAAGTTTTCTATAGCAAGCAGGCGAGGCAAAACTAAATTGTGCAAGGTCAACAAAATAGCGATAATGTCTTGCTGCAATTTGGGACCGAAAAACAAACAATAATTCAAAGATAACCGATGAGGTATCTTAGCGGATGCATTAAACACTACACGAAGTTTGGTTGTGCTACTATCAGGTTTCCAAACACAATGATGCGGTATGTAGTAACAATCAGAAAAAGTAGATGGATCGGGAACCAACTCCATATGATCCAGCTCCAAATACTCCTTGAGAAAATCACAATATTGTTTGTAGAGATCTGGTTGCTGTAGAAGACGTCTTTCTAAAGAGTAGAAACGTTGTACGGCGAGATTATACATTCCATCAAAAAGCAGGAAATGTATTTCGAAAAGGAAGGGGCACAACGAATCTACCTGAATCCAATCTCCTGCATCCATCGGAAAATATTTTTTCGCAGATAAGATCATCAGGGGACTGAACCAGTGCGGTAGGAACATCTTCAAATGTCCAGAACCTTTGGAATGAATCATCTAATGCTACTACATCTTCAATTTGACAAAAAAGCGAAGTTGGGTTTATGACTGACTGAGAGTGAGAGTTAACAGAACTCGAAGAGACTTTACCCATAAGGATGTAACCAAACACAGTGTTAATAGCATCAGGAACACCTTCCTTTCCCAGAAGGCGTCCATCCAACAAAATTTGAGAAAATATATCGGCACCTAACAAAAGGTCAATAGCGCCTGGGCTATTGAAACCAGGATCAGCAAGTTTCAAATTGGTTAGATATGCCATATTAGCCATGTTAATGGGCGCAACAGGCATATCATTGCAAATGCGGGGTAAAACAATAGTATCAACAACAAAATTGCACTCACGCTTTACTATAGAGCGAAGAGAAAGGGTAAGAGAGCCCTCAGCAGAGGTACTCTGCATAGAACCTAGCCCGTTGAGTTGTATCGAAGCGGGCATAGGTCGGAAGCCAAGGCGTTTCACAGCCTTGCTCGCAATGAATGATGTCATGCTACCAGAATCTAGCAGACATCGCAAAGTTTGATAAGAACCATGCTTATCTAATACCTCAACTAAAGCGGTAGATTACAACACATTTGAATTGTATGACAAAAGTGAACTATGACAAGAAGTCTGCGGTAGAGAAGTTTCGGGACTTTCAACAGTATTAATGGTACTGGATCCACCAGATGTGGAAGCCAGGTTTGCGGGGGGAGCTTTAGATTCAGACCCAATACCTGAATCAGCACCATTTACAAAATGAAGCAATGTGTGATGGCGTTGTTTGCAGTTGTGGCAAGTGGATAAAGATTTACAGCGATTCAACTGATGAGAATCGCTCAAGCAATTAAAACAAAGACTAAAATCTTTAACAAACTTAACCGCGCGGATACTGATTTGTTCAAGAATTCAGAACATTTGTAAATCGCATGATCGGATTTACAAACTAAACAATTTCTATTCTTAGTGACAAACAAAGATGTAGTTGAACCGGGAAGAATGTTGCTTTGAATTCAATGGTAACTTTTTGTCAACACTTCGCTTTGCCTTGCGGGATAACTCAACATGTTCAAAGGCATCGCAATGCTTCGACAAAAAATCAACAACTTCCGAGAGGATCGGAAAGTCATCCTGAGCGGTCACAGTACCATGGTAAAGTTCAAATTTAGCGGCGAAATTCTTTGGAACTCGTTTCAACATCATCTGAACGATACAAAAATCCCACTGATTTACTGGTAAACCCAAATTCTTCAGTGCTTCCAAATTATCACTGAAGTCATCCAATAACTTCCGAACCTCTGAAGGGCTATCTGAAGTTATTTGGGGGAATTGTTCTAAAGCTGACCAATGAGACTCCGCGATTAAACGAGTTCGCTTGAATTTTTTCAAAAGTATTTCATAAGCACTCACGTAATTGTTTTGTGTTAGTTTAAAATTCTTAATAACCTCAAAAGCAGGCCCTTTTAAAGCTAACTGCAAATATTTGAACTTCTGCATAGTACTGAGTTTTTCATTATGTGAATTAATGAATCAAACAAATCAATAAAAGTACCAAATTCTAATATGTCTCCACTAAATGAAGGCAAATCAATTCGCGGCAAAGCAACACTTTCCTGTTCCCGAACTATATTTTGTGGCGTAGAATTCTGAACAGATTTCAGTTTAGCAAAAATAGACCTAATTGAATAAAACAATTTTTCAAATTTATTGCGAATGTCATCCTCAAAGTCAAAATCATCGTTTGGATCTGAAATTAATCCAACAATGGATTTGTGATGTTTAAAAAATTCGGAATGGATAGAATCAATCATATCAATCATGCTAAAAAACAATTCAACGTCGTCACCTCTTAAGGCTTTCTCGGCAGCAAAATAAATATCTTCTAATCTTTTAAACTCCGATTGTCGATGATTTTTAAATTTACGTAAATTTTCAGCGGTTTTTGACATCTTAACAATAAATTAAAATCACTGTAACGCCACTGAACAAATCTAACACGATAGAACGAAAACAAAATACTATTCCAAAAATGTACAATTGTTTACTGTTGAAGTAGTAAAATATCTGACCAAATGTCAAATAAATTCAAAACAATTTAGCAAATAACCAAAAACAAACAAAACGAGCTCTTGTAAGTTTTTAAGGCAGCAAAAAAATTGCGTTTTATTTCCAACGGAATTAGTGAATATCCCGAACTTGCTTTCTCTTCTAACAAATAAAGAAAGTAAAATTCAATGCGGTTATCAACAATAATTGCAACGAAAAATCAATGTTTTGATCATTAAACTTTGCACGAAATTAACTCAAATGTATCCGGCCCGGAGTTGGACCAAATTATGTAATTTATTCGATAATCTTTGCACGAAATTAACTCAAATTGCATCCGGCTCGTACTTGGACCAAATGTTATGGAATGTCTTTGATGCACATTCCATAGAGAGAATAATATTCAAGAAAATGTATGAATTAGATGTTGCGGTTTTAGTTCAATGCTGGTTCAATGCAAGTATATAATTGACGAAGGACCTTTAGCGGAACAATCAATAAACACGTGTCGTCACATAAACGAATCACCAAATAAAAGTTATCACTAACCTTTAAGTCTCTGGTGTTTTCTTGGTTCTTCTTTCTTCTGAGGCTAGCCCCGTAACAACAGGAACAGTTTCTTAGAGCTTCGTCTGGACAACACGTTACACAAAAAATAGCGAAGTAATGTTCATTGATTGAGCAAACAAAAAAATGCGGGTTTAACAACAAATGATGCGCTTTTGTAAACACAAAAGAAACAAAATGATAGCGGTTTAGCGGTCGTTACGAACGAAGCTACTAACTCGCGAAATCGTAACGTAAAAAACAACAATAAGCGTCGTCTCTTCCGACGGGATCAAAAAATGTCCAAATAGTTCGGAGCACAACACGAACCTCCCAAGCGTCTAAACAGCTAGGGATCCGAACCACGAATGTCAATACTGTCTATATTTTACACGCAAAAAACACAATTAGCATTAGCGCGACGGAATGTTTTAGAAAAGGTGCAGAAGTTTAAAAATCAATGAAGTAATTCAATCAAATTGAAAACAATACACTAAACAAATTGCAGGAACGCACCAGTCATAAAACATAGTCTAAATATATTATTCTATTATTGCAAAGGAATATTATTAAAATATATTTTTGAAATCAAAGTAAAATATTTTTTGAAATGTGAAAGAAATATTTCTAAAAAGTTTTTAAAATATTTCCGGGATTGATATACTGATATGTGATACTTATCAAAACAAAATATTTTGAAAACAATTTACAATATTTTTAATGGTTTAAAAATGTTTTAGTGTTTCTGGAAATAGTCTTACAACATTCAGAAGTATTTATATACATTATTTTTAAATCTTTTTATTTAATATATAATTATTTAAATATGGCTGTAGTGAATCTTTTTCAGAATATTAATAAAAAAATTTGTAACAGAGTTTTGAAATATTGTAGAATTTAAACTTTTGAATAAAGGTTTTATAAATATTTCAGGATATTAATATAACATATAGTCTGGAAATATATTTTTTTATTACACAGGAATATTATTAATATATTTTTTTGAAACTCTACTAAAATATTTTTTTGAAATGCGGAAAAACATTTGTAAATATTGTTATAAAATATTTGACAGACTGGCTATGAAATGTTTTAACAAAAGGTTAGAAAAATATTTGTCAATATTTTTATGTAATCTTTTGAAAATATATTTTTTTATATTTCTGAAAATATTTTTACAACATTGTGAAATATTTTCATACAATATTGTAAAATCTTTTTATCAAATATATATTTTCCATTTTTCAAAAAGTTTATAATTTTTTTAATAACTAGATATGTTGCAAAGTGTTTTAGAAATGTTTTGTTAGTATTTGAAAAATATATAATATTGATATATCATAAAATATTTGTAAAGAATGTGTGAAATGTTTTTTCAATATTTTCAAATATCAATCTTTGAAAATATTTTGTGTTGTTAGGGAAAGCTCACACCTGCCTGGGATGGTCCATACGAGGTGAACAAGAGGATCAATGACGTTGTCTATCGTATTCGCCGGAACACATGAGCTAAGATGAAGGTAGTTCTTTTGGATCGATTAGCTTCCTACCGTGGAGAGAATGGTTCCGATTGGGACGATCAGAATTAAAGAGAGGGCAGTGTTATAAAATTCATATTTACGCCGCCAATGAAAAACCTCAAAATTAATTAAAATTAATCATTCTGACAAAAACAAAACGTAAACATACAACTGGCTGAGACAAAAACTGAAATTTCGATAGGTATAAAAAGTGGCGGCCTCGAGAAATTTCTTGAAGAACGCTCCGACAACAAAAAAATAATTATGGCATTCTGGTATGTTCTCCAATGAGTATTTAAAGGACAAGTTGATTAGTTTAGTTTATATTGCTGTGTGAGTTTGAATCGAAAGAAGTCAGTCAACTGTTTAGTATTACTCATTGTTTGTAAAGAGTGAATTTTTTTTTGTGTAAATAAAGTCATCGAAAGAGAAAATCAGTCTTAATTTAATTTGAACACACGGAATCTATAGCAATGTTAAGGTAAATCCCATATATTTTAAAAAAAATTGGAGAAAAATAAATCCTGTGAGCAAACTACCAGAAAATAATCATAATCATAACTTCAGTTTGCCTTAGTGAATAATTATTGATAAGTGATATTTCTAAAGCGATATGCATAGAGTGTTTATAAAAGTTATCCACAAAATAGTTTAAAAAAATGTTTAATTGATTAAAATAAACCTTTCTGTTCATTTTATGGGATCTTAGAATAGACATTAATTTGATAGCCAATAGTGCGGTACACCAAAAACCCCGAAATCAAGCAATTTTGACAAAAAATAACCGGTATGTCAAAAAAGTAAAAAACTGAACGTATTTAACAAATTGAACACTATTCAATAAGCATTATTTATGTAGGTTTTATTAGAATTGATTTATTTTTGAAATAAAGAAGTGGTATCACCTGTTACAAATAACAATTCTCATTGACAATTTTTTCTGAAACTATTTCTATCTTTATTAAAATCCAAATAACAGCTATAAAGGCACACTGTATATTATATTGTAGTAAAAGCAGTTTACTACATATAAGAATGTACTCAGAATGTTATTTTACGCGGAATGAGATGCCAAGAACTTGTGAATATATTACCTTTTTATTTTCAGGAGTTGAATCAGAATTTTGTGATGACGGGATTTCAGGGTCACTAACTTCAGGACTATGAAGTATTAATTTGAATAACAGAGGGAAATGTCAATTTGACAACAAACTTCCCTATTGCTTCTTTGGAGTCCCCACCACTCCTTTAGAAACATAAGATCGGTCGTTTTCTGCTATGTTTATAGCTGTTTTTAACATATTTCCCGACTTGTGGAAATAGAAAATAGACAAGTTGTAGTATAGCAAATATACTTTCGAAATCCGTTTGCTAAATTATCATCCATCGATCTCAGTTAATAGGTCGAGCATTGAGAAAAAACCGCTAATTGTTATAATGCGATTATGCAGAAATTTACTCATCTGAAAGCGTCTAGCTTTGCTTGCCTAAGTTATAAATTTTTCAAAAATTGCGAATAATGCCGTTTTTTCAGTTTTTCTGGTGAAAAATACTCCGTTCTACTTCACAAAAAATCATTTTGTAGGTTTTTAAATTATCTATGTTATGTTAGATGTATTGTGATCTAGTCAATATTTTCACAATATAAGAGAAAAAAAACAAAAAAATGTCTTTTAGTTTTTACTATTAAAAAGGGCAAAAGCGACTTTCGTGACATATTTTGGAAGAGAAGACATTGGTTGCTTGCTGTTAAATTGTACTTCCCAAAACAGTTTTTCGTATGATCTAATCTAATGACTGGTGTATTTATCGCCTTTCTTTATTTCCGAGGCATTCTCTCAGCGTAAGTTATTTTTCAGCTATAATTTTTTAAGTAGTAAGTAGTAGTAGTGTTTTGTGACATCTTAATTGATTTTGAACAATTGTAACGACCATTTTTTTATTGAATAGACTGTACGTTGAGGGTGAATTTTGGTCTAAAAGCCAAGCTTCTATAGCATCACTACGAGCTTGCTCGCAAGAAAATAAGGATAATACAGTCTTCACAAAGAAACAGGGGTCAACTACACAGGATATTAGTTTACAAGGTATACGTGTACAGCGTGTAAGTATAAAGCTGAATCACATGTAGCAGTATACAGGATGAAGCATCTGCAAAAATATATTGGGAACAAGGATACAAAATATAAGTACATGGTGTCAGTATGCTTCCATGGGAAGTTAGCCAAATTTTTACCTTTAGACGCAATGACTATGCCCTTCCTTGGCCGACAGTATGTTAATGACCAATGTAAATTTACAGGATTGTTAGTAAACAGAGTGTAAGTATAGAGGGCAGACTATATACAGCAGCATACAGGCAGTTAAAATACAGACTGAATCGTCTTTAACAGTATACAGGGTGCAAATATACATTTTAATATACTGGGTATGCATACATTAGGTGTAAGTATACAGGGTGAAACATCTATATCATTATATGTAAATGGGTCTATGCATACAAGGTATAGTAAACAGGGCTTACCATAATAAATGTATTTCATTTTCATATGTAAAAAAATGGTTAACACGAACCGAAAAATGTTCTCCGATGTTGGATTTATATTGCTGAGGATTTCTTTGGGAATTTTGTTACTTACATTTCATACAATAGTACAACTTGCATATTTCACATTAAAACCAAATATTTCTATTGCACCATCACTCCTGCCGGCTACGGTCGATTCGCTTTCATATTCTGTTGCTTTTTCTCGCACTTCTTGGATCATTTGCTATCCCGCTCAGTACCTATCACGTTCTTCGTAGCCTAAATTCGAGAATATTTCGCTTTGTTTTTAGTGACGTAAAATAATGAAAAATTGTAACACTATATCTCTTTAATTTCCATGATAGGAAGCCACTCGGTCTAAATGAATCATTTTCATTGTGGCCGTCCGCAAATGCGCTAGACAACATCGTTGATCCTCATTGTGACCTCATATGGCCCAACCCAAACTGGTGTAAGCTTTGGAGACTTGTATAAGTTGACCTTTTCTCCTTCAAATTTGTCTTCATATCGTAACGTATCTTCATACGATCGGTGATTGCCAACATCTGGGTCCGTGCTAGTTCGTGGGTGGCCAGCATGCTATGTCTAAGCAAAAGCTTGTACACGTATTAATTAGCCGCCAAATCCATGCAAGGTACATTCTTGTGACCAGTGCATAAACAACATCCACAGCTGACTGTTTTTCAAGGGTGTCGCCATGTCGCCATTTGAAATATTCAGAATAACATTAAAATTTTGACATCTGTTTTTAAAATCGCCGCCATTTTCATCACGACTATATCAGATTTGCCAAAACGCAAGGCCATTAAACAGGGTAAAAATATATAGGTAGGTATGGTGTGATGGTGTGTGTGTACAATGCATTTCTTTCTACGACAGCCGTTCACCAGCATTCATGTTAGTGCTGTATAATTTGTATGCGTCATACATAAATAAATTAGAAGTTATTGTTACGAACGAACATACAATTTTAATTGGTTTTGTGGACAATGCCATCTGTAAGTGTTCATAAGAAACACCTACAGTTGAATAAATGGACTATAATCCTTGTAAACGGGACGGGTGATTGTTTACCTTTTGCTGTGCCATTCCTGTAGGCAACAATTTTTAATTCAATCGTGTGACACAAGACCACCGCCAAAATACATGATACAATCAATGTTCTGCTGTGTAGGTAACAAAAAAAGAATGAGTAAGGCTTAAAATCTACGTGCTACATGCAATTGCAGTGAATAACGGAATAGGAAGAAGCCAAAGAAAGAAACCGTTAAATAGAGGAAATTCTACATAAAACACGAAATCGCTGTTCCGTGTTAAATTCTGCATTATTTACAGCTCTGTGTCGTATGGTATGTCAGTTGTCAGTAGTAATGGACGGCAAATATGCATTTTAGACTTCAAAAATCGATATTTTTTACAAAATTATGAAATGTTAAATTTGCAGTTTTCTTGTGGAAAAAAGTGTTGCAGAGGCACTCTTAAAGCCCACTCAACGTTTTCTAACAATTTCTGAGTGTAAATTAGCGCACAAAGATATAAAAGTCAAGCCCGGAAATCTAATATCTTGTCAAAAACAGAGACATCGAGACAATTTTATTTTAAATATAACTTTAGGTTATGTAGATTAAGGTTTAGAAAAATATCTATTGCAAAGCTAACCTCCCAAAAGTGTAGGTGAAAGTAGAGAGTGAGCAGGTGAAAAAGTACCACGGTTCCAAAAATCGTTAACATTTCTCACTGTGGAGATTGTTTATCGTTGTCATTTTTCACTATAGAAATGAAAACGGGGGTAGGGGAGTGAAAAAACCAAAAAAAATCGTTAATGAATCCCATAAGAGAATTTTCATACTCTCTTCGAGGTGTCATTCTTTTGTCGCAAGACAATATACAGGGTATTCCATCTCAAACGAGCCACCTTGAATATCTTGGTTATTTTCAAAACTATTGCAACAAGACAAAACAGGTCAATTTTTGTTTAGAGAGGGAAATTTTTTGAGTTAAATTAGCGCTTGCGCGCATTCAACATAAGCAGGCCAATTCAATAACCTTGAGATTTGAGATAGGGAAAATAGGTGTTGTGGTATATCATTTGAAAGCCCTTTTTACGGACTATACCGTCGTAATAAAATTTTTTATTGCAATTTCTGTTCATGTAACAGAAAACCTAACGGCAATGTTACGAGAATTCATCCGACAGCTGGTGCAATCGGCCATCAACCAATTCGTGGAAGGGACAGTATTCCGAGACTTCTGGGAATCCGAAATGTTTTCTCTCTCAACAGGCCTACCGCTCCGTTATTGGGAATTCCCTTAAAGCTTCCAGAACATGAAAGTGTTTCCCGATTGTTCGGGACTTACCAGACAATTCGAAGAGAAATATATAAATATGAACAACTGGCGATAGGAGGCATTCAGTTTTCGACGGTCGTATTGTATAGTTAAGATAAAATGTAAATAGTAGTTTTTGTGAATATAAATTGTGTTAAAGTAGTGGAAATAAATTAGAGTGAGTTGGACTGTGTTTTTAAATACATCCAAGAACTGAACAGAACCCGTGTGTGAAAATAAATACATTACAATACGTATTGGAGTTAGTAGATAGGCTAACGTGGTACTGAGACACTTTTCGTGTTTTAGTTGAAGATGGCATGAGGGGGTTACCATGAGATCACATAACTAGATGTGTCAAGTCTGCTGAAGAATCAGCAATAACCAGTAGGTGACAATTATATCTGTGACACTTTGATTTTAATGACGTTGTAATATATGTGACACTTTTGATTTTTATTAGGTAGGTGACATTAATATGTATGATACTTTTTATTTTTCAAGTGACAGGCACTTTTGATTTTTATTAGGTAGGTGGCATTAATACATATGACATGACACTTTTTATTTTTCAAGTGACACTTTTAATTTTATTAGGTGACATTTGTAAAACTTGTGATTTGCCAAGACAAGTGTCGTCAAAATTTGTTTTATTGAGACAAATGTTAACTAGTAGCTCCTGATGCGAGCAACATCTAAACACACATATCACGCATGATGTGAGTGATATTTTAAACAGTCAGTTCACTCGTGATGTGAGTGATTTTAATATTATTGTATATAACTTATAGACTTTTTTTATTATTTATATTCATTTACATAAGTTTATATGATAGGTTAAATAATTTAACATAACTAGATACATTTACCATCTTTGACTTTCGTCAAAATCTTCCCAATTTGTCTGTGTTAGATTAACTGGGGGTGTGTTGTGTGAATAAGCTTCACCCCGTTTCTTTTTTTTTCCTGATTCATCTGTTGATGCAGTTATAACTATATTTTGTAACACTTCTACTTTCCTTTTTCGAGGTCTTTCAACTGGTAGTGGTTGGTTGATTGGTAGTGGTGATGGTAGTGGTATTTGGATTTTGGTCTTCTTCCTCATCTTGGGAGAAATTTATATATAATTTTTCCAAACCACTACATAATAATTTAAATTCCTTTTCAGTGTCGGCAAAAACCCTCATGTAACTTACTGGGAGTTGTTTCAATTTTTTGTCCACCGTCTCTTTCTTGGGGCAGTATGATAGCGAGAGGTATATTTTATCACCATTTACATTAATACCAGTTCGCCCAAATCTAAAGTATAACAGTTTAAATTTTAAAATTATTATTACTTAATATCCATAAAAATTAGAATATAGTAATATGAATACTTACATGAATAAATTTTTCAAAAATACTACCAATAAATTGGTAGATAAAATTTCTTTGTTATTCGATTCGATGATGAATGTTGTTGGTACGTTCATGTTTGCAGATCTTCAAAAAACGAATGAATGAATATTAAGTAAATATTGCTTTTATAGCTATTAGAATTAAAATAATAATGATGTTATACATAATTAATCACATAATTTCAAACCAAAGTTTAATAAAAATCTACACAAGTAATATTTATCTAATAAGATTAATTGAGTTGTTTACTTAAACTACTTTAACATGAATAATAAGCTTGGGCTAATTAAAGTAATGGAAATATTACATTACATTGATAAATGATAAGTGGTGCAAGTTTATAATAAAAAAATGTATACATGCAATCTAACATGAATAACAAGGATGTTTTTAATGAGTTATAAGCTTGAGATAATTAAAGTAATGGAAATATTACATTACATTGATAAATGACAAGTGTTGTAAGTTTATAATAAAAATGTATACATACAATCTAGCATGAATAACAAGGATGTTTATAATTAGTTAATTAGACTATTAGAAATTTACGATTTGCGTCATATGATAAAAGAATGTATACATGCAATTTAACATGAATAACAAGAATGTTTTTAATTGAACTACTG
The DNA here is from genome assembly GCA_034190945.1 of Octodonta nipae. Classification (NCBI taxonomy): domain Eukaryota; kingdom Metazoa; phylum Arthropoda; class Insecta; order Coleoptera; family Chrysomelidae; genus Octodonta; species Octodonta nipae. Next base: position 112,395,006 of record CM067217.1, read on the forward strand.
GAAATTTATGATTTGCGTCAGACGATATAGAATGATAAATATTTTAATCAATTTTAACACATTTAACGTTTTTACTTCATAGTAATCAGTTGTATTCCGCTATTAAAATAAAATATGAGTACCTCTAGTGAAATAAATACATTAGTTGAAGGTGTTGTGTCTAAAATTCAACAAGTGGGTAAGTTAATTAAAACTAAAGATGATTATTGTAAATGGGTAAAATATTTAAATTCTACTATTTTGATTTTAAAAAAATATTTTAAACGTAATATATCTGTATTAGATAGAAAACACTTTTTAAAATTAGAATCAAACTTATCACTATTAAAATATTTCAAACAAAAATGTTCATATCAAAAAAGAAAGAATTTTAAAAACAGTAAGAAACAAAATTTAATTTGGCAAGATTTAGAATGGTGTTTTAATAATCGCGTGAGAACTGGAGCAATCATTAATTTGGGTATAAGGGATCCCTTAGAATTTTTCAATAAAGCTCGTAGGTCTTTTATAAGTAAAGTAAAACCTGAACTTCAAAATTCACTATTGAAAGTAAATGTTACACTATTAGCTAATTTTGTTAAACCTCAATCTGGTGAAACAGATATTAAGCATTTCCAAACAAAAAATAGAGTAATTGATTTTAATACAAATTTGAAATTATTTTATGATGATCACATTAAAAGTTCAATTTTAGCAAAATTAGAGGAATTTCAAGAAAGAGACTCAGGTTGGAGTCTTTATGAAATTCTCCACTTAAAAGTAAATTTTAATAATTATACTCCAATAAATGTGGGTGTCTCAACTTATATTGAAATACCTAAATTTTTACAAAATACTAGGGCAATTCTTAATATTCAAAATAATGATGAATACTGTTTTCTATGGTCTATTACAGCAGCTCTTCATCCTCATCTAAATTCAAAACACTCCTGTAGAACATCATCTTACTCCCATTTTAGTAGCATTCTTAAATATGATGATATCAAGTTTCCAATTTCACTAAAAGATATTTCTAAATTTGAGAAAATAAATAATTTATCTATAAATGTATTTACTCTAGAAAAAAAAGATGTTGTCCCTGTTTGTTTAAGTAAAACTGAATCTTTGAGAACCATAAATTTACTAATGCTTCCATTAAATTATAATGATGGTGGTGATGATGATGATGATGATGATGATGATATAGAAATGAATTTGAGTGAGAGGATAAATTTCCATCAGAATTATTATCATTTTGCATTAATAAAAGATTTATCCAGATTGCTTAATAGACAAAGCAATGATTTAAGCCATAAAAAATATTATTGTCATAGATGTTTGAATCATTTTTATTCTCAGGAAAGTTTACATAAACATATGATAACTTGTAGACATATGAATAAGAATAAAATTATAACTACAACTGAACAGGAAAAATTTGTTTCATTTTCTGATTTTAAAAATAAAGAGAAAGTTCCCTTTGTAATATATGCAGATTTAGAATGTATACTAGAGAAGGTTAATGAGCCTAATTGTAGTAGTAGTATTATTAAACATCAAAAACATGTTCCATGTAGCATTGCTTATTACTTAGTTTGCAGTTTTGATAATTCTCTTTCCAAATTTGAATTATATACAGGAAAAGACTGCATTAATTGGTTTGTTAAACGTCTACAACAAATTGCAATGAATTTAAATCCTATATTCCAAAATATAACTCCAATGATTTCATTAACGAGTTCACAATTAAATGATTTCTCATTAGCTCAAATTTGCCATATTTGTGGGAAAAATTTTATTGAAACTGATATAAAGGTTAAAGATCACTGTCATTTTTCAGGAAACTATAGAGGGGCTGCTCATTCTTCCTGTAATTTAAATTATAAAGATGATTTTATGATACCTGTAGTTTTTCATAATTTATCCGGTTATGATAGTCATTTTATTATTAGGGCATTAGCAAAAGATATACCTGGTGCCATAGATTTACTACCAGTTAATAAGGAGAAATACATATCATTTACTAAATATATTTCTAACACAAATTTAAAGTTTAGATTTTTAGATTCCTTCCATTTTATGGCTAGTAGTTTAGATAAATTAGGGTCCTATTTAGAAGATTCTGAAAAAGTAATTATTAGAAGTTTTTTTAAAACTGATGAGGAATTTAAATTTTTATCTAAGAAAGGTATCTTTCCTTATGATTATTTAGACAACTGGGATAAATTAACAGATTCTAAATTACCATCAATTAAAGATTTTTTTAGTTCTCTTAAAAATTGCAATGTTGGAAAAAGTGATTATGAACATGCACGTAAAGTTTGGAATACTTTTAAAATACAAAATTTACGTGAATACATGGAATTATATTTGAAAACTGATGTTCTATTGCTTGCTGATGTTTTTGAAAATTTTAGAAAAGTTTGTTTAAAAACTTATAATTTAGAATGTTTGAAATATTATACAGCTCCAGGCTTAATATGCTAGTTGTTTAAAGATTTCTAACGTTACATTAGAATTACTTACAGATATTGATAAAATTATGTTTATAGAAAGGGGAATTCGAGGTGGAGTTTCCCAATGTAGTAATAGATATGGAAAGGCAAATAATAAATATATGGGGAAGGAATATGATTCAAATCAACCCACCTCATTTTTAATGTATTTTGATGTTAATAATTTATATGGGACTGCAATGTGTGAATGTTTACCTGTTCGAGATTTTAAATGGATTGAAAATGTCGACTATTATAAAGAAGATATACTTAATAACCCAGATAATTCTGATATAGGATATATTCTTGAGGTTGATTTAGAATACCCTTCAGAGCTACATCATCTTCATAAAGATTTTCCTCGATGCCCCGAAAGTATGAAACCGCCAATGTCATCATCAAAACACCCCAAATTATTAACAACACTTTTTGATAAAAAAAATTATGTTATTCATTATAGAAATTTAAAACAAGCGTTAAGTTTAGGTTTAAAACTTACAAAGGTTCATAGAATTTTAAAATTTAAGCAATCTGCTTGGTTGAAATCGTATATTGAATTAAATACAAATTTAAGGAAACAAAGTAAAAATGATTTTGAAAAAAAATAATTTATAAACTAATGAATAACGCAGTTTTTGGTAAGACTATGGAAAACGTCCAGAAATATAAGGATGTTAAATTAGTTACAAAATGGGATGGTAGATATGGTGTAAAAAATTACATATCAAAACCAAATTTCCATAGTTTAACCATTTTTGATGATGATATGGTAATAATTGAGATGAAAAGAATGAATGTTAAGTTTAATAAACCCATTTATGTTGGATTCAGTATTTTAGGAATTTCGAAAACAATTTTATATGATTTTCATTATAATTATATAAAAGTTAAATTTGGAGATAGAGCAAAATTATTATATACAGATACAGAGTCATTAATTTATCACATTTTTGTAGATGATATTTATGAGCATATTAAGGAAGATAACCATAAATTTGATACTTCAGATTATTCTATAAATAATGAATATAACATACCTCAATTAAATAAAAAAGTTTTAGGGCTTATGAAAGATGAAAATAATGGTAGAATTATGATTGAATTTATTGGGTTAAAATCAAAAATGTATACCATAAAACTTTTTTATACAAGGGACGAAAGGGAAGCCGAAAAAATGAAATTGAAAAATCTTTATGAAGGTGATGTAGAGGCTAGCTTAAATAATTTAGGTATTATTAAAAAAGATAAAGGAATAACAGAGGCATAAAGATAAAAGAATAACATTTGAAGATTACTTTCAATGTTTGTTTAATAAAACTAATTTCAATGTAAATGAGAAACTTATTAGAAGTAAAAAACATGAAGTGTATTCTATTAATCAAAGAAAAGTTGCTTTAACTCCGTTCGATGATAAAAGAATTGTAAATTATATCTCTACAGATACATTACCTTGGGGTTTTAAAAATGTTTAAATAGGGGGTTTTTAAAATAATAATCATCTCAAGTTTTTCTTAATATTCACTGTAATGAAGGGCATAACACCAAAACGTTGAAATACGTTAAACTGGACCCAAAAGCTTTCACCCCAACAAGAGCGTCCAATAAATCAGCTGGCTTCGATTTAAAAAGCTTGGAAGAGTGCAATATACCGCCCCAAAGTAGAGCCCTAATTAAAACTGGGATAAAAATAGAGCCACCTGAGGGGTGCTATGGAAGAATAGCCCCAAGATCAGGATTAGCCCTGCATAATTTTATTGATGTTGGGAGTAAGTTTTACTAAAATAAATTAATTAAATAATATTGATTCACTTTTTCAACAGCTGGGGTTGTGGACGAAGACTACCGAGGAGAAGTGAAAGTACTATTGTTCAATCATGGGTGCCATAACTTCATCGTAAAATCAGGCGATCGGATAGCACAGTTAATTTGCGAGAAAATTTACTATCCTGAGTTGGAGGAAGTTGAGGTATGTATACAGATATGTATATACATTTTTATTTCAATATACATTTTTATTTCAGCATTTATCATCTGATACTCAACGGGGGGAAGGATCGTCTGGAAGGTGAAGTTTAAAACAAAATTTTAAAATAAAATATTCATATATTAATTTATTAATATATATATACATTAAAATTATTCATATGTTTTATTTCTATTACAATAGACACACCAATAAGCTAAATAATGAGCATTTTCCAATGCACAACTAAGTTCATTATTAAATAAATGTTTCTTACAATGATTAGATTTCATGAAAAATTTTATGGTCTCAATTGTTGGACAGTCTTCCTCAGATAAATCTACAATTTTGTTCGAAATTAATTTCTGTAACCACAGTTTTTTTAGAGATCCTTTAATAACCACCACTACATCTAATGGTATAGAATTCTTCAAAAATTCGGATATCTGCTCATACTCCAAATCATCATAATTCTTCAATTCTAATCCATGTAAATTTCTTGTTAACCACTTAAAATGCTGCTGTACTGTTTCACTGAAATGTTTTTGTGGATTCGATATTTTTATGAAACGTTGAGTGTGCCATAAATTATCTGTATTGACAATCGCCATTTCTTTACAGATGAAATTATTTTCACCATACTGAAAACCTTGCACATCAACTATAAACATTTTGTAGTATGTCTTTTCACTTTAATGTGTGTTTAATAACTGACACTATTAAAGGATATCAGTTTTATTTATCTAACTGTTATGTTTGTTTTCAAAACCTAACCATTTGACAAACACTTTATCCCCCCTTCTTTTTAATATTTTTTCCACTAAAAATGCATTAGGATATTTGACCTTCTGTAGTTGTTGTTCATAAAAACCACCAAGAATGTTATGATTATTTTCATCTTGTAATAAATAGGTTGTAGGGTTCGTAAGCTGAACTTTTTTTATTGAAAATATTTCTGTTGAATAGTTAGGAAGATATTTTTTATCAAAAACTCCCCTCTTTTTCGATATACGTACGTAATCACCTACTTTAAATTTTCTCTTTAGATGGGAAATTTTTATGTTATTATATACAGTGTTTAATAGATCTTTTTCAACTTTCTTTGTAACCTGTATTGGAGCCATTCCAATGGTTCGATGTTTTTTGTTATTATACTTGATAAGAATTTTTGATAAAAGGTGTAACCACTTGTAATTTCCTTGTAAACTAAATTCTTTCCACATCATATTTTTTAGAGTTCTATTTACTCTTTCAACTATTGCAGCTTTCTTTTCACTATATACATTGTAATGATTTATTTTATATTTCAACATAAGCTTCTTGAAATAATTATTAAAAAATTCAGCACCAGCATCAGTTTGTAAATTTTTAGGTATTTGCTGTTTGAAGACTTGCTCCATGACTTTGCTAACTTCTAAACCTGTCTTAGATTTTAGTGGGAAAGCCCAAACAAATTTTGAGAAACAATTTATTACTACTAGGATATATTTATAACCTTTGTTTTCTTTTGCATATGGAATCATTTCTACTAAATCAGCTTGAAAGAGATCATTTAGAGATTTAATAATCACCCTACGTCTTTTAAAATTAATTCTTGCTGGTTTATGTATTTCTTCTACAATTTGCCGTTTAACATCATTCATTTTTTCTTAAACAATAATTTGAGCTTCTCTCAGTTCCTCTATTATTGATGTTATTTCGTTTGTATGACCTGTATGCCCAGCAGTTTGAGAAGCGAGAAGTAATCGCAATCTATCAACGAGTTCGTTTGGATCATCCCAGTGAATGTAATCGATTTTATTATTATTCGCCAACATAGAAATTCCTTTCCCTGTCACCATAGGAGCAATAATTTTTTTATACTTTTTCATTTTACTACCATCTATTTGCTTATTTGGTTTATAGTAACGTTTATGAGCATTAGTTTTTGCAACAATTTGTTTATAATTATCTTCATCTTCTTTAGAGTAGTGTTTCGATTGTTTTTTAAACAATAGTTCATATAACCCTATACTACCTCGATATCGTTTCTTCTTAACAATAATATCAGATCCATCAATATCTAATCTTGAGTCACCAATCATTAGTTTCTCAGTATTAGTATCTAGTCTAACACCATATTTATGATCAAATTCCTTATTGTCATCATCATAATACATGTCATTTATATATTTTCTTGGTAGAGGATCATACTGGTCTAAATAGTCAATATAGGATTTTTCAGCAATATCAGTGAACCGTCCAGGTGTTGTAGGAGAATGTAATGATCCTATCTCATCATCAGATGTGATTTCTTGAAGAATTGTCATTTTATTTTCACTAGGATCTTCATGTTCATCTTGTAATAATTGTAACTGGCCTGTAGGTGTGGATAAACTCGTTGACAGTTTGCGAGGAATCTTTGGTGTTTCCTGATATAATGATTCAGCTTGATGTGAAAATGTTGATGGATACAAATCATCGTTAAAGATATAATCTTTTTCCTCATCAACATGACTAGGATCCTCAGTTTTAAAAAAAGTTTTCTCTTCTTCCATCTTACTAGCTCCATCCATTTTATGTTCCTTGTGACTCAGTTTACTTTCAATGTCCTTTAGATGTTTTGTTATGGGAGAAAATAACTTTTCCTTAACAATTTCTCCATGTTTGAGAAGCTGTAATTTTTCTTTTACAATTCTACGTTTCTGTACAAGACGTTTTTTTAGTTCCTTCTCTGATAGATTCATTTTGATCCGCTTTCTATCTGTTTTCAATCTGCTTTCTATCTGTTTTCAATCCGCTTTTGATCCGCTTTTATCTGCTATTATCTGCTATTGATCTGGTTCAATCAGTTTCTGATATCTCTTACACTTATGATGTTAATTATTATACTGAAATTCATTGTCTTATTCAAAACATATATAGTGATCAAAACCTCTTCTGTAACGTCCCTCATTGATGTTGCTGTCTTTAGAGATACATAAAAATCCATATGGTTTGTACCAACACAGAGCGCATAAGCTTTTAAACTGTTCAAACGACATGTCACTACCAATATGATCATTATAAACATGTTTCAAATTTAAATCATCTTGTTTGAAAAGAACCAAAAAATTTGCATTATCTCGAATGAGATGTTTTGGAACCTTCGCATACGTTTGAGACAGATAAAACGAGTCCACTACACTGTTTTTTTGCTTCTGAAGGATGTAGAATATTTTCGCTAGCATTGAACGGGTAATAACCGATACCTTGTATTGGCTTTAGTAACTTCCCAAATAAATATATTTAGGTTGATATAAGGACTTTGAATAAACATAAACATTCTCAAATCTCATTCCGTTCAAGTGTTCAATTAGATTAACCATAACATTGGTTTTACCGCAATTGCTTGGTCCCACCAGAATACACCTCACAGTTGATGGAAACAATGGACCATGCTTTTTATTATCAGAAATACTATTAAAATTATCATTTTCAATAGCTAAAGAAGTTTTTTGTTTTACCACCCTCATTCTTTGACACATTACTATAAAATGAGATAAATATTCATAAATAAATAATATATGTTAGTTTTAAGTTGATAGTTAATGAAATAACATCATGAAGTTATATTCAGGTCAAGGCTTATTAAATTCAGCTATAAATAATTTACCATTTGAAATGCATATACCAGGTTATAATTATTGCGGACCTGGAACAAAACTTAAACAACGTCTGTTGCAAGGAAGTCTACCAACAAATCTGTTAGATGCTAGCTGTTTAAAACATGATAAATTCTACGAAAAAGAAAGTGATACAAAATTACGTCATAAGGCAGATAAAATATTAGCAGAAGAAGCTCTTCAGAGATTTCATTCAAAAGACTCATCTATAGGTGAACGTACAGCAGCACTTGGGGTTGCAGGAGCAATGAAAGCCAAAGTAAAATTAGGTGTGGGTTTGAAAAGACCTAATAACAAACAAACAATTCGAAAATGTCTTAAGCTTATGGGGAAAACTAAAACTATGAGTGAAGGTATACTCAAGAATATACAGGATAGTATAAACTTAATGAATGGAAGTTATCAAACCTAAACCTACATCTAGAATAAAAAAGGATAAGACTAAAAAGCCCTCACGACTACCACGATCTCAAATGATGAGAAATAAACTGAATGAACTACCGAAACCACCACTAAATGGTAATGATGACATTGATAAGGAAGTTGAATATAATATGAAACGTAAAAGAGAAATAAATGATGATGATCTTTATGAAAAACACTTAGCACCTTCGAGGAAAAGGGGTAAATTTCGAGTAGCTAAACGGAAACTAAAACCACAACAAATAGATGAAGTTGAAGGAAGTGCTTCTAAAAATTAAAACTTAATTTAGATGAACCTCTTGAGTTTGTTGAACATGATCGAGGTAGTAATATGGAAGTTACCAAACCTAAACCTACATCTAGAATAAAAAAGGATAAGACTAAAAAGCCCTCACGACTACCACGATCTCAAATGATGAGAAATAAACTGAATGAACTACTGAAACCACCACTAAATGGTAATGATGACATTGATAGGGAAGTTGAATATAATATGAAACGTAAAAGAGAAATAAATGAACATTTAGCACCTCCGAGGAAAAGGGGTAAATTTCGAGCATCTAAACGAAAACTAAAACCACAACAAATAGATGAAGTTGAAGAAAGTGCTTCTAAAAAATTACAACTTAATTTAGATGAACCTCTTGATTTTGTTGAACATGATCGAAAACGAAAACTTGATAAAAACAGTGATTCAGACAATGATAATTCACCAAATCAAAAAGCAGCAAGAGATCATTGATATAAAAATTGTTAATCTTAAAATTGTATTAGTATTTGCAAATCACTCGGATAGACACATACTTTCAGCACTAGAGGAGAAGTATGGTTAAAACAAAATCAAAGTGTAAAACAAGAAGACTAAGAAAAAAAAGAGTTACAAAGTCAAAGTCATCGAGAAAAAATTTTGGGTTTATAAAATCTGTAGGACATATGAAAAAAACAGGTGTTGAAACAGAAACCTACCACCTTAGGTAATGCTATAAAAATTGCCTTGAATTCTGCTAAGTCAATTAAAAAGCATATGAAGTCAACCACTCCTCGTATCATACCTATACCAAAGACAGGAGGTTTGCTACCTCGCTGGTGGATCGGCAGCCATAGCCAAGACGATAAAAGACGCTAGAAATGCAAAACAAAAATTAGAGGAGGCGAAACGTCATAATAGAAAAATGGAATCTATAGCAATAGGTGGAAAGGGGCTTTATTTGCAACCATATAAAAAACGTTATGGTCTTTTTTTATACCCTCCAGGAAGCTACCACAACGAGCGTTAACTAATATTGATTTAGCTAGATATGTAAAATTATGGCAAATTCCAAATTTTCGAGGTGTATTCATGAGAGAAAATTTATAAAACTGAAAGAGGTATTATCAATTTAGATTCTGGAACTCATTGGACAGCTTACAAGAAAAATGATAGACAAATATCCTATTTTGATAGTTTTGGTAATCTTAAACCTCCATTAGAAGTTTTAAAATATTTTAATTCAACTGGACAGTGTAAAATAGTATATAATTATAATACATTTCAAAATTATAACAGTTTTAATTGTGGACACTTATGTTTATATTTTCTATCTCAATAAAAGGGAACTTAGTCATATTAATTAAATTATAAATAGTAAAAAATATTTAAGTGAATATATTTAATAAAACCATATCAATAGTTTTAGTTATTTAATAACCATTGACAGATTAAGATGTCTTCTATTCTCAGTAACAAGATTTACCCACCAATTATTCTAGAAGATGATGCTACTTATGTGATGGGGTTAATTGATTTTATGACCTTTAATACCATCTCAAATATTGATGAAACCAACAACAAGTTTTATATTAACGGTATAAAATTAGAATTACCGGTGGGCACCTATGAAATACAAGATATTGAAAAAACGCTTCACACTTTGCTAGCTGATCGTGAAGAACAACAAAAGGAGACAGCTGTACTACCTACATTATCATCACAACAAGCAATTCAGAAAAATGTGAAACCTGTGGAAAAAGATGACAATAAGAAAAATAAAAAAATAGAAAAATCTGTTTTAATATTGAGAGCTAATCATAACACATTTAAATGTGAAATAAAATGTAACAAAGAAATTGATTTTGAGAAATCTTCACCATTGGTTCTTTATTAGGATTACAAAATAGAAAATTAAAACCTAAAAAATGGCACTATTCAGATTATCCAATCAGTATTTCAAAAGTAAATGCTATTTGCATTGAATGCAATTTAATTCAGAATTCTTTCAGTAATGATATGCTAGTTCATATAATACACATGTTTTACCCTAATGTCCCACCTGGTTACAAAATTGTTGAAAACCCCACCAACGTTATTTATCTACCAATCAATACAAGATATATAAATGAGATTATTATTAAAATAACAGATCAAAATGGGAATTTAGTTAATTTTAAAAGTGAAGTTGTCACGATAAGATTACATTTAAAACGACTTAATTAATATGGTTTTCATATACGATAATCCATCTAATTATTTAACACAACAGGAGGAACAACCTATAAAATATTCACACTCAAACTATAAAAACGTTAGTATCAAGAAACAAGTGAAACAGTTAACACCTATCAATAAACAGTTTTTAGTATCATTGGGTTTTAAGGTACACACTTAACAACGGCTAAACATAAAGAAGAAAAAAATAAGAAGACTACAAAGAGGGGGCAATTCAAAACATTCATTTGCAGGATAAAATTAAATATAAGTGTAAGACTTGAAAAACTTTTCTGCCTGTTCCGGTGTGTGTTTAAACAAAAAATGACGCTTAACATACTACGAGTAGCTGATAATGTGCTTGTGGATAATGCTATAACCAATTTTGAATATCATTCCTATACACCTTATGTAAATACTACATTTTTCAATAATGATGAGATAAAAATTCCTATACAAACTCAAGACGTTTACACTCTACCTTCTCAAAGTTTTCTGTACTTAGAAGGAAAACTATTAAACTCAGACAATAAGTATAGCCCAACATTACGATTCATTAATAATGGTTTTGCTTTCCTCTTTGAAGAAATTCGTTACGAACTTGATGGAACAGTAGTAGATCGAACCAGAAATCCTGGAATTACATCAACGATTAAAACCTATCTATCATATTCGAAAAATGAAATAATTCGATGGTATAATGCAGGATGGAATCTGGAAGGTACTCCAAATATGTGTGATGCTAATGGAAATTTTGCAGTATGCATTCCTCTAAAATTACTGCTTGGCTTTTGTGAGGATTTTCGTCCTCTAGTGATTTCAGCAAGTCAAAATTTAATTTTGGTACGTGCCAATACAGACACCAACGCTGCAGTTAGTTCTGTAGCTACAGAAAAATCAAAAGTTCAACTAAATAAAGTTGTTTGGAAAGTACCTCATGTGTCATTATCTGATGCTCACAAAATTCAATTTTTACAATATATAGAACGTGGAAAAGACTTGCCTATCGGTTTTCGTTCCTGGGAGTTGTTAGAATATCCACTTTTACAGCAAAGTCAAAAACATACATGGGCGGTGAAAACGACAAGTCAACTGGAAAAACCTCGTTTTGTTATTGTAGCATTCCATACTGATCGAAAAAACAATATTCACAAGACCATGTCAGAATTTGATCACTGTAACATCACAAATATAAAATTGTATTTAAATTCTGAAGTTTACCCATATGATAATTTAAATCTCAATTTTGATCAAAAGAATTTTGCAACACTTTATGAAATGTTTGCCAACTTCCAAGCGGTTTATTATAACAGAGAATTCATACAAGTTTCTATAACACCAGAAGACTTTTCCAAACAAATCACATTATTTGCAATTGATTGTAGCCGACAAATAGATACCATTAAAGGATGAGCTGTTGATGTCAGATTGGAATTTGAAACAAGCAAGAATATGCCAGAAAAAAACTACTGCATATTGTCTCATTCTTCATGATCGTCTTGTAAAATATAATCCTTTAACTAATGTTGTAAGAACAATGTAAAATATGTAATAATAAAATAAAAATATTTAGAACAATAACAATAACTGTTTGTTTTAACCCATTACAATTTTTGTAACAGCGCAACTCTATTTCTAAGACTAAAAGAGGGGAGGGGAATTTTAAATAAATATCAAATACAGTCTACTAAATTAACAGTATGAACGTATCCATTTCTTATACTTGTACAAATTTACTATTGTAACTTTACAGTGCGCAAGAAATACAACAAGAAGTTTCACCCAAAATAAACCAAGAAGATCAAAATATAAATATTGTAGTACTTGTCAACAGTGCACGTTGAGGTTATTAAACGAAGAATAAATAATAATAAAAATGTTTATAAACATTATTCTTAATTTATGTTCACTGGGTATTGTTATTGGAAATGAAGTGTTTTTCTCTGAATACTCACCACATAATGGAAGCTTATATATAACACATGAGTTGGCAAACCAAACTTCTTTACAAATCAGTTTCAGTAAACTGTTATCAAAGTATCCTGAATTTAAGCTATATTCTACAAGACAAGGAAACATAGCAGAATTAAGAAATAAAACTGATAATTTTGTAGCAGCAGTATCTGAATCATTAATTGAAAACGAGAACATGACCACGACCCTTAGCATGATGAAAAGTGAAACAGAGTATCAAGCAACCATAAAACAGTTGGAGGAAACACAAATGGCTACTTTAAATGAATTAATTACTCTAAAAAATTCTCTAAATGAATCTAAAACAAATCTACTTGAAGTTCGATCAGATTCAGCCGCATGTCTTTCACTCAGTGCAGGATTTAAAGCAGATAGTGACATATGGGCATCCAAGTATGCTGAACTAAGATTTAGAGTTCCCCCTGCACTACATCCTCTAATAATATTTCCACAACACATACATATGTTGCGTTATTACAGTGGAATTATACCAGTTGTATTCAGGAATTAAATAGATGTAATAAAAGAAATGAATTAATTTAGAGACTTTCAGTTGCAGTTCAATCGTTACAATGTACACACTCAAAGTAAATTGTCAAACGTGTAAAGAAGAATTCAAATTTATTTGGTGTTTCAATAATGATGTCAGTTTAGAATCTACACAATGTAAAAAATGTTCAAACATTTTTAAACTATTTACACCTACAATGAAGACTGAAAATATTATTACACATAAGGATTTTTTACCAATTCATATTCATCATCGCCATTACTATGATGGTTTCTATTATTATGAACCTGATAATCAATTTAAATTCTATCAGATATATGATGAAGACAAACTCACATTACCTGTATTACATTTGGAAAAGGTAGTTGACTATCGCCTTAGGGATGGAAGACGATTCGCTAAAATTGAAGAGGGTCTTGTAAAGTTGACAGATATTGAAAATTTTATTAACATATGTAAACAACAATTATAATTCATTCTTACTAATAAAAATAAGTTAAATGATAAAAACATTTTTATTTTCTTAGTGATAAGTAGAACTTAAAACCACACTCCAGAATCATCATTAATGTCTTGGAATTCCCAATCAGATGGTATCTCTGTTGCATCACTATCTGTAAGATAGTCACTATCACTATCATCCATCATATCATTGTCACTGTTCATTAAATCATAGTCCATTATATCATTGTCACTGTCATTATCAATCATTTCATTATCAGTATCATCACTATCACTCAACATATTCACTTGGTCTCTTTCTCCTTGCAGCCACGGTAATTCTTCTTCTTCTTCTTCTTCCTCAGGCTCACTAGATATATAACCATTTTCAACTTCGACATTATTCGCTCTAGCACGTTCTAATAATTCCCATCTAACATACATATATTTTGGAGGCATTTTATATTATTTATTGCTATTCTGTTCGCTATTCACCTCGCTCTTATACTAAATGTATTGATAAAATTAATTTACATTATCCCCAGTCTACACATAAGTTAAACAATAATATTAAAGTCATACACATCATGAGAGAACTGAGTGTTTAAATATCATGCTAATCACGCGTGATCTGCGTGTTTTGGATGTTGCTCGCATCAAGAGTTACATTTAGCTGACACTTGTCTCCAAATGTTAATTATTAAAGTTTATCACCAAATGTTTCAATAAAACAAATTTTGACGACACTTGTCTTGGCAAATCACAAGTTTTACAAATGTCACCTAATAAAATTAAAAGTGTCACTTGAAAAATAAAAAGTGTCATGTCATATGTATTAATGCCACCTACCTAATAAAAATCAAAAGTGCCTGTCACTTGAAAAATAAAAAGTGTCATACATATTAATGTCACCTACCTAATAAAAATCAAAAGTGTCACATATATTACAACCTAATTAAAATCAAAGTGTCACAGATATAATTGTCACCTACTGGTTATTGCTGATTCTACAGCAGACTTGACACATCTAGTAATGTGATCTCATGGTAACCCCTTCATGCCATCTTCAACTAAAACACGAAAAGTGTCCCAGTACCACGTTAGCCTATCTACTGGAGTTGATTTTAAAATTTGTTGAGACGAGCTCAGCAATGAATAAAAAAGAGGTCCCATTGGAATTGTAAATGATGAATGGGTAGCTGTGGTTACATTGGGCCATGTCCAACTTATACCAAACACGCAGTCTGTCCAGCTAATCTCTACAGCTTCAAGTATTAGCAAAACTAACGTACAAATTAAATTACTTCATGAATTGAATGAGGATGATTGGGATCGAAGGCAAGAGTTTTGCGAAATTATGACCCAGCGTATGATCGAAACCCCGAATTTCTTTTACAATGTTTGCTTTTCGGATGACTGCACTATTTCACTTCATGTGGAGGTTAACCGACATAACTGTAGATTTTGGAGCGATACAAATCCTCATTTATTTCGAGAAGCATCCAGTAAAGCTAAACGTTTGGGCAGGGATTTTGGGAAATCGTCTAATTGGACCCCTGTTTATTCCTGGTAATTTAAATGGTGAAATTGATCACAATATATTGGAAAATGAAATTAATGCATTGATAAAAAATAGAAAATGATCCTCTACTACATGAAGAGCAATGGCATTTCCAACAAGCTGCAGCTCCTCCTCACTACGCCGCACCTGTTCGTCAATACCTCGATTTGGAATACCCTGGTCGCTGGATTGGAAGAAGATAGAATGGCCTGCCCGATCACCTAATCCGAACCCTTTTGATTTTTTTGTGGGGACATGTTAAATCCAAAATTTTTATGATTCAGTCTGAGAATTTGGACGAACTACGCCAACGAATTATAGCGGAGTGTCGTCAGATAACATCGACTATGCTGAACCATTTCAGAGACAGCGTTCAGTCAAGGTTGTACTATTGTATGGAAGTCAATGGAAGACACTTTAACATTTGCTTTATAGGCATTGTATTGTAATGTAAATTTGTTTTTTTAATACTCTTATTATTACATGTACAGAAATTGCAATAAAAAATTGTATTACGACGGTATAGTCCGTAAAAAGTGCTTTCAAATGATGTACGACAACACCTATTTTCCCTATCACAGTCATTGAATTGGCCTGTTTATCTTGAATGCGCGCAAGTGCTAATTCACCTCAAAAAATTTCCGTCTCGAAACAAAAATCGAACTGTTTTTTCTTGATGCAATAGTTTTGGAAATAACCAAGATATTCAATGTGGCTCGTTTAAGATGGAATGAATACCCTGTATATGATATATATTGTTTCTGGGCGGGAACCTTCATCAGTTGCGCTTCCCAAAATAGAATGTCCTCTCTCTCTCTCTCTGAACATGTTTATTAAATTATAGGGATAATTACTTTACAGTTAAATACAATTTTTGTATATAATCGGTGAAATTTTTCCCCACTCGGTATTTGTTCTATCTGGCGTTCGTTTGTGGGATTCCTTTCAAGAATGGCAGGGTTTAGTCAAACAAGGTAAGTCTTGGCCTCTTCCTTCGTTGACAGTGAGGATCATACTGTAGCTGCCTCTTGAACATCTCATTTGGGGGGTACTCAAACCTGACGAAAGATTTCTGACTTAATGATCTGATGTATTCTCTACTTTTTAAATTTTCTAAAATATGCTTGTTTTGTATAAACTATCGAGAATTTGTAATTATCCTTAAAATTTTACTCTGAAAAGCTTCTAGTGTGTTAAGGTTGGTTTTACAACTTGAGACCATGTGGCAGCAGCATAGGATATTGTTGGTCTAACACTTGTTTGTAGAGGCTGCTTTTATGACCTAATAAGCTTACTTTTGCGAGATAGGAATGGGTATAGTTGTATAAATGCTGTTTCTCATTTTTTCCTTAAATACTCTGTGTGTGCTTTCGAGTTTAGTTTCTTGTCGAACGTGACTCCCAGGTACATCGCCCTGTCCTGCCATTCTAACTGCATGTTGGATATCCGTAGCCAACTTCTTAGCTTCGAGTTTTTGGTAGAAAAGTGGATAGCCTGACTTTTACCGGGATTGATGTTAATTTTCCATGTTTCCAGCCATCTGCTAAGGTCATCAACGGCTCTTTGGAGGTACACTGTGCATTGTTCCTGCGACATTGAAGTGGCGATAATGACAGTATCGTCGGCAAATACGAGAGTTTCTGTGTGTGTGGTATGGATGGGAATATCAGCTGTGAAAAGGTTGTACAAAGTAGGAGAAAATACTGCACCTTGGGGGACTCCTGCTCTCATAGGTCTGTAGTTAGTGAAGTGTTTGTTTTGTTTAACCCTGTAATATTTGTTGTTGATGAAATTTGCTATTAATTTAATTATATCTGTTCTGATTTGGAAGCGGCGTAATTTAAGGATAAGACCTTGATGTCATACCCCGTCGAAAGCCTGTGAAACGTCAAGTAATATGGCGATGGAGTGTTTTTTCTTATTATGGTTTTATCATAAATGATTTCTGCCAGACGGAGGGTCTGTTGGTCTGCTCCATGCTTTTCTCGAAAGAAGTCTCTATCAAGTGTTGCAATATTTTGGGATCTTTGACATCCTTGCCAGGTTTAGGAATCATAATGGTAGTGGCCTTTTTCCAGCAGTCAGGGAAGTATAACGTCTCTAGTATGGTGTTAACAATGTTGAGAATGTAAGGGATATAATTGTTCGGGAGGAGTTTTAATTGTTTATTCGTTATGCCATCATGTTCTGTGGCGTTCCTAAATTTGAGATTACTAATTATTTCTTGTATTTCCGAGAGGTTGGCTGGACAAATATTACTGTTGACTTTAGTAGTTCAAATACAGCATTAAAGTGGGTATCCTCTTCGGTGTTTGTTTGGAATTCTTGATGTATGTTGAATTGTTCTTGCAGTATATCAGCAAATATGTTGGCTTTTTCTTCATCTGTGTATATTGATTTATTATCTGAAATAAGTGGATGGTTTTTGATTTTGCCGGATAATCTTTTCCTGATCTTCCATAGTGAGATGTGGTCTTATTCTGTTAAATCCTCAAGGTGTCCCAGTTATCGTTAATAATAATAATAATAATAGGGTGCTGAAACTCTATAAAGTAAATAATTGTATTGTTAACTTTTTAGAATATGTCATGACTAGCTGGCAAACCAAAATCTTTCTGAATGAAGCCGACTGTTCGATACAAACCGACTCTATCCCAATCAGAAGGGGTATATTCCAGGGAGACTCTCTTAGCCCGCTGTGGTTCTGCCTTGCCATGAACCCACTCTCACACAAACTGAACGCGACTAACTTTGGATTCAGTCTCAAACACAACAACGTACAAGCACTAAAGATAAACCATTTGTTATACATGGACGACTTAAAGTTGATGGCAGCTACGAAACAACAGCTGCATGATATGCTTAAAATAGTAGAAGGGTTCTCTAATGACATCCATATGCAATTTGGCCTAGACAAATGCCGGATTATCAATATAGTGAAAGGCAAAATACAGCAGGGGCCCTACGAAATGAGAGATGGCACCTCAATTGAATCCATGGAGGAAGGCCATACTTACAAATACCTTGGAATAAAGCAGGCTCAACGAATTGATCACTCCACCATGAAAAAGGACCTATCAACAGAGTTCTATAGAAGGGTAAGACGACTGTTGAAAACTAAGCTTAACAGTAAAAATCTGTTTCAGGCTATTAACACTTACGCGTGCTCAGTACTCAGTTACTCATTTGGAATAGTTAAATGGTGCAAGACGGACATTGAACAACTACAACGGAAAGTACGAGTTCTACTAACAAAAGCTCAAAATCACCATCCAAAGAGCTCCGTCGAACGTACAACGTTGCCACAGTATGAAGGAGGAAGAGGATTGGCAGATATAGGCAAGTTACGTGATCAACAAATTTCCAATTTGCGTAACCATTTCCAGAAACTCGCAGAATTTTCTGATCTACACAGAGTCATGTGTCAGGTTGATGACTCAACACCTTTGCGACTGACAGAACAACAAGTTCAAGTATACCACCAGACAACTGATCAGAAACTGCTGAAATGGAAAGAGAAGCCGCTTCATGGAAGGCATATAAATGACGTCAACCTAGATTATGTCGACAGTTCAGCGTCGAACTACTGGTTGATCTCTGGTCATATGTTTCCTGAAACGGAAGGCTTTATATTGGCAATCCAAGATAAAGTAATTCCAACTAAGAACTATCTAAAGTACATCGTCAAAGACCCTTTTATCAACAACGACAGATGCAGATATGGTTGCCAAACATCTGAATCTATCCAGCATATCACAGGAGGTTGCCAAGCGTTTGCTGCAACTGAATACAAAGAACGACACGATGCTGTGGCAAAAAATACTGCACCAGGAACTAGCACTGAAACTCGAGCTATCACAGTCGGTAAGAACACCCTACTATATATACAAACCAGAATCTATTTTAGAAAATAACAACTACAAACTGTACTGGGACCGGACGATATTGACCGATCGGACTGTTGCTCACAATAGACCAGATATAGTTTTGGTAGATAAAGTCTCTAGAAAAACAACCTTATTTGACATAGCAATCCCTAACAACAACAATATAAATATTAAGCAGGCTGAAAAAATAGCCAAATACAGGGATTTAGAATTTCAAATACAGAGACAATGGGACATGAACAACACTCGAACAGTACCAATTGTTATGTCAACAACAGGAGTTGTCCCAAAACATCTATTAAACAATTTGAAATACCTCGGTCTGGACGAACATCTTTACCAACTGATGCAAAAGGCCGTCCTGTTGGGAACGGCCCGAACGGTTAGAAAATTCATGGGGAACTGCAACCACGACGCCAACCACGGGCCTGATAACCTGGCAAGGGCTCCCACAGAGCTAAACCCTTTTGATATGTAGTATATCTGGGGTTTAGTGAAGTTTCCCCTAAGGGCACACTATGTGTGCCTTAGAGGGAGTGTGATGCCATACATTGTATGGTCAAGTCGGATAATAATAATAATAAAGTGTTGCGCTGGATCAACAGCCAGCGCTCACTCAAGCGGGACTGATAAGACAGCGCATGAAATGGACTAGCGCCATGAATAAATTTATAATGCGCACGTTTTATAGAGTGACTAACCTTGGCCAGGACAAGACTGGACATCGCCTAATACTGCATCAAGAGTTCTGTCGTGAGTACCCAGAGCTTCAAGTTACCGAACAGAGAGTCGCAGATCAATATCGTGTCATCTTGAGAAATGGCCTTATTTCGCCTGATCAACTGGACGAAATAAAGAGCGAAGTTGAGCGCGAATTATTTGGTCGAAATACAACAGAACCAGAGCCTGAAACACCTTTGGCGCAAAGAGCAGACGAGATTCTATAACTTCAACAAGAACAGCCAGCCAACGCTGACCTGCTTGAGAAAATCCAAGGAGAAATGGAAAGAGTTCATATAGAGTATAGTGGAACAGATCCATTGATTAGACCAACTCTTCCCAAACTAAGATCTTCTAAGAAACTGGGAATCGTCTTGCAGGCTATGAACAAATTTATCTTGCACACTATGTTTTAGGTGTTAATACATTAGAGTCGCTACACACAATCATCTACTGTGCTGCAATTTCCATCTGCAGAACAATTGGGGTCGCAATAAGACCAAAGCAAGACCCTCCCCAATTTAGACAAACACCTCGAATACCACCTTGGCAAAGAAGGCTAGAAGGGAAAATTAATTCTCTTCGGAAAGATATTGGAAGACTGACCGAGTACCAACGAGGGGTCAGAAACAACAGAATAGAAAGACTTGTCAAGACGATCATGGACAATAACCGAATACACTCCCAGTGGGATGGAGAAAACATCACATCTCAGCAGTGTCTGGATAGTCTACGACAAAAGCTTTCCGTACACACAAGTCGATTGAGAAGGTACAAAACCAGTAACCATCGGAAACTAGACAACGCACTATTCCGAAAATCTGAAAAAGGGTTTTATAAAAAACTCAACAACACCAATAATAATGAAACCCCTAGTTATCCCAGTAAAACGGCGATCGAGCAGTTCTGGAAAACACAACTTTCCACAACAGTTTCCCATAACTCCAGAGCGAGCTGGATTAAGGAGGAGGAGGCTGCTTCTCAGAATTATGATAAGATGCAACACCAACCATTTACATTGGAAGACACGTCCAACATAATGAAACACCTCCATAACTGGAAAGCACCAGGACCAGATGGTGTGCAGAATTACTGGATAAAGAAACTTTACGCCACCCACGATAAATTAACAGTACTCATTAATGACAAAATTATACATCCACACAAGATGCCTAGTTTCGTTACACATGGTGCTACATACCTCTTACTAAAGAATAACCTATGTACACAGGACCCAGCAAAGTACAGACCAATCACTTGCCTCCCAACCTTATACAAACTTATAACGTCGTGCATTAATCATCGCCTTTTCAGACATTGTGAGCTAAACAACATAATTACCGAACAACAAAAGGGATGCGCGAAAAACTCGATGGGATGCAAAGAACAACTAATAATTGATTCCGTTGTCTGCAATCAAGCCCACGCCAAACGACGAAATCTCTACATGGCATATGTGGACTACAAAAAGGCCTTTGATTCAGTTCCACATGATTGGCTCATTCAGGTGCTGAAACTCTATAAAGTAAATAATTGTATTGTTAACTTTTTAGAATATGTCATGACTACCTGGCAAACCAAAATCTTTCTGAATGAAGCCGACTGTTCGATACAAACCGACGCTATCCCAATCAGAAGGGGTATATTCCAGGGAGACTCTCTTAGCTCGCTGTGGTTCTGCCTTGCCATGAACCCATTCTCACGCAAACTGAACGCGACTAACTTTGGATTCAGTCTCGAACACAACAACGTACAAGCACTAAAGATAAATCATTTGTTATACATGGACGACTTAAAGTTGATGGCAGCTACGAAACAACAACTGTATGATATGCTTAAAATAGTAGAAGGGTTCTCTAATGACATCCATATGCAATTTGGCCTAGACAAATGCCGGATTATCAATATGGTGAAAGGCAAAATACAGCAGGGGCCCTACGAAATGAGAGATGGCACCTCAATTGAATCCATGGGGGAAGGCCATACTTACAAATACCTTGGAATAAAGCAGGCTCAACGAATTGATCACTCCTCCATGAAAAAGGACCTATCAACAGCGTTCTATAGAAGGGTAAGACGACTGTTGAAAACTAAGCTTAACAGTAAAAATCTGTTTCAGGCTATTAACACTTACGCGTGCTCAGTACTCAGTTACTCATTTGGAATAGTTAAATGGTGCAAGACGGACATTGAACAACTACAACGGAAAGTACGAGTTCTACTAACAAAATTAAATTTCCAATTTGCGTAACCATTTCCAGAAACTCGCCGAATTTTCTGATCTACACAGAGTCATATGTCAGGTTGATGACTCAACACCTCTGCGACTGACAGAACAACAAGTTCAAGTATACCACCAGACAACTGATCAGAAACTGCTGAAATGGAAAGAGAAGCCGCTTCATGGAAGGCATATAAATGACGTCAACCAAGATTATGTCGACAGTTCAGCGTCGAACTACTGGTTGGTCTCTGGTCATATGTTTCCTGAAACGGAAGGCTTTATATTGGCAATCCAAGATCAAGTAATTCCAGCTAAGAACTACCTAAAGTACATCGTCAAAGACCCTTTTATCAACTGCACCAGGAATTAGCGCTGAATCTCGAGCTATCACAGTCGGTAAGAACACCCTACTATATATACAAACCAGAATCTAATTTAAAAAAAAAAACAACTACAAGCTGTACTGGGACCGGACGATATTGACTGATCGGACAGTTGCTCACAATAGACCAGATATAGTTTTGGTAGATAAAGTCTCTAGAAAAACAACCTTAATTGACATAGCAATCCCTAACAACAACAATATAAATATTAAGCAGGCTGAAAGAATAGCCAAATAGAGGGATTTAGAATTTCAAATACAGAGACAATGGGCCATGAACAACACTCGAACAGTACCAATTGTTTTGTCAACAACAGGAGTAGTCCCAAAACATCTATTAAACAATTTGAAATACCTCGGTCTGGACGAACATCTTTACCAACTGATGCAAAAGGCCGTCCTGTTGGGAACGGCCCGGACGGTTAGAAAATTCATGGGGAACTGCAGCCACGACGCCAACCACGGGCCTGATAACCTGGCAAGGGCTCCCACAGAGCTAAACCCTTTTGATATGTAGTATATCTGGGGTTTAGTGAACTTTCCCCTAAGGGCACAATATGTGTGTCTTAGAGGGAGTGTGATGCCATACATTGTATGGTCAAGTCGGGCAATAATAAGAAAAGCCCCTTCATGGAAGACATATAAATGACATCAACCAAGATTATGTCGACAGTGCAGCGTCGAACTACTGGTTGATCTCTGGTCATATGTTCCCTGAAACGGAAGGCTTTATATTGGCAATCCAAGATCAAGTAATTCCAAGTAAGAACTACCTAAATTACATCGTTAAAGACCCTTCCATTAACAACGATAGATGCAGGTACAGTTGCCAAACATCTGAATCTATCCAGCATATCACAGGAGGTTGTCAAGCGTTCGCTGCAACTGAATACAAAGATTGACAAAAATACTTCACCAGGAACTAGCACTGAAACATGCATTATCACAGTCGGTAAGATTACCATACTATAAATATAAACCAGAATTAATTTTGCCTTCTAGCCTTCTTTGCCAAGGTGGTATTCGAGGTGTTTGTCTAAACTGGGGAGGGTCTTGCTTTGGTCTTATTGCGACCCCAATTGTTCTGCATATGGAAATTGCAGCACAGTAGATGATTGTGTGTAGCGACTCTAACGTATTAACACTTAAAACATAGTGTGGCAAGATAAATTTGTTCATAGCCTGCAAGACGATACCCAGTTTCTTAGAAGATCTTAGTTTGGGAAGAGTTGGTCTAATCAATGGATCTGTTCCACTATACTTTATAAGAGCTCTTTCCATTTCTGCTTGTATTTTCTCAAGCAGGTCAGCGTTGGCTTGCTGTTCTTGTTGAAGTTCTTGAATCTCAACCGCTCTTTGCGCCAAAGGTGTATCAGGCTCTGGATCTGTTGTATTTCGACCAAATAATTCGCGCTCAACTTCGCTCTTTATTTCGTCCAGTTGATCAGGCGAAATAAGGCCATTTCTCAAGATGACACGATATTGATCTGCGACTCTCTGTTCGGTAACTTGAAGCTCTGGTTACTCACGACAGAACTCTTGATGCAGTATTTGGCGATATCCAGTCTTGTCCTGGCCAAGGTTAGTCACTCTGTAGAACGTGCACATTATAAATTTATTCATGCCGCTAGTCCATTTCATGCGCTGTCTAATCAGTCCCGCTTGAGTGAGCGCTGGCTGTTGATCCTGCGCAACACTTTCTGCGGGTGGAGTTCTCGTTCTCGTTTGACTCCGTTGGTGATGGTCATGTTGTTGCTGTGACTGTATTGGTGAATGTTGTTGTGGTTCTTGGGCTGTAGCTCTTTGGACGACAGGGGCCCGCCTCCTCAGCACCCTGCCACCGACGTCCCGCATGCTGTCATGTCCAGCGCCGGCTGCAGACATGCCCTGGCGATCCCCAGGCAGCGGCTCTTTTCCGAGGCCTCTACTCCGTAACTCCATTTTCATGGGTGGTGCCACCAATTGACCCTGGTGACCCGGGTAACTCGGAACCGTGGGGTTGTCAGTTCCCAGATGAAATGATTTAAACCAGATCATCCCGTGCGGGTTTTGAGGAAGGGAGGAAGGCTAGCGGACAGCTGCCCCTTTAGTCGCCTCATACGACAGGCGGTAGATACCATGGTGCTCTTCTAACCCGGACACCACACGGGAAATAAGAGAAGCCCCTTCATGGAAGACATATAAATGACATCAACCAAGATTATGTCGACAGTGCAGCATCGAACTACTGGTTGATCTTTGGTCATATGTTCCCTGAAACGGAAGGCTTTATATTGGCAATCCAAGATCAAGTAATTCCAAGTAAGAACTACCTAAAGTACATCGTTAAAGACCCTTCCATTAACAACGATAGATGCAGGTACAGTTGCCAAACATCTGAATCTATCCAGCATATCACAGGAGGTTGTCAAGCGTTCGCTGCAACTGAATACAAAGATCGACAAAAATACTTCACCAGGAACTAGCACTGAAACATGAATTATCACCGTCGGTAAGATTACCATACTATAAATATAAACCAGAATCTGTTTTAGAAAATAACAACTACAAGCTGTACTGGGACCGCACGATACTGACCGATCGGTATGTTGCTCACAATGGACCAGATATAGTTTTGGTAGATAAAGTATCTCGGAAAACAACTTTAATTGACATAGCAATTCCCAACAACAATAATATAAATATCAAGCAGGCTGAGAAAATAACCAAATATAGAGATTTGGAATTTCAAATAAGACTCAGTGGAACATGAACAACACACGAACTGTACCAATTGTTATGTCAACAACAGGACTAGTCCCAAAACATCTATTAAACAATTTAAAATACCTCGGTCTGGACGAACATCTTTACAAACAAATGCAAAAAGCCGTCTTGTTAGGGACAGCCCGGACGGTCAGGAAATTCATGGGAAACTGCCGTCACGACTCCAACCACGAGCCTAAAAACCTGGCAAGGGCTCCCACAGAGCTAAACTCTTTTGATATCTAGGATATCTGGGGTTTAGTGAATTTTCCCCTAAAGGCATTGATAGCGTGCCTTAGAGGGAGTGTGATACCATACATTGTATGGTCAAGTCGGATAATAATAATAACATAATAACATCTCCTATAACTCCAGAGCAAGCTGGATTAATGAGGAGGAGGCTGCATCTCAGAACTGTGAGACCATGCAACACCAACCATTTACAACGGAAGACACATCCACCATAATGAAATACCTCCATAACTGGAAAGCACCAGGACCAGATGGTGTGCAAAATTACTGGATCAAGAAACTGTACGCAACCCACGAAACACTAACATTCCTTATAAATGACGTAATTACCCACCCACACAAGATGCCTAGTTCCCTTACGCATGGTACTACATACCTCTTACCAAAGGACAACCTATGTGCACAGGACCCAGCAAAGCACCGACCAATCACTTGCCTTCCAACCTCATACAAACTCATAACCTCGTGCATTAATCATCGAATTTTCAAACATTGTGAGCTGAACAACATAATTACTCAACAACAAAAGGGATGCGCGAAAAATTCAATGGGTTGCAAAGAACAACTGATAATTGATTCCGTTGTCCGCAATCAAGCCCACGCCAAACGGCGAAATCTCTACATGGCATATGTGGACTACAAAAAGGCCTTTGATTCAGTTCCACATGATTGGCTCATTAACGTGCTGAAACTCTATAAAGTGAATAATTGTATTATTAACTTTTTAGAATATGCCATGTCCACCTGGCAAACCAAAATCTCACTGAATGAAGTCGACTGTTCGATACAAACTGACCCCATTCCAATCAGAAGGGGTATATTCCAGGGAGACTCTCTTGGCCCGCTGTGGTTCTGCCTTGCCATGAACCCTCTCTCAAACAAACTGAACTCGACTAATTTTGGGTTCAGTCTCAAACACAACAACGTACAAGCATTAAGGACAAACCATTTGTTATACATGGACGACCTAAAGCTGATGGCAGCTACAAAACAACAGCTGCATAATATGCTTAAAATAGTAGAAGGGTTCTCTAGTGACATCCATATGAAATTTGGCCTAGACAAATGCCGAATTATTAATATAGTTAAAGGCAAAATAGAGCAGGGGCACTTCGAAATGGGAGATGACACCTCAATTGAATCTATGGGGGAAGGTCATACTTATAAATACCTTGGAATAAAGCAGGCTCAACATATTGATCACATGACTATAAAAAAGGACCTAACAGCAGAGTTTTATAGAAGGGTAAGACGACTGTTGAAAACCAAACTAAACAGTAATAATCTGTTTCAGGCTATTAACACCTATGCGTGTTCAGTGCTCAGTTACTCTTTCGGTATAGTTAATTGGTGCAAGACTGACATTGAACAATTACAACGAAAAGTTCGAGTTTTACTAATAAAAGCTCAAAATCACCACCCAAAGAGCTCTGTCGAACGTACAACTTTGC
The DNA here is from genome assembly GCA_034190945.1 of Octodonta nipae. Classification (NCBI taxonomy): domain Eukaryota; kingdom Metazoa; phylum Arthropoda; class Insecta; order Coleoptera; family Chrysomelidae; genus Octodonta; species Octodonta nipae. The sequence continues at coordinate 112,422,122 of CM067217.1, forward strand.
CACGGTATGAAGGAGGAAGAGGATTGACAGATCTAAGTAAACTATTAGATCAACAAATTTCTATTTTGCGTAGTCATTTCCAGAAACTCGCAGAATTTTCTGATCTACACAGAGTCATGTGCCAGGTTGATGACTCAACACCACTGCGAGTGACACAACAACATGTCCAATTACACCACCAGACCACAGATCAGAAACTGCTCAAATGGAAAGAGAAGCCCCTTCATGGAAGACATATATATGACGTCAACCAAGATTATGTCGACAGTGCAGCGTCGAACTACTGGTTGATCTCTGGTCATATGTTCCCTGAAACGGAAGGCTTTATATTGGCAATTCAAGATCAAGTAATTCCAACTAAGAACTACCTAAAGTACATCGTTAAAGACCCTTCTATTAACAACGACAGATGCAGGTACGGTTGCCAAACATCTGAATCTATCCAGCATATCACAGGAGGTTGTCAAACGTTCGCTGCAACTGAATACAAAGAACGACACGATGCTGTGGCAAAAATAATTTCAAATAAAGACTCAGTGGGACATGAACAACACACGAACTGTACCAATTGTTATGTCAACGACAGGACTAGTCCCAAAACATCTATTAAACAATTTAAAATACCTCGGTCTGGACGAACATCTTTACAAACAAATGCAAAAACCGACCTGTTAGGAACGGCCCGGACGGTCAGAAAATTCATAGGAAACTGCCGCCACGGCTCCAGCCACGGGCCTGAAAACCTGGCAAGGGCTCCCACAGAGCTAAACCCTTTTGATATCTAGGATATCTGGGGTTTAGTGAATTTCCCCTAAAGGCACTCAAAGCGTGCCTTAGAGGGAGTGTGATACCATACATTGTATGGTCAAGTCTGGATAATAATAATAAGCTTTATTACCCAACAAGAAAATGCCAATTACAAGGTAAATATGGAATATGATTACTTATAACTATACACACATATATTTATAGAAATTAAATTAAATATATATTTACTACTGTAAATAGTTACTATATAATGATTAATATATCTTTACTAGTGTGATAACTAATATTTCATGAGGTATATCGGTACAAATACAAAACATTTATTTTATATAGTAATAATTAGGTAACAAAGGTCATCTTAATCATTTAGACAAAAACATTTCATCAGTGGATATCACAGTTTGAGCTAATCCTATTAAAGTTTCGGCACATATTATGAATAGGTGAAATCAGCATAAGATTTGTCCGGGATGGATTTATATAGAAAGCATGACCTCTGCGAGAGTTATGATTTGGTACCGCAAAATTAATTCTTCCCAACAAGGTTGGTGCATCAACTCGGTTTTGTAGTAACTTGTATAAAAAATTTATGCTGGTATGAATTCTTCGATGTTCGAGGGACTGAACACCTAAGCTCATAAGTAGATATTTTTTATCAATACCCTGTTGTGGATAGGTACCACTAGACCTGAAAGACAGAAATTTCAAAAACTTTCTCTGCACGCTTTCCAATGTGTTCTTGTGATTGCTATAAAAGGGGCTCCAGACTAAAGACGCATATTCCAGTTTGGTATGAATGAGACTAAAGAAAAGTGTTTTTATTGCATCTAAGTTTGTAAAAACTTCAGTTTCTGATTATACAACCCAAGACTTTCATGGATGAGGAGTTTACGACAGAAAAGTGATTAGAAAAATCCAATTTGCTGCTATATAGGACACCAAGGTCTTTGACTTCATCGCATCTAAGTAGTGGAGTATCTTTGAGTTGGTAAACAAAGTGAATGGGTTCAATCTTACGAGTATATGAGCAAACTTTACATTTTGATATGTTCAAGAATAACATGTTTGAATTACACCAGGAATCTAAATTATTTAATATTGTTTGTAATACTGACAATCTTCAGCAGAATTTATTGATAGGTATAACTTTAGGTAATCTGCGAAAGCTAATCTCTTACAGTCCAGTTCAAGTAAAATATCGTTAATGAAAATAAGAAACAACAACGGTCCTAGGTTGGACCCTTGGGGGACGCCTGAAATAGCAATGAAATTAATTGATTTAAAACCGTTGTATGACACATAGTGTTCTCTGTTCGATAAATACGACGTTAGTAGTGCGCATAGTTCGTTGCTAAAACCTAAATTTCTTAATTTTGCTACCAAAATAGAGTGATCAATTTTATCGAAGACCCTTGAAAAGTCTGTATACACTACATCCACCTGGCCTCGCACGTCCATTTCTTCCGCAACGAATTGAGTAAATTCAATAAGGTTAGTCGTTGTAGAGCGATTTTTCATGAAGCGATGCTGAAATGGAGAAATACGGTTCTGTATTTGGGGGTAGATAACATTGTAGATAGAAATCTCAAAAACCTTTGCAAAGTTGCTCAGAATAGTTATAGGTCTATAGTTAGTTATGTCCACTGGATTTCCGTTTTTAAGGATAGGGCATACAAGAGCCACTTTCCAACAGTTAGGAAAAGTATGTGATTCAAGTATTTTATTGAAGATAACTAAAAGTGGATAAGCTAGGACGTGTGAGCACAATCTTTAATTAAAAAACTTGGTATTTTGTCATTTCCAGATGTCAGTTTATTTGGAAGTTTTTTGATTGCCTTTAGAATATCTTGTTCCGTAAATTTAGGTAATTGAATAAGTGTGGAATTAATTTCAGAAGCTTCTAGAGGTTGATTAGGGGGAGTGTCGACAAATATTTGATCCGGGCTATCAAGTGGGACATTATTAAGAGACATGGTCCCAGGAATTCTAGTAGATATTTTCTTAAGTTGGATATAAGACCAAAATTTCCTTGGATATGAAATTAAATTATTTATGGAGAGAATGTAGAGTTTATAAGCTTGATTTATCTGTCTTAGCCTAGAAAACTCGCTGCAATAGTAACCACTTTTGTGGAGACGATATTTTCTTTGATAGTTCGCTTTAATTTTAATATTTGATTTAATTTCGTTCGAATACCAAGGTGGGTACTGGTATCTGGAAGACTTATATTTGGGAACGTATTTGTCAACAATATTGTACAGTTTTTCATAGAATGCTTTACAAGTTGTATTGATGTCATTCTGTTGTTCCAAAAGTGACCAATCAGTGTAAATAAGTTTATTATATAGACCTATAAACGAAGCTGGATTAGCGATGAACATATTATTTTTGGATTCTATGCTAAATGAAATGTTTAAAGAAGGGTGGTATAAGTCTTCTTTGATTAGCGGTACTTGTTCTCGAGAGGTCACGCATGTAAGATTTGATATGACTAAGTCTATACGACCCATTGAGTTCAAAACTGAATTTGACTGGATAGTATTAGTCAAATCTAAAAAGTTATTTAAACTTTTGTAGTGAGAATCATTATTAAACGTAAATACTAATGTTAAAATCACCTACTATAATAATTTTAGTCTGCCGAACAATAATTTGACTTAGCTGTTCTAGAAATAGTTCAAAATCAATTCCTGAAATACTAGGTGGTACATATAAGACATATATAAATAGAGAACCTGTGGTGAGGGAACATTTAACACCTACAACGTCGATTGTCAAAAATTCGTTCCTAATAAAGTTTAAGTCTAGGGGTACATTTATGTTATTTTTACAAGCTAGTAATGCTCCTCCACCACGGCTCATTCCAGTACCTTGAAAGTCTCGATCGCACCGATAAACACTGTACACAGACGGAAATAGTTCCGAGTCAAGAACACTTTCGGATAAGCATGTTTCCACTAAAGCTATAAAGTCGTATTCACCTAAAATAACAGTCGCGTAAAGTTCCTTTACTTTAGAATTTAAACCTCTTACGTTTTGGAAGTAACAGCTAAATTCTTTTTTCTTGTTGGGTGCAGTCAGTTTTCCGAATTAACTATGGTTGGAATTCCACGCAGGTACTTCATTTTTAACTTTTCTCCTCTTGTCATGCGATCATCAAGTTCTGCTTTATTTTTTGTAGTTATTAACTTGCTTGGGGGTACGATCATAGGAAACAGTGATACTTTTATACTTGGTTGTAGATTTTAATTTGGCAGCATTCCGAATACATAAGTGAACCAGCTCGACATTATTATGAGATCTTAATGGGTCGTATTCTGGTCCTGGTTGCATCAAACTTTCCCAATCTGGTGGGATTTTTTCGTCTGGTGTCAGCGGTGGTCGATAAATGACTAAGAATATTATGTATTTCACTTTTATCTTTCTGTTCCCTTTCATGTTTGTCGAGATTACCAGTCTCTGTGAGACCATAGATTATTAAATTGTGTTTTCGTGAGTTTCTGTCGGTTATCTCCTGTATTACTTCTTCATAATTCATGGGTTCACTAGGATTAGGGTTAGTATTATTTACTAGTGCTTTAAGTTTTTCTATTTCACTTTGCAGTGATAATATTATGGTTTTCAATGCGTTTATATCATCTCCCAGCGAAACACAGTTAACACAAGAAAACCTTATATTAGGCTTATTTTTAACTGATTTAAGTTCAGTGGTCGACAATTCAGCGCATGTATAAAAATAGTTTGTTAGCTGCTCTAATGAGCTTGGATTCTTCTCCGGTTTTATTGCAACACCCGCACTGTAATTGAGGCATATTAAAACGGTTCAGTTCGGGATGATAACCCTTAACAGCAGGAGTCAGGGGATTTGCGATTTAGGATTAGGCTGAACAAAGATTTCTCTTTATTGCACTATGTACATGAAACACAGATATAAACGTAAAATGTATGAGCAGCGTAAAAAAATAGCTTGAAAAATTGCCCGGTACCAGATTGTAAAACAGAGATGTTGAAGTAAGTCTGTCAGATTTTTAAAACGGACTTTATTATCACTTATTTACAACGTTACTTGAAAATACCGATATTTGGGATACCGAGAGTTTTAGGTGTTACCTCTTCGAAAGCCGGACAATAAAAAAAAATTATGATGTTTCTGTAGCTCATTTTTGATTTCTCGGTGTTGGTGATTAAGTAGTCTCTGCAATTTTGGATTTGGGTTGACCACAATCGTTTCCAGATTCTGTTTTTGTCTGCGATCATATTTTTATGTAGTTAGGAATACTGTAGGGGATTGGTGGTCTTTTTATTTTGTTAGTAGTACTGTTTATGGTAGCTGTGATGATTTCATTGTTGGTTTTTTCTATTTCTTCGTTTATAGAAGTAGATGTTATGATGTTATTAGAGGGGTTATCGGTCTATTTATTGCATTTAACATATTTTGGAATTTCTGCCAATTAACTTTGTAGTGTGACTGCTCAAGATGATATGGAGACCATTGGAGTATTGAGAGGACAATTACGTTATGGTCGGAACTCAGTTCAGTTGATGTATATAGCTCTACCTGACGCTTAAGATTTTTGATGGCGATATATATATATATATATATATATATATATATATATATATACACATCAGGATTTACGGAGCCGATCCAAGTGGGTTCACTTGGTCCAATAACCATATATCAGTGCTGATCTGAGTGGTCAGCCAGTGTATGTCCTCTTATATCAGTTAATTCTGAATTCCAGCGTGTATTCTTGGCGTTGAGGTCACCTCCCAAAATCGTGGTCTCATTTGTTATTAATAATAGGTCCAGATCCGTTTTATGTAAGGGTACTCCTGGACTGTTGTAGGCAGCAATTACTCGGATATTTTGATTGCTTGTCATGTGGATGACTACTGAGGTGTAGCAAGGTTGAGGGTCGGTTGGTTGTTTTCTCTTTGATGTTTGATTGATTTCTTGACTATTATTGCCGTTCCTCCTTTGCTACTATTTAGTGTATCTGATGATGTAATTAGGAATGTTAAAAGTTTTCCTCGGTTTCAGATGAGTTTCTGCCAGGAGAACTACATCTGGATCTTTCTCTTTGTAGTTCGTTGGTTCGGCCAGCGACTCCGTTTGCATTCCAAGCTATCATCTGTAGTGATTGCGGTTGTCACGTATTACTCATAGATATGAAATTTATAAATTGTTGGAACATTTGTTGAATGTTTTGGCCATTGGCTTGTATGGTGTTATTTTGTGTTGTTTGTGAATAAAAGGTTCTTGGTTAAATTTTATTGGCATTTTAGATAAACTTCTGGGTTTTATTTTTTCCGTGCTTGTTGTGCTTTTTTGTGGGCCACACAACCTCTATAGCTACCTGGGTAATCTAGTGAGCAGCTTGCGCATCTTGCTGGTTTGTTTCTCTCTTTTGTGCTTGTGTGGGTTTCGTGGTATTCTGCACATTTGACGCAGCGTGGCAGAAGGTGACAGCTTTTGCGTGAGCGTCCAAAACCCTGACATCGATGGTATTACGTACTGTTCGTGGTAAATCTTTGCGATTCTATCTTCACTCTTATATAACCTATGAAGGTTTCATGATACATTTTATGGTATTTGATGGACTCTGGTTGTTGTTTCGGGAATGCCTCGGATGACCACTCGTAGTGTTTTGTCTTCAGGCAGATCGAAGGTGTAATACTGCAAGTTTAGAGTATCCGGAACTTGGGCAGGTTGTAGATCATTGGTTTTTGATGTCGGTGGTTCTATGTTTTCTCATGAGATAGTCTCGAATCTATTTTTGGTTCGAATTGATGGAGTAAATGTTACCTGTGACTGTGGAGTTTTTCGTTTCTTTTAGGCCGGCATTGTGAACTCATTTTCCTGATTAGGACTACACTGAAAGTATTCTAGGTCAATGTCTTGCTGTTCGTTTACATCTTCCATCAGTATGTCAGAGTCTATGTGCTTGATCTGGGTTTGTATCCTGGCAAACTTAGTGTTAATTTCCTTTGCTGCTTTCTTAAGTTCATTAAGTTCCGCTAGAAGAGCTTCCAATGTCTGTTCTTCGTTATTCATCTTGCGTTCGCCACTATATGCGGACGCACTTTGAATTTCACTATCGCATTCAATGTCTATAATGTCTCCGTCACTTTGAAAATATAACTCAGGCGCCTGAAAGCCTGCTATCTTGGCACTTGCCATACTGGTTACGCACGCTTGCCTTATGCCAATCACAGAAATGTTTATTTTATTATTCAATGGCCTTGTATGCTTGAAGTGTGGGAGCTGTTCCCTGGCTACTCTTCCTCTAGCAGAATTGTTCTTGGTCTTTTGAATTTAAAATCAACTGTGGATTATAGTCCACCATTCCTCTTATTGTTTTGTTTGAATGTGCCCTGAGAGATTTCTTGCTATAGAAAGTATCTTAAACTGTTTCTTATATCGCGGTTCTTCATATACTATGGAGCATTCGTGATTGCTCTAAGTATTTGAGACTCTCTCGCTTCAAGTTTTGCCTTGTGTGTTCGGGCAACCTGACCCCATGTGGCTGATGCATATGTCATGCATGGCCTTATACAAGTCTTGTAAAGAGTAAGTTTGTTTGCTATGTTAAGCTTACTATTTCTCGCTAGGAATGGATACAGGTGAACAAACTTACTAGTAGGTCTCCTGGTTATTTCTTGTATATGGGCAGCCCATGTCAGTCTTTTATCAAATGTTATTTCAAGGTATTGATGATTGTAGAGGTCCACGGGATAGGTTCTGAGTCCATTCGTACCATGCATTCCGTGTTTCTAGAATGTGTTGCTTGACTCTTGTTGGGGTTGCACTTTATCCTCCACGTCCAATCGCTATGTACTTGTGGCGGTCGGTATGTGCTGCTAGGATTTTCCCCCTTTGTGTTGTTAATCGGGAGTTCCACCTAGTATTTTTGGCGTTCAGGTCACCTCCTAGTATGATACTTTGGCCATGGCTAAGTATTGCGTTTAAGTCACTTTCTAGTAGTGGTCGGCACGGGCTGCTTATATGCTGCAATCACACTTGTATGGATGCTTTATTTGTCATTTCAATTTGTACCACTGCGATCTCCAAATTTTCGGTGTCGTAATTTCTGCATCTAATGTGATTGATGGAATTTCTGACTGTTACTGCCATTCCTCCGCCGGGTCCGGTTGTGCTGTCTGATCAATATACTTTGTAATTTTGGAATATGAAATTCGCATGCTTCCTTCAACCATGTTTCAGACAGTAGAACGATAGTTTTGTTCTCTAAAGTAATGTATAAGTTCATTACGTTTGTGTCTGAAGTCTCTAGCATTTCAGGCTATAATCCTTAAATTGGGCGTATCATCCATTAAATTGGTACATTTGTGATATTAAATACATAAAATTTTTCATCATTTCTTGCATTTTTTGGCCTGTTGGGGTTTGACTTGACCGGTAGGTGTTTTTAGTTGCGGGGTTGTGTCGTTGGTGTTTGTTGTTGCTTGTGCGAATGAGTTCGCCTCTACAGTTCGCTCCTGCCCTTGTTGAAACGATCGACCTGGTTTCTTTGTTGGATAACCTATGCACCTTTTATAATTAGCTGGATGGTCCAATCCGCAGTTAGCGCGTGTGGCCGGCGTGTCCCTTTGCTTCTTACACTCTTGTGTTAAATGATATTGGGCACATTTAACGCACCTCGGTAACAGATTGCAATTTTTCTGGGTGCGTCCAAAGCCTTGACTCGCACTCTCATAAAGTTGAGGTAAGTTAATTTGTAAATGTCACGACTTTTTTCTTCCCTTTTTAGTTGAACCAGTGCCATGGGCAGTGGATACTTGCCATCTTTGTCTTTTTTGAACATTCTATAGACATTGACTATGGTGTAATCAAGAGATGTGAGTTCCGTCTTTATTTCTTCCTCAGTTGTTGTTGTGGGCACTCCTCTTATGTTACTCCAATACTGTATTCGAGTAACTAGAAGCGAAAGCAGAAGACTATGAGAATGAAGCGAACCGATCTGAGGGGGCAGATGTGACTCTGCCGAAACGTCGTCATTTTACCATCAATCCCGGCAGGGATCAGTTATCAAGTACGCGGTTGAATTCCCGGAAATCACTGAACACATTTAGTGCCCGCGAAAACATAAAAACAAATATATATATATATTGTTATATGTTCGTGGGGCCAATTAAAATTATACAACTAATAATCATTTTCACTTTTCTAGAACTTTTATTTACATCAAATTATACAGAACAGCTGATTCAAATCACAATAACAATTCTACATATAAGCTCTTCGCTGTACTACCTAACTTGCGATCGTGGGCTGCTTCCTTTTAAAATCATCAATTCTACGAGCCATTTCGAGAACAATTTTTTCCTCAAAGCGATCGGTGTCATGCTGGAATGACGCTTAAGGAAATTTCGTTACACCGCCCCCCACCTTTAATTTTGATCGTCCCGGTCAGAAACATCCTCTCCATGGTAGGGAGCGAGTCGATCTAAATGGACTACCTTCAACTTAGCCCTGGGGTTTCGACGGATCCGGTAGACGACGTCATTAAGCCTCTTGACCACCTCGAATTGTACAGCCAGACTTTGTTCCTCTCTTGGAACCCGACTGAATTGGCCTTGAGGTCGTATTGCGTCTTCATCCGGTCACTGTTGGCCAACATCTGCGTTCGGGCTAATTCGTATATTGCCAGGATGTTATGTCGGAGCTGGTCGGCATAATAGTCGATGTCTTGGGAAGGTTCTTCCGGGGAGCCAAAAACCAAATCGCAGGGTAATCGCAGCTCTTTCCGAATAGGACCCTGGCTGGAGTCAGGCCTGTACTATAATGTACGGCAGAGCGATATGCTAACAAGAATAGGAGAATATGCGCATCCCAATCACGCTGGTTTTTGCTGACGACCTTGGATAGGTGTTGTTCCAAGGTCCTGTTGAATCTTTCCAACATTCCGTCCGACTGTGGGTGTAATGGTGTTGTTCTCGTTCTCCTGATCCCCAAACATCGTGCAGACCTTCTGGAATACATTCGATTCGAAGTTACGCCCCTGGTCTGAATTTAGTTCCTTCGGGACGCCAAACCTGCTGAATGGTTGTTCTACTAGCACCGTCGCTACCGTGGTTGCCTCTTGGTTGGGTATCTCATATGCCTCAGGCCATTTGCTGAAGTAATTCATTGCGACCAGAATGTATTTGTTCCCCTTCTCAGACTCGGGAAACGGACCGGCGACATCGATGGCAATTCTCTCAAATGAGAAGCCCACATTGTACTGCTGCATTCTGCCCTTGGTCCGGGTCTTCGGGCCCTTACTGGCTGCACAGGTGTCACATTTCCGGCACCAAGCTCTGACGTCTTCAAAGTAATTTACCCAGTAGTATCGCTGGCGAACTTTGTCTAGGGTTTTGTTCATGCCCAGATGGCCCCCGGTAATCCCATCATGTACTTCGGTCAGGATGGCTGGTACCTGTTTCTTAGGAACTACCAGTTGGGACTTGGTTTCACAGCCATAGGTGTTTTCCCAAACTCGCTTGAGCATTCCATTCTCTACTCTTAGAGAGTCCCATTGGGCCCATAACGATTTCAGCACGCCTGAGTATCTAGCTACCTCGCTGTTCCATCTTCGGACAATGTCCGCATTCTGTTCTACAGGGTCTTCTGGATAGGGCATCGGCATTATTGTGCAAACGGCCGGCACGGTGTTCCACCTTGAAGTCGTATTGCTGTAATTTCTCCACCCACATGGCCATTTGTCCTTCCAGTGTATCATGTCCAGCAGCCATTTGAGGGGCATTATCTGTTCGTATTAAGAAATGACGACCATAGAGGTATTTGTGGAAATGCTTTACAGCTCTTATTATTGCAAGAAGATCTTTTCTGGTGACGCAATAATTTCTTTCCGGTTTCAAGAATCCACGGCTCAGCAACTCAGGTTTGAGGGCCGTCCTATCCCAGGTGCAAGATGGTGAAGAGAGGGTGATCGAGTACTACAGCCGATGAACTTGCCGGACTGTGTAGGGAAGGCTAGGATTGGGCTGAAACATAGTGCTGCCTTCAGTCGTCTGAATGATGTTTCGCAATCCTGATTCCAACGTAAGGTCTCTTTCTCAGTGGTCTGCCGATATAGAGCCACGGCAATGGTGGCAAATCCCTCAACAAATCGTCTGTAGTAGGAACAGAGGCCCAAGAAGCTTCGGAGGTCATGCTTGTCTCTTGGGACTGGCAATCAAGGATGGCTTCTATCTTTTCCTCGTTGGTACGGATTCCTGACTCGGAAACGACGTGCCCAAAAACTCTACCACTTTTTGTAACATGGAACACTTCTTCGGGTTGAGTCTCAGGTTGGCATTATTAATTCTGGAGAATACTTCGTCCAGGTTCTTCAGATGGTCGTCGAATGTCTGACCCATGACTAGAATGTCGTCAAGGTATACTAAGCACGTCCTCCATGTTAATCCGCTCAGTACATACTCCATTAGCCTCTCAAATGTAGCGGGTGCATTACATATCCCAAAGGGCATGACCATGAACTGAAACAGCCCTTTATTGGTGGAGAACGCTGTCTTCTCTCTGTCGTTTGCGTGTAGATCAACCTGCCAATATCCACTTTTTAGGTCTAGTGTGGAGAACCAACGGGAGCCTGCTAGTGTGGTCAAAGTGTCATCGATTCGGGGTAGTGGATAGCTGTTTTTCTTCGTGACATCATTCAGCTTTCTGTAATCCACGCAAAATCGAGTAGTTGTCTAGGTGGTATTCTGATGGGTTTAGCCTTTCTGGTATCTATTGCTAGATGATGTTGGTGCGACCGGTTGTTCCATCTTGACTGTTAAAAATTTGCCACTGCTTTGTGATAAATTGCTTGGCTTTCTTCTGGTTCTCTGGTGTCACGTGTGTCAAATGGTCAGCAAACTGTTGTAGGAACTCTTTACTGGACCCTGTCTCCTTCACCGACGTCTGGTACTCTTCATCGCAATTGATGATAGTCTCCACTGGCTCGAAACAAGCTATCTCTTGACCATTGGCAATTCTGCCATAGCCCGTCCAACTAAGGAGTCATGAGCTGAGTGTACGGGCTCCACCATTCCAACGCAGCTCCCAGGATTGCTGTCTAGCTGCACATGAATAATCTGTTCCGTTCGGCCGGGAATTCTGGCTGGAGATTTTGCTACAATTTTTATGGAGGTCGATGAGCTGTTAACGGACCGTGTCAATCCAAATTCCTCATTTAGGAATCGAAGAACATCATATCTCGGGTCGAACATAAATCCATGCTGGCTGATTAGGTCCATACCCAATATGAAATCGTCCTCAATCTGTAGCACGACATCTGCCTAACCCTGCAATGGCATGGACTCGCCGGTGACTTTTCTGAGCTGGATGTTTTTGATAACTGACCGGATTTCTGATGCTCTCAAAACCCTGGACTTGGCAATGGACACAGCGTCGCCGGTGTCGATGGTGATGGTAATTGCTCGGCCATTGATGGTGCCCCTGATGACTAGACTGCTGCTATCTCTGCAAAATCCCCGGATAGATAATGATTTGGGGGCTGGTGGAGGGTTAGTCAGCATTCGCCCCCTTATGCTGACTGGCTGACGGTCCCTGGACATGTGGTTGTTCTGTTGGTTACCCCTGGTCGGTGATCGTTCAGGTGGCCTCACTCGACAATCACGTTGAAAGTGTCCTGTCCGTCCACATCGGTAACATGCCCCCCTTGCGCCAGTTCTTTGTGACTGTTCTAGAAGTTTATGGATTCCGGACAACACTGCCTGGAGGGATGGTTCTGATTCGTCCTGGCTGAAGGAAACTGCTAGGACCCTCGGCTTGGACATTTCATAACGGCAATACATATATATATATATATATATATATATATATATATATATTGTATTGGCTTGGACATGTTCATGACGGCAATACAATATTGCAATATACTTCGTGGGTTCAATTTAAAATTATAACAACTAATATTTACTTTCACTTTTCTAGAACTTTATTTACATTTAAAACAGCTGATTCACAATACATTCTCATATACGCTAGTCGTCGCCGTATAACTGCCCGGCGATCGTGGCATGCTTCTTTTATATCACCAGCGTCGAATTCTCCAGTAGAAATCATCATCGCTCCTTCCGCTGCCGAGTCTTTTCGAGAATCGTATTTTTTATCTTGAAGCGTTTGTTGTCGTGCTGAAATGACACAGGGTCGGCTTTGGGTAAATTTCGTAACACTGCCCCCCTTTAATTCTGATCGTCCCGATCAGAAACATCCCCTCCATGGTAGGGAGCGAGTCGATCTAAATGAACCACCTTCAATTTAGCCTTGGGGTTTCGACGGATTCGGTAGACGACGTCATTAAGCCTCTTGACCACCTCGTATGGACCATCCCAGGCGGGTGTAAGCTTTGGGGATTTACCCTTGCTCCGTTGGGGGTTGTACAACCAGACTTTGTCCCTCTCCTGGAACCCGACTGAATTGGCCTTGAGGTCGTATCGCGTCTTCATCCGGTCACTGGTTGCCAACATCTGCGTTCGGGCTAATTCGTGTATTGCCAGCATGTTATGTCGGAGCTGGTCGGCATAATCGTCGATGTCTTGGGGAGGTTCTTCGGGGGAGCCAAATGCCAAGTCGCATGGTAATCGCAGCTCCTTTCCGAATAAGACTCTGGCTGCCTGTACTATTATGTACAGCAGAGCGATATGACAACAGGAATAGGAGAATATGCTCATCCCAATTACGCTGGTTATTGCTGACGACCTTGGATAGGTGTTGTTCCAAGGTCCTGTTGAATCTTTCCACCATTCCGTCTGACTGTGGGTGTAATGGTGTTGATCTCGTTTTCCTGATCCCCAACATCGTGCAGACCTTCTGGAATACATTCGATTCGAAGTTACGCCCCTGGTCTGAATGTAATTCCATCGGGACGCCAAACCTGCTGAATAGTTGTTCTACTAGCACCGTCGCTACCGTGGTTGCCTCTTGGTTGGGTATCGCATATGCCTCAGGCCATTTGCTGAAGTAATCCATTGCGAACAGAATGTATTTGTTCCCCCTCTCAGACTCGGGAAACGGACCGGCGACATCGATGGCAATTCTCTCAAATGGGACGCCCACATTGTACTGCTGCATTCTGCCCTTGGTCCGGGTCTTCGGGCCCTTACTGGCGGCACATGTGGCACATTTGCGGCACCAAGCTCTGACGTCTTCTAAGTAATTCACCCAGTAGTACCGCTGGCGAACTTTGTCTAGGGTTTTATTCATGCCCAGGTGGCCTCCGGTAATTCCATCATGTACTTCGGTCAGGATGGCTGGTACCTTTTTCTTCGGAACTACCAGTTGGGACTTGGTTTCTCGTCCATCAGCGCTTTCCCAAACTCGCTTGAGCATTCCATTGTCTACACTTAGAGAGTCCCACTGAGCCCATAACGATTTCAGCACGCCGGAGTATCTAGCTACCTCGTCCCATCGTGGCCTGGGTGCCCCTCTCATTTTGAGTGACAAGATTGGTTCGATGTCTGGATCAGCCATTTGGTCCTGGATGCACTGTTCCGTTGTCCAGTCTTCATTGGCCTGCCCTCGGATCTGCCTGATGGAGATACCCTCACGCTGTTCCGTCTTCAGACAATGCTTGCATTCCGCTCTACAGGGTCTTCTGGATAGGGCATCGGCATTATTGTGCAACCGGCCGGCACGGTGTTCCACCTTGAAGTCGTATTGCTGTAATTTCTCCATCCATCTGGCCAGTTGTCCTTCCGGTGTCTTCATGTCCAGTAGCCATTTGAGTGCGGCATGATCTGTTCGGATTAAGAAATGGCGACCATACAGGTATTTGTGGAAATGGTCTACAGCCCTTATTATTGCAACAAGTTCTTTTCTGGTGACGCAATAATTTCTTTCTGGCTTCGAGAATCCACGGCTGTAGTACTCGATCACCCTCTCTTCACCATCTTGCACCTGGGATAGGACGGCCCCCAAACCTGTGTTGCTGGTGTCGGTGTCTAAGATGAACTTGCCGGACTGTGTAGGAAAGGCTAGGATTGGGCTGGAACATAGTGCTGCCTTCAGTCGCCTGAATGATGTTTCGCAATCCTGATTCCAATGGAAGGTCTCTTTATCAGTGGTCTGCCGATGTAGAGGGGTGGCGATGGTGGCAAATCCCTCAACAAAACGCCGGTAGTATGAACAGAGGCCCAAGAAGCTTCGGAGTTCATGTTTGTCTCTTGGAACTGGCCAATCACGGATGGCTTCTATCTTGTCTTCGTTGGTGCGGATTCCTGACTCGGACACTACGTGGCCCAAAAACTCTACTTCTTTTTGAAACAAGGAACATTTCTTCGGATAGAGTCTCAGGTTGGCGTTATTAATTCTGGAGAATACTTCGCCCAGGTTCTTCAGGTGGCCGTCGAATGTCTGGCCCATGACTAGAATGTCGTCGAGGTATACTAAGCACGTCCTCCATGTTAACCCGCTCAGTACATACTCCATTAGCCTCTCAAATGTAGCGGGTGCATTACATAACCCAAAGGGCATGACTGTGAACTGAAACAGCCCTTTACTGGTGGAGAACGCTGTCTTCTCTCTGTCGTTTGCGTGCAGACCAACCTGCCAATATCCACTTTTTAGGTCTAGTGTGGAAAACCAATGGGAGCCTGCTAGTGTGGTCAAAGTGTCATCGATTCGGGGTAGTGGATAGCTGTCTTTCTTCGTGACATCATTCAGCTTTCTGTAATCCACGCAAAATCGGGTGGTTCCATCTTTCTTTTTAACTAGCACGACGGGAGCAGACCATGGACTGATGGATGGCTCAATAACTCCATTTTGTAACATGGACTCCATGTTTTCCTCGACTGCCTGTTGTTGCCCCAATGGTAGTCGTCTAGGTGGTATTCTGATGGGTTGAGCCTTTCCGGTATCTATTCGATGCTGGATGATGTTGGTGCGACCGGTAGTTCCATTTTTACTGTTAAAAATTTGCCAGTGTTTTGTGATAAATTGCTTGGCTTTCTTCTGGTTCTCTGGTGTCAAGTGTGTCAAGTGGTCAGCAAACTGTTGTAGGAACTCTTTATCGGGCCCTGTCTCATTCACCGACGTCTGGTACTTTTCTTCGCAATTGATGATGGTCTCTACTGGCTCGAAACAAGCTATCTCTTGACCATTGGCAATTCTAATGTCGTTGTTGGACAAATTCAGGACTCTGATTGGTATATCTCGTCCGGTTTTAACTATAGCCCTTCCAACCAAGTAGTCATGAGCTGAGTGTACGGGCTCCACCATTCCAACGCAGCTCCCAGGATTGCTGTCTAGCTGCCCATGAATAATCTGTTCCGTTCGACCGGGAATTCTAGCTGAAGACTTTGCCACAATTTTTATGGAGGTGACTGAACTGTTGACGGGCCGTGTCAATACAAATTCCTCATTTAGGAACCGAAGAACATCACATCTCGGGTCGAACATAAATCCATGCTGGCTAATTAGGTCCATTCCCAGTATAAAATCGTCCTCAATATTCGCTACCAGGAATGTATGCCGGATCATGTTGTCCCCTATCTGTAGCACGACATCTGCCTCACCCTGTATTGACATGGACTCGCCGGTGACTGTTCTGAGCTGGATGTTATTAGTAACTGGCCGAATTTCTGATGCTCTTAAGAGCCTGGACTTGGCAATGGACACAGCGGCGCCGGTATCGACGGTGAAGGTAACTGCTCGCCCGTTGATAGTGCTTCTGATGACTAGGCTGCCGCTATCTCGGCAAAATCCCCGGATGGATACTGTCCTGGGGGCTGGTGGATGGTGAGCATTTAGCATTTATAGCATTTAGCATTTATAGCATTTATTGCCCAACAGATTTCACAATCCAATTACAGAGCAATGTACAAATTCACTATAATAGTATTCATATACATATCATTCCAAAACACAAAAAGTATAAAAGTTTAACAAAATAACAGTTACTATTAAAATTAAATATAAATAACAATAAAATTAATAATCTTAAAATGAGAAAGGCTTAGAACTAAGTGAAAGTATGACGAGCTACATGTTTTATGTGATACAGAGAATCACGAAAAATGTCACAAATATTTGATATTTTATTAAAGTTATGGCACATAGTATTTAATGGTGAATTCAAAAGTAAATTTGTGCGTGACTTGTAACAGTAAAAGGCTATGTTACTCCTCACTTGGTATTGTGGCACATAAAAATTCAAGAGAGCCAGTAAATCAGGGCAGTCAATTAGGCAACGAACCAATTTATAAACTAAGACTATGGATTTCTCAACTCTTCTGGAGTGTAGACTTTGAAAATTGAATCTTGTAAGTAATATGGAGTATTCTATTCCCCTTGTTGGATACGTTCCATCCACCCTATACATTAAATATTTTAGGAATTTTCTCTGAATATTTTCAATTCTAACAATATGAATATTATACTGTGGGCTCCATATGTTACAACAGTACTCAAGCTTTGTGCGTATGAAGCTGAAATATAAAGTTTTTAAAGCCGCAACATTTTCAAATCTTCGACAGTTCCGCATGATAAACCCATACATTTTGTAAGCTTCAGTAATAATTCAGTTTATGTGATCGATAAAATTGAGACTGGAGTCAAAAATTACACCCAAATCTCTAGTGGTAGTATCACGGAGCAACATAGTGTCGTTGACTTTATACTGATATATTAATTGAGTCTTTTTCCTACTAAATGAGACAACTTTACATTTTGCTACATTCAAAGGTAATTTGTTACTCTTACACCATCTAATAAGATTAGAAAGATCATTTTGTAATCGTGCACAATCGTCCAATGTTGTTATTGGAATATAAATTTTAAGATCGTCAGCATAGAGTAACTTATTAGTACGCAGAGAATTGCACAGGTCGTTCACAAAAAGGAGGAATAATAGTGGTCCAAGATTCGAGCCCTGGGGCACACCTGAAGTGGAGGTGTAGCTGTTAGAGAGATATCCATTAAAAAAAACAAACTGCGGCCTATTCTCTATGTATGACTTGCAAAGTTTCATAGTATCAAGGGAAAATCCAAATTGTGACATTAGTTTTTGTAGTAACCGATTATGATTCATTTTATCAAAAGCCTTTGAGAAGTCTGTATAGATCACATCCATCTGCCCTCCAAAATCTACACACTGACAAAGCTGTTGGGTAATATTAAGAAGGTTAGTTTCGGTGGACCTGCAGCACATGAACCCATGTTGATAATCCGTAATTAAGTGTTGAACAGCTGGGTAGATGCGCCCATACAAAACAGATTCAAAGACTTTAGATAGGTTACATAAAATAGAAATTGGGCGATAGTTATGTATTTGCGACTTATCGCCTGACTTGAATACGGGGATGATCTTGGCTATTTTCCACCTACAGGGGTAAGTCGATGTCTCAAGTGCCATATTGAATAATAGTTTTAAAGGATATGCAAGAATAGAGATACAATCACGGACAAAAAATGATGGTATATCATCAGCGCCAGAGGTTATTTTATTCTTGAGTTTCTTAGCTGCATTAATAATCTCGTCTTCAGTGATATTGCTGATATTAAGAATATCAGTAGAGTGGACTTCAAATTGATTATTGTCGTCATCAACAGGGTCACTAGTGGAGACAAACACACTACTGAAAAAGTTTGAAAACTGATTGACAATCTCTCGTGGATCATGGAAGCACTGATTTTCATTGAACATTGTGCCAGGAATACGAGAAGTTCTTTTCTTGAGATTAATATAAGACCAAAACTTCTGTGAGTTAATAAGAACCGAATTTTCTAAATTACTGACATATGATTTATACGCTATACTTATTTGACGTTTGACCTGGGATCTTACATTTCTGTATTCATTAAGAAACTGTATATCCTTCGTGCGTTTGTACTTACGGAAAAGTTTTTCTTTCAATTTGGTATTGTAAATTATTGTTTTATCAAACCAAGGGGGAAAATTACGTTTAAAATTTTTGAAAATGGGAACATACAAATCAAAAAGAAGATAAATACATTTGTAAAATTCATCTAAGGCTGAATTAACGTTAGAATATCGTAGCAAGAATGTCCAATCGATGCAACACAGATGTTGATATAAATGAACAAAATTACCTTTTCTGAAGTTGTACCTTTTTTTATTTCTATTCGTTGGAAATACTGTGTTATGTTCCACAACTTTGAATTGAATGTATAAAGATGGATGATACTGATCCTCTTTAACAATTGGAGGGTCATTAAGACTAACTATGCAGACTTTATTTGATAGTACAAGATCTAAAATACGACCTGATATATTCCTAAGATTATTAAATTGTTGTAGTGCAAATATATCCATGAAGTTATGTAAAGCAGTCACACTTCTATCGTTAGGGTTAGAGTCTACATAGCTCGGTACATTGAAATCACCAAAAAATAAAATGTCTGCAGTATGTAAAAAATCTAAACATTCAAGATATTCCAGAAATTCACAAAAAACATCGACTGAGATCGATGGTGGAATATAAGTAATGATAATATAAAAAATACTGTGCTTAATTTTACACTTACAGATAAGTAAATCAATATCTTTAAACGTTAAATCCATATTGGTTAAATCAATACATGTAGATTCAATAGTGTCTTTCAGTGCCAATAAAACGCCACCGCCAGTGCTGCGATTAGTTGTTATAAGGTCTCGATCTTTCCTAAGGACTAAATAATCGCCAGAAAATAATTCAGAGTTACTTACAGTTGGTTGAAGCCATGTCTCAGTTAAGGCAATTATATCACATTCTGCATCACTTACATACGAATAAAATTCATCCAATTTGGTGTTTAACCCCCTGACATTTTGGTAGATGCATAACAAGTCATCTGTGAAGTTGGGCAGTTCTAGTTTAAAGTTGTGATGAATGGAATACCTTTGGAATACTTAATTACAACATTTTCTCCTTTGTTTTTCCTATCTAGAAGTTCTGCCTTCAAACTTGACATCTTATCACGCTGCGAAGACGTCATATCCGGCTCGATATAAATTTTCAAACGCGCATTGAGAGTTTTCTTATTTTTCAGTATATTGATTGCATCAGAAATTTTATCAAAAACTATTTTAAGTGGACGAGCGCCTTTTGTATTTGGCTTACCCACCCTAGTCACCTTAACAATTGATGTGTTCGATGTTCTCGAGTTGTTTGAAGCTATGTCTGTAATGATTTTGACGTCATCCAAATCTTTACCCTTTTCCGGTAAATTATAAATCATAATGTTAGATGCTCTTTTTTGTCGTTCATGGATTTCTTTCATAATATTATCTTCAGATTGTAAATTTATATTATTAGTCTCTTTTTTGATAGTGTTTAAATCTGATTCAAGTTTATCAATTTTGGCCAATAAAGTTGGAATTAGTTTCACACCGGCCTGACAGTCTTCACAGTAAAAACGCAGTAGTCTCTTCCCTTTCAAATCCATCACTTTAAGTTCAGAAGCATTAAGGTCAGAGCACTCTCTATGCACAAGTCGGTTACAGCTATCGCACGCAATGACAGCAACATCTCCATTAATGTTCTTTTTACACTTAGCACACACCATAATTGCGATAAAAATTCAATGTCCTGCCACTGTTTGCCAAGAATTTACCGATAAATCACAATAGTTTTTGTCAGTGTACGTTGTTTTTGGTTTTTATTGCTGATTTGCAGATAATGGTTAATTTATTAAACTACAAAAAATCATTCGATAACAATCGGACAACAAAATACCTTAATTTCATATGCCAAGAATGAATGATTTTTCCGATATCAATTTCATGAATAACTATCACTTATAACTTTAATAAAATTGAAAATTATCGGAGGAATGATACGAACAACCGCACATCGGTACGGCACGGATATGTGAGTCAGCATTCGCCCCCTTATGCTGACTGGTTGGAGTTTCCCTGGTTGGTAAGGTCGGTTTGTTGGCTACCCCTGGTTGGTGATCGTTCCGGTAGCCTTACTCGGCAGTCACGTTGGAAGTGTCCTGTCCGTCCGCAGCGGTAACATGCCCCCCTGGTGCCAGTTCTTTGTGACCGTTCTAATATTTTGTTCAGACCAGCCAGCAGCGCTTGAATTGGTGACTCTGACTCTTCCTGCTTGAAGGATACTGCTCGGACCCTCGGCTTGGACATGTTCATGACGGCCTCTACTTCCAAAGCCCTAAGTAGAGCTTCATTACTTTTCTTGACGCCACTTAGTCTTAGATTTCTTTGTACTTCCACATCTCTGATGCCGTTTATGAAACTCTGCGTGGCCAACTGGTCTTTCGTTTCCTCTGGCAGGTCTGGGTAGGACAAGTGAACTAACCGTCTAATTTCTGCTTCGAATTCTTGGAGGCTTTCACCGGATTTTTGGGTTTTTCCACTCAGTTGGACTTGGTATACCTGGCTCAAGGATTGATTGTCGTAACGTTTGTCTAGGATGGCGATGATCTTGTCGAAATTGCCTTGTTCATCGACTGGAATGCTCTGGAGGAGTTCTAGAGCTGGACCTCTTAAGGAAATTACCAGAGACGTGGATTTTTCATGATTATCCCATCCATTAGCTGTAGCCACGGCCTCAAATTGCCGTTTATACATGGGCCAAGATGAACTGCCGTCGAATGTGGGTGGTTTACTAAAGGAACCTTTGGTACTCACGGTGTTCTGGTATTTTCCTCGCTGTAAGTCCTGTTGTATTTTTTTAATTTCTGTTTCCATTTTATTTTGGATGGCACTGATTTTATCTTGTACTTCACTGTGTACTTTTTGCTTGATGAAACTGATTTGATCTTGAACTGTGTCTTGAATTGAACTGATTTCAAATTTTACCTGGCTTTGAATGGAATCGAGATCATCTACTTTTGTTTCAAGAGTATCCACGGTATTTTTTATGGTCTTAATGTCATCATTTATCTCTTTTATATCTGACTCAACTATTTGCATTCTTTCATTAACTGTTTCATTAACTTGTCCTACTATTTGCATTAATTGTTCGAATTGCAGTTGTCTTTTCTGTTCAGTTTCGTGTCGATTTAATTCAATTTGATCTTGTTTTTGTTCAAATATTTTAAATTCATTTTGTCGTTTTTCTTCAGTTTGATCTTGTTTTTCTACAAATTTCGAGAATAATCCTTCTATGGCAGTGACAAGATTTTGTTGTTTTTCTTCCATGGCAGTGACACGATTTTGTTGTTTTTCTTCCATGGCAGTGACAAGATTTTGTTGTTCGCTTTTCATTGTAGCAACAAGATTTTCTAATTTCATTTTACGTTTTTCATCGATATTAGTGACAAGATTCCTAACTCAACTTTAAGTTTATCATCAAAAGATTTCACTAACCTTTGTTGAATTTTTTCTTGATGTTGTTTCTCCTTCTTGTCACGTTTTTCTAGAATCTGTGCAATTTTTTCGTCTATCTTTTCCATACTACGAGTTTCCATAAATCAATTTTCACTGCACTTAATCCTTTACTTCTGATCACCAAATTGCAATATACTTCGTGGGTTCAATTTAAAATTATAACAACTAATATTTACTTTCACTTTTCTAGAACTTTATTCACATTTAAAACAGCTGATTCACAATACATTCTCATATACGCTAGTCGTCGCGGTATAACTGCCCGGCGATCGTGGCATGCTTCTTTTATATCACCAGCGTCGAATTCTCCAGTAGAAATCATCATCGCTCCTTCCGCTGCCGAGTCTTTTCGAGAATCGTATTTTTTTGGGCTTTGGGTAAATTTCGTAACAATATATATATATATATACTAGCTGTCGCCCAGTGGTCGAAATTCGATCAATTGTGTCAGTATCTCTGGCAAGTGAAGTACCCCGAAAATTTTATCGTGACATTCTATCCTAGGACTTAACGGAGAACAGCAATTACACGGAATGGATCCAGATTCGGAACCTCTGTGTGATCTCGCTTTTACACATAAGTAACGAAATTCATGTTCTTTTTCAGATATAATTAATAGGACTTTATTTGTTCAAATTCGTAATTCTTAATTTAATATGACAACAATTCAACCACCCTGTATAACTATAATTGGACTCAATTATCAACATTTATATATAATTTATATATAAATACTTAATATAATAATTCCATCTCCATCCATTCTGTATATGCGACTGCCTATAAGTCACCGTATTTACTCTTTTTGTTTATGAAAACTATCTTCTGTAACTATAATTCTACTCCGATCTATATTTCAATCATCATATATATGGAACTCATCGTGGGCTACTCTATAAATCATTTCCTTTTCTAACATTTTTTATAATCATCCTGTATATCTATAATTCCTATATTTAATCTACCCTATATATACTACTGCTTATGGGTTACGAAATGTTGCATTTCCATTTACGCCACCCTATATATGCATCTCTGTATATTTTTTGCACCAACCTGTATAACTGTAATTCTATTGCGCCCTCTATTCCAAGAACCCTGTAAATTCAACCGCTAATAGGCTTCCCTATATAATTATTTTATTAGTTATAATTGCACTCTACTCTATATTTTAAACACACTATACATGCAACTGCTTGTGTGCCACCCACGAAAAAAATGATTACTAACATATCTGGAATCGCCCTGTGTAATTATAATATACACCGCCTTATATCTCAGTCAATTTAGAACATGAGAACACAACTTTTTACCCATCCAATAATCGTCTAAGCAGCAATTTTTATTTCTCTTCACATCAATTTATATTGGAAATTTTTTTCAAGTATGTTACCAAATCATCCTGTATTGAAACTTTTGTAATTTCAAAACTCAGCTGTCATAATTATTGTCACAATTTCGTTCTTTCTCGGTAATACGATTTTTCCCGAGCAATCAATTTGTAGAGGCCAAAACCTCGAAATGAAATTTCGACAGTCATAGTGCAGTTTGCGAGAATTACATATAATAAGATATATGTAAATAAACAAAACATTATATGTACTATATTTGTTAGATAAATAAGTAAAACATATTTGCAGCATATCACATCGCGTTAAAAGAACATTTAACAACTTTTGACTGACTGCTAATATTTTAGACGACATGTTAAAATTAATTTAAAAGATTTCCTTATATCGAATAAAACAGCAATATATTACTAATACTTATTCAATTTTCATATGCACATGGCATAAAATAAAAAAATATATTCAACTTGAGAGGATCTGAAATCAAATGTATCAATTAGCTCAATAAGTTTTCATCGGGAGATTACATCAAACATTTAAGAAATACAATGCACCACCTGTTAATTTATGTTAAATAATACCTTTATTTGTTGACAAGTGCATTGAAATTGAAATTTTGAAAATTATACATTGATAATTTTCTGATAGCATTGAGAAGGTACCTTAACCTAGCGGTTAACTGTTAAAAAATGTCAAATTGAAATTCGGTCTGCTACAATGCGGATGGCCGTGAAATGGTCGAGAAATTAGAACCATTGCCATGATGTCAGATCTAACTATTTATCTTCAATTTCACTATTTGTATTTATACCATAGGCTTTGTAATCTTAGTTAAATTGTATGAAACTATTAGCCTTTAAAATAGAAACAATATAAATTAATAGTATAATGTTAAAATAATAAAATAATATCGGAGAAACATTGTTTAGTTACCACGCAATACAATTTTTTGATTTTAGTTGACAAAGTATATTTAGAAAAACTTGCGAGTACCCAATAAATTGTCATTATCATATAATATCAATTTTTGTGGGTGAATTCTCAATAGCATGATAATGTAGAATAACTTTCAGGACCAAACAAAATTTGTTAGTTTTTCGTTTAATTTAGTTTGTTTTTCTCATTCGAGTCAATCCGTCTTACGATTTTCTCTACACGCTATCTGGCGGCACTGTGGACGTAAATTATGAATTTTTTATTTTACTTTATTTAATGAATGAATCAATATTGTAAACATATTTTAGCATTCTGCACTAAACAAAACAAAAATCAAATAAATCGCTTGAGGGAAACAGGAGAAAATGGTACCTAACCGTTTTGTCTTTGCCTATATATATATATATATATATATATATATATATATATATATATATATATATATATTGGATGCACATGAATGTCAATTAATTTTTTTAATTAATTTTTCGCTTCTAGTTACTCGAATACTTGAAGCCTCTCACAACACACTTCGATTCTCAATATGTTATGCTCGCCAGTATTTTTCTCTGTTGTGAATACAGTGATCATAATTGTCCGTGATTTGTCACACAAAAAATAAAACTTCTGTTCAATCATTTCTAGTGAATTAACGGAGTGAAATTTATGAGCTCATTACCGGCGTGGCTTACGTTTACTAGCATTTACTAGGACGTTAATGTCAATATTGTCAGTCAACGATTTCCGTGTAAATTGTCATTATAATAAATGTAAGATTTTTGGGATCTGAGGAGCGAGCCCGAATTGCATAATGTTATTTGACCAAAGAAATAATCAATTTGATAGATATAATGTCTTAAATCTCCCTATGACATTTTTTATACCATTCACTTCGTGCTGCTTTATATTATTAATTTAAATCAACCCTCGTCCGTTATTACAGTTTTCGGAGCGCCATCTTTTGGTCGTTTACGGTACTAGTCACAATTAGTGTTCGCTTTTAAAAGCGTTGTTGGCCCACCTCCTAATACACCCTGATGTCCTCTCAAACATTTATTTATGTATTTGATACATACAGTAAATTTGTAGACGCGAGATGTAAGACCGACATCTAGGATTTTCGGGGAAACTAGCACACAGAGGTTCTGAATCTGGAGCTGTTCCGTGTAATTGCTGTTCTCCCGTAACTCCTAGGTCAGAATGTCACGATAAAATTTTCGGGTTACTTCACTTGTCAGAGATATTGAATACTCTCTTCGAGGTGTCAATCTTTTGTACGCAAGACAATATATATAATATATATTGTTTCTGGACGGGAACCTTCATCAGTTGCGCTTCCCATAATAGAATATCCTCTCGAACACTTATTTATGTATTTGATACATAGCAGTAAATTTGTAGACGCGAAATGTTTCCCCTAAGTAACCTGAAAATATTATCGTGACATTCTGTCTTAGGAGTCACTGCTAGGAGTTACGGGAGAACAGCAATTACACGTTTCCCCGAAAATCCTGGATATCCTTACATCTCGCGTCTACAGAGAATTTTCAGTCAATTATTTTGAATATATTTTGACAACGATTAGTTAGATCCATAATTTTGATTTATGATCCGACATTCTTTGGATACCTATTAACAACGTTTGTAACTATTGTTTTCGTCAAAGAAAATTATTGTATTGCATGTTGAGAAAGATTGGAATGAATCAGACAACCATTTTTGATGCCCATAGAGGAAATTGATAATGATAATTGATCTTCTCAGTGGGAAACGATATCGAAATGGTTTTTAGAACCGGGTTTTAGCGCCCAATGAATTTCTAACAGTATTTTTTGGAGATTTTTCACGTTTTCACCGGCTCACCCTATTTTCACCTATATTTTTGAGCGGATAGCTTTGCAATAAATAATCTTAAATAACCGTTTACTTAAGAAAACATGTAAATAAATATCTATTTGTCTTTGAGATATACCATAAACAAAAAAAAAATTCGAATTTTGAAACGTGCATCATTTCACCCTTCATTTCCACCCCTATAATAGTCAATGATGACAGTCTAAATAATTTTCTCTTAATCTACATGACCTAAAGTTCAATTTAAAAAAAAATGTTTCGATATCTCTCTTTTTCGTTAAGATATTAGGTTTCCGTTAAAAAAATACGATTTGACCTAAAGTGGCAGCCTTTTCGTAAACCTTTGTTTCTTACAGTCATTTTGAAATACGTACACTTCGTGGTTACTAGAGAAACTGATCTATGGAAATTGAAGTACTACCTATAATTCTGGAAACCAGTGTAGGGAACTTTTTATTTTAATACCATTTTTGCAAAAAAAAAGTCCTTGAATGGTTGATCGATAGAACTGGTTAATTAATAAGTGAGCTATTAGCAAAAAATGTAAAAAGGCACATTCGTAGCTATTATCTAACAAAATTTAGAACAATGAAACTTGACATAAAGTTCAATTTGCCTACCGAAAATAACTGTTTAAATATTCAAGTTCATGGCTCTGAAGGGTTTCTCATAAATGTAATTTTTTATCGACAGTTCTTTATTTTTGGTGATGTTTTCCCTTTCTGCGTCAATTTACTTTTTTATAAATTTGAATGGAACATCGTAACTATCAAATCTTTCGCTACAACTCATCATATAGTAATATTCTTATGGGTTTATTCTATTATATGTAAACTTAATTTGAAACTTTGCATTTTGATATGCGGCAACATATAAATATTAGTAGAGGGGATCATGATTTCCCCTCACGGTAGAATACGAATAGCATGTGATCAAATTGACATGACGTTTAAAATGCTTTTCCCAAGCAAATACGAGGGTAAATCAAATATAAACGATAATTTTGATATTCTGCTTAGTTCTGCACTTTCGAGCTATATTATGTTGTTTGGATGGGGAAACGAGCCCGGTACGAGCGTATGCTTGGCTTTGTCGTCAGTACTTATTGTATGATGTGTGGTCAGTACAGAGTACAGTCACGACCAAGCTAGAGGTATGTGCAACAGATCATAAAGTTTTTAACCAGTAAAAGCGTTAAACCCTTAGAAATTTTAAGTCATTTGAAGGCACAGTTTAGGGATAGTATACTGTCTCAGAATCGTGAGAAAACAAGAAGAAAGGCCAAAACTCGTCTCTCATCTGGAAAAGTCCTTGCAACGATTTTTTTACGATTTGGAATAAATGAAGAAGCCCATGCGCAGTTGGTTTGCAACTCGCCCTCAAACATTCTAAAGTCCCAAATCGGTGGGAAAAGTGTGTAGATCACGCAGGAGGTTATATTGAAAAATGCTAAATCAATGATTTCTGTATACTGTTATTCAATAAATGTATGAACAAAAAAAATTCCTTTGATATATGATTTACCCTCGTATTTGTTTTGCTGACTGTAATTTGCAGAGTTTTGAAACTAATAAAGTTGATCGCAGTATCACAATTATGTTATTCGACGATTTTAAAAGGAAAAAACTTTATAAAGGAAATAATGAGTTAGAAAATAGAAAATCATAGTCAACAATATAACACGTTGGTGTAATATTAGAATGTGTCAAAAAATGAAAGATTTAAACAAATTCAAATGTTTACTAGCCTACATAATGTATCCAATAGAAAAAGAAATTGGATAATTACATAAAAAAAAACGAAAAAAAGTGAACCGCTTATGAATTTCGAACTTGGGTCAACACCATAAAGATATTATGATATGCCGCTGTTTCTCAGCAGACAGTTGGGATCGCATTTGTGTGAGGGAAAGAATCGCAGCGATTTGAAATTAATTTCAGTTCGAACGCAGTAGTAAAATGAGGGGAAGGAGCTTCTCCCACCAGTACATTTTACTTAATTCCGAATACCACAATGCAGGCTTCCAAACTGATTTTACATACAATAAAACAAAACCAAAAGAAAACTAATTAATGAAATATTGTACTGAAAGATTTCAAAATTAATATGTCTCTTTCAGATAGTTAAAATATTAATTTAGCACAAAATGGAAGCATTGTAAACTTCACGTAAAATCAAAAGTACTGAAAAAAAAAACAGATTTGCGAGAAAACCTTCTAATCCGTAAATTTGAGAGTCTTACCAGTTATTTACCTCGTAGAAATGAAACATTCTACCGAGTTTCAAAATTTCAAAGTATTGTAATGTTTTTATTTTCACACTCGGGTTCAGTTCAGTTCTTGGATTTATTTAAAAACACAGTCCAACTCACTCTAAATTTATATTCACACAACTATTTACAATTTATCTTAACTTATATATTTATATATATTTCTCTCGGAATTATTCTGGCAAGTCAACGCACCATCGGGAAAATTCTTTCATGTGTTCTGGAAGCTTCAAGAAAATTCCCAGTAACGGCAGCAGTCGGCCTGTTGAGTGACAAAACATTTCGGATTCCCAGAAGTATCGAAAGAATTTCCCTTCCACGAATTGGATGATGACCGATTGCACCAGCTATCGGATGAATTCTCGTAACATTGCCCCCTCTTTAAGACCATTTCGTCCCGGAATGTCCAAGACGATATTTGCAGGACTCTCCATTTCGACAAAGGGAAGTTTGGTGGAAGCAACAGTCAACAGTCCTCGAATATGTGCTGCGAATATTGAGACAGCATGCAAGGATGTCGATGCCACTGAATGGAAAGATTGTTTCCATCATACTTCTCACCACCCTCCATTTCAGTCCATCCAAGCCGCAGGCTTTGGGACCGCCAATTTTATCAGGTTCTTCTCCATCATCACATTCCTCAATTCTACCAGAGTTTTCCAAAGATCGCTGTATGTTGGCCTGCCCTGCGAGAATGTTTTCGTTACCAAATAAAAGACGTCTCTGGTAGCCACTGGTTGTTCATCTTCGGATGGTGAGGACTTGGGCTTGGTCAATTTCGCCGTCATGACTTCCGGCATAAGGGACTAACCTGTTAAAATGTACCACCTTTGGTTTTCCTCGGGGTAGCTTCCTTATTCTGTAGACAATATCGTTGATATTCTTTACAATTTGGTACGGCTCCTCCCAAGATCTCTGTAGCTTGGGCGAATATCCACGACGACGTTGCGGGTTATACTACTAACTTGGAATTTCCCGCCCTCGGCTCTGATGTCATAGGCTTCCTTCTTTCGATATTTAATCGGACTCGTTGATGGATGTCGTTCATCTTCTGCCGTAACTGGCTGGCATAGCCTTCACCTGGGTTCTATTCTCCTGGGGGACATCTCTTTGGTGGTCAGAGACTACCTTTGACAAATGGCGATTAATGGTTCTATTCATCCATCTACCATTCCATCGAACTGCGGGTGTAATGCTGTCGTCAGTGTTTTATTGATCTTCAGAAGTTTGCAAACATCTTGGAAAAGTGGACTCGAAATTTCTATCTTGGTCTGAGTGCAACTCACCAAAACGGCTAATCCATTCTTTGACAAGGATATCAGCAACGGTCAAGGCTTCTTGATTCGGCAAGACATACGCTTCTGCCCACTTACTGAAATAGTCCATCACCACCACAAAATGTACAATGTACTTATTTCCAGGTCTGGTCTTTCTGGATCTCCGCATCAGGGAATGGTCTCCTCGATAAGGCATCAGCATTCTTATGGCTTGTTCCTGCGTGAAGTTCAGTCTCGAAGTCGAATTCTGGCAAGCGCTCAATCCATCTGACCACTTGTCCTTCGGGATTTTTAAACAGGAGGAGCCACTTCAGTGCTAGTGATCAGTCCTCAGGAGAAATCTTTTACCATAATTATACTTGTAGAAATGTTTTACCACAGCCAAGAGCTCCTTGCGAGTAACACAGGAATTCCGTTCAGGCTTGCTCAAGGTCTTGCTGAAATAACCCCGATGACTTTCTCCTGACCGTCTGCGAAAGCACCGCACCAATTCCGACATTGCTTGGGCCGGTATTCAAAACGAAGTTCCCATCTGGCAAAGGATAATTTAAGACGGGGGCACTCGTCAATGCTCTTTTTAGTGTCTCGAATGATCGTTGGCATTCCTCGTCCCACTTGTACTGCACCTTCCCCTCTGTGAGTCTAGTAAGTGGCTTGGTGATGTTGGTAAATCCGGCTACGTAGCGATGATTGAATGTGTATAACCCCAGGAAACTTCTTAACTGCTGGATACCTTTAGATATCGGCCATTTCTGGACAGCTTTGACTTTCTGTTTATCAACAGCTACTCCCTCTGCGGGATCCACATGTCCAAGATATTGCACCTCTTCTTGGAACAGTTGACACTTCATCGGGCTTAACACCTCCATGAAAGCCCTTTTAACACTGGTTCCATCAATCTTTCAAAAGTTGCTGGAGCATTACACAACCCAAACGGCATTACCGTGAATTGGTAAATTCCTGACCCGATGGTAAAAGCAGTCTGTTCCCGGTCTTCTTTACCAAGTTCCACCTGCCAATAACCGCTCTTCAAGTCCAGGGTGGAAAACATCTTCGACTCTATTCTTGGAAGGGGATAGCTGTCATTCTTTGTAGCGTTGTTTAATTGCCGATAGTCCACGCAAAATCGGGTCGAACCATCTTTCTTTTTAACCAATACAACTGGAGAAGCTCAAGGGCTGTTGGATGGTTCAATAACACCTTCTTCCTCCATCTCGCGGACTATCCTGTCGGTTTCCTCTCTTTTAGCTAGGGGTAGTGTTCTCGCCGACTGTTGAATAGGCTGAGCGTCCCCGGTATTAATTTTATGTTTCACTGGATCAGTTCGTCCTTTTTTGCCGTTCCCTACATCGAAATTATCCTGGTAGTTTTTAACGATGGCCCTCAATTTTGCTCTTTGTTTTGTTTTGAAACTCTTAGATGAATCGGTGATGAGTCTTTCCAGTTCCTCAGATAGTTTACCTGGTGGCATTTCTGCATGCTGTGTGCTTCTGACTACAGAGGAAACTCTTGAACAATGGCCCAAAGTTGTTCCTTTCTTTAGCACAACCGAATAATGATTCAGGTTCATTACTCTTACAGGAACAATCTCCCTGGCACGAAACTGAGTCTTCCCCAGTGCGACTCCTCTGCCTACATTTCCGTCGTTAAGTTCGGGATGAAACATAATTACTGTTCCAGCTTTAGCTTTCCCATCTAAGCAAGCATCTATAATGATTTCAGCTCTTTCTGGAACATTGACATCCTCTGCTAAGATGGCTCGCAGCATTATGTCATCCTTTCCATGAAGCACCACTTTTTCGTCATTCACTCGCAGAATTCCATCTTTGAAGTTTAACTGGAATTCCTTGGAGCTCATGACATCCATTCCAATGGATGCCGACCATCCGTTTAACTTTGCTGCAGTCTCGAATTGGCGCCTATAATTACTCCTTGACGATTTCCCATCAAATTGTGGGGGCTTCATTTTGTATCTTGCTCCTTCGAGGTCAATTTTTGAATCACTACTTCTGGACTGTTTCTGCTTAAGGTTTTTGATTCAGTTTCTCCCCTTTGTATAGTGACTACCTGTTCTTTTATTTTGCTGATCTCACCCTCCATTATGTGCTTTAGCTCTTCTATCCGCGTTTCATTTTTGACTGATTCTTCGACCATTGTTTGCTTTAACTCTTCCATCCGAGCCTCATTCTCTAATATTTTCTCTTCCAGCATTTCTGAGTTTTTCTGTACCATGCTTTTCAAATTTTCTTCTAAAGATTTAGAGTTTCCCAGTAATTTGTCTTCCAGGGTTTTAGAATTTTCTGCTAATTTATCTTCTAACGCCTCTTTCAAGTTTATAGAATTTTCTAGCAGTTTGTCTTCTATGGTTTTAGAATTTTCTTGTAGCTTATCCTCTATAGTCTTAGAATTTTCTTCAATTTTTTTCAATAGCATACTGATGTCCCCAGTACCAGAAATCTCGAACAAATAAGTATCGGGATCGTTACCTTCATTTATTAGGGCATCTCGTAGCCGTTGAATTAATTCACTTTTCATTCCAGTAATTTCTAAATCCCTTTCCCCCAGTTCTCTTTGTAAATCTGTCATTTTCAGTTTGTCCAAATTCACTGCTTGAAACATTGTTAGTCTAGTTATTTTCCACTTCCAAAGTTTCACAAATACACCGAACACCTGACACCATTGTAATGGTTTTATTTTCACACTCGGGTTCAGTTCAGTTCTTGGATTTATTTAAAAACACAGTCCAAATCACTCTAATTTATTTCCACTATTTTAACACAATTTATATTCACAGAACTATTTACAATTTATCTTAACAATACGACCGTCGAATATTGAATGCCTCCATCGTCAGCTGTCCGTATTTATATATTTCTCTCGGAATTATTCTGGCAAGTTAACGAACCATCGGGAAACTTCTTTCATATATTCTGGAAGCTTCAAGGGAATTCCCAGTAACGGCAACAGTGGGCCTGTTGAGAGACCAATCATTTCGGATTCCCAGAAGTATCGGAAGAATGTCCCTTCCACGAATTGGATGATGGCCGATTGCACCAGCTATCGGATGAATTCTCGTAACAGTATTTTAAACAATAACTATGAACGATTGAAAATTGCTTATCTTTTACAGTTTTTTCTAAATAACTCAATAACTAATTATCCTATCGGCTAAATGAACCTATCATTTAGTTGCTATTGAAATTATGTATAAAACAAACTCACTTTCGACACTAGAACTTTTCATTCAGTTGCTGAGAAGTTACAAAAACTGACAAAATTGCGATTTTTGCAACTTTAATTAATTAAGGAATAAAAATTTGTTAACAACAGTTTTTATGTGTTATGTTATATATATTCTTCAAGAAAAGCCATTCAAAGACTTGTGGATTTTTTTGCAATTGAAAATACTATCTTCTCTAGAGTATTTTGCCGGGATCAATGTTCAACTCATATTATACTAAACGACTAAACGTAAACACATATAGTATCATCGTTGGTTCTATAATTTACCACACATTCTTCAACAGCGCAGTATGGAGATAGGCTGCTTTATTCCACTGAAATTATAATTTTCCATAATAATTCTATATTAACCCCTTTGATACAACTTTCTTCTTCGATTTCCTTCACATAAAACATTATTAAAGTCTTCTATTAATCCATTCCAATAGCATATACAGGTGTTTCTAAAACAATATTCCAAACTTCTGCTGTGTATAGAACCTAAAAAGTCCCTATTAACTTGTGCCCTTAAACGCACCTTTAAGTTATATGCCCTTAATAGGGATCAAACAAAAAAAAATTATGTGTCTTATATAACTTTTTAAAGTAAATAACAGATGCTACACCGTTTTGCGACAAGTAAATCATAAGCGTCCTATGTAGATTGGTGAAGGGGGTTTAGGCCGTATTAGGGAATTTTTAGCCCGTATTAGGGAATTGTTAACCCGTATTAGGGAATTGTTAGCCCGTATTAGGGAGCTAATTTCAATTTTGTTACAATTCTCTCTACAGATTAAAAAAATCTTAACAATTGTACGTAAAAAATATTATTTTTGTCTAAATCGATGTTTCCAATGGTTTTCGAGTAAACTCACTTTGAAAATTATTCTGCTCTTTAAGTTATTGGGCCAAAAATTATAAAAATCTGACGTTGTCGCAACGCTTAACATTTTAAATTATTGATAAATTGTAAATTGAGCTCTTCAGTGTTTAATTAGTAAAAGTGGTGACTGAAAAAAAGGTTTGTGTGAGCCCTTTTAAGAACATATAACTTCCTACTGGTGCGTTTTAGAGCACATGTTAATGGGGACTTTTAGGCTTATTTTATAAGTTCTATACACAGCAGCAGTTTGAAACCCTATTTTAGAAACACCCTCTGTATACCAAAATGAGTTTTTATCAACACCCCTGTACAAGTATAGGCCGCTAAGTGAATTTTGTATAGGCCACTCAGTGAGTTTTTGGCCGCGCTAGTCATTCTCCATAGGACGATCGGTCTCCATTCTAAAATCTTTCACCGGGCCGAATTTATTCCAGCAGACTTCGTTAAATGGCACGCGCGCCTACGATCACAGATCATAGAGTGAGACTTAGGCTGTATCCCACGTAAACGCGATATGCCCGGTGCGGGCGGTGCGATACATCAATGTGACTATTACAAACTTCAACTAACGGCTAAAACAAACCAACTCAACAATGCGAGAACACAAAATTGTTATAATTGCACGAATTTATTTTGCAGTAAGGACAAAATTAATTCTTTTAATTAAGTTCATTAAAAAATTCTAACTTTCTTTTTGAGATAAAATCAATGACGTCTATCGAACAAATGCTGTGAAGTCGATTTTTAGATAATTTGTGTTTGGTGTGTCACAAATGTAAAAACTCAGTTTTGCACCCTGTCTACAAGTTGGTTTACTCCTTGAAGATGACAACTTAGAGTTGTTGAAACGGCGTTGAGTGTTTAAAATAAAGGTTTGGTGTTAGGGTGCAAAACTGAGTTTTTACATATCAGAATCAAAAAATGACATTTTTCTATCAGATACCATGTGTCGTGAACGAAAATGTTGATTCACTTTTTTTCAGTTTAGTTTATAAACAATAATTTTTATATGTTGTGTTTCATATTAATGTAACTTATTTGCTTAAATATGGATATTTCTAATCAAAAGTTTCATGCAAAAAAATGTTTACATGTTATTTAAATGGGAAATTACAAATATTGAAAATAAAAAAAATCAAATACATATGAATTTTGTAACAGCATTATTGAATTTTGTACAAGTCGGGGTCACGAGTTATTAACGTGTCGGATGGGGAAATATTTCTCCAGCCCCCCATTGTGGAAT
Organism: Octodonta nipae; assembly: GCA_034190945.1. Taxonomy (NCBI): domain Eukaryota; kingdom Metazoa; phylum Arthropoda; class Insecta; order Coleoptera; family Chrysomelidae; genus Octodonta; species Octodonta nipae. The sequence continues at coordinate 112,457,252 of CM067217.1, forward strand.
CAATAATTTGACAACACTATCTGATTCCTTGAATTTTGTACAATTTTGTAACGACAATTAAAATTTTGTTAATTAATTGTTTATAACAAATTAGGCCAAACATGTCGCCAGCCTCGATCTCCACATGCTATGTCAAAAATTTGAGGACTCTATTTGATTCGATGAATTTTGTACAATTTTTTAAGGACAATGAGAATGTTGTTAATTAATAGTTAACTAACAGGTGGACTAAATATGTACCCGGTCCTTCCTTTACTTGCTCTTTGAAATTGAAAACCTTGTCGGATTCGTTGAATTTACTACAATTTAAGGAAAATGAAACAGTTAAATAATTTTTTCTTGTTAACAATTAATTTTAAAATTTTTATCAACATCAACCCTAAGCATGTCTCCAAAATTAGATGTTCAATGTCAACATATGTTCAACATAAATAATGTTAACTCTTTATTAATAAATCATATGGAAGCACCTTACGGCGTGGTGTGACTCTCAAGGTGGACTACGAAAGTTGTGATAAATAAGTTTTTTTGTGATGCTTTTTCCCTGGATTTAATCAAGGCCGTAGGCAGAATTTTCGGGATTTGATCGTTCTCTCATATTATAAAAGGTAATACATTGATTAGAATTGCATTATTTACATAACCATTCATATAGTTCCGTTATATAAAGAATGTATACAAAAAGACATATCTAGCACAGCCTGAGTTTTTTATTATTATGAAAAATTATGTTTAACCTCCAGATACCTACATCTGTTAAAACTAGGTACTGTAAGCTTAGGGCCAAATTATGAATAGTTCAAACCAATGGGAACGGTCACTTTTTTATGTTATTATCTATAGCATTAAAATCATCTTGACGCTTCGGCAATGAGACGAAAGAACGCCTCATATTCTTAACACTCACATTGAATTCAAAACGTGACACCAAAAATTGTTATCACAACTTTTCGAACTCAACATATGGTACACTAGGCCGTGAGGTGTTTTTGTGTTTTATGATAACTTTTGAAAACGAAATATGCCATTACATTTCAAGGCTAAACTATTGTCATTATTAAGACTTCAGGTGTAATAACACGAAAATTTTATTTTTCCATATTGTTTGCAACAATCGTAAAGGGCTGTTTTTATGCTTTTTCACTCGAAAACGATGAACTTAGGGAAAAAAAAATGGTAATCACTAGAGACTGAAAAGTAGAAGTGAAAGCTTCCTACGAATTATACTTTCCTTTTCTCGTTATTTCCCTATCCTAGTTTCTCTTCCTTTAGGCCATTCTTATTAATAGATAACATGTTAATTCATAATTAAAATAGAAAATTTGTAGAATTATAATATACCATAAATCCTTCATCTATTCATTATTCTGGCAATACGAGGTCATTTAATTATAACAGATTAATTTGTTGTAACATAAGCAGATGTTTTTTAAATATCACATCTCCAGTCTATTCTTCAAATTAACAGTTAAAAAAGTGTCCGTAAATAAGGGTTGCGCTGATGTAGCAAGGGAGTGGATTTTAAACAGCACGCCAAAAGTTTTTGCACTATTTCATAGATATTATGAAGAAGCTATATATTTTACATACCTTGGTTTAAAGAAAGACAAAACCGGTAGCTTAACATTATTATTATTTTATATTTAGCAGTTCACATTTTATACCATTTTCTTCACCAGAGCCATTCTGGTCACTTCTTGAACTTGTTATTTAATGCTTTCAGCTGGACACTTTTTCAGTTTAATCCCCATATTAGTTTGTCATTCTTGTCTCTACCATCTATAAACTGACCTTTTTTGCGGAGTTCCAGTTTATCAACCTTGTTTCTACCATCCATAAACTTGCCCTTTTTGTGCTATTTTGAAGTGAGTCAAATTTCAATTTTAAAATATCGCAAACAAAAAATTTGAATGTTTAATAGAACAAAACGCACATTTTGTGCTAGTATCATATGTCTAAATGGAGGGTGTTTATTTACTATAATTTATTGATTTCCTGTAAACGAAGAGACTGTTAAATGTATAAACTGGTCCCTGTTTCTTACACACAAAGTTGCATGGGTATTTCAAGTTTAGTGGTCAGAACCAGTGAGTAAATACATCTGGAGGGAGCCTTAGCATTAAAAAATGCGAAAAGTAGGCGTGATCTTAGTTCGCCCAATGGGCTTTCGGCGCCGAAGGACCTTCATCCAATTTTATATGACAGACTTTCCATAGTTGCCAGGTTGCAATTATTTCATGCGTTCTTAAAATTTATCCAAACTGGAAGGTCATTATCTATGTTTCCTTTCATTTTAAATTTTCATTCATGCAATGTTATTAATAAACCATGAAATATTAATCATTTAGAATTATACAGCAATTCACTTGTACGATTTTAAGTTAAAAGAATATATTCCCTTGCAAGATTAGTTAGATTTTGTTATTCAATACCACACAATTCTATAATTTAGATAATATAATACATAATGTTTAACAATTATATGTTTAGTCGAATGTTGAAAATTAATACTATTTAAAAAATTTTTTTAAATTACCGAATTATAAACTAAAACAAATAAATCAAATCTTGAAATTTCTCAGTTAATAGTATTTCGTTTTCGCAATATTCAAGTGTGAATATTCAACTAATATTTTCACAAATAATTTAGGACAAAACAGTAATTATGAATAACCTTCACCGGTTACATCTTATCAACTTGCAAAAATTTTTTTTTTAAACTGAGCCTTCAATCTTTTCCATTCTACTAGAATTAATGTTAGAAAAAATAACCAACAAACCTGTGATAACTTAAATCTTTAGTATCCTCACTATTATCCGCTGACTCACAATTTTTTACACAGCAACTTCGAACCATTCTGAACACAATTTAGTAAACAAAAAATGTATAGAATAAGTTATACGAACGTTCGTAAAGAAAAGTAGATGAATACTAAAATCAAAAATTGTCAAATATATCATATACCTAGTACTTATTTTTATGAACACAAATTAGGTAAATTGCTGTTAATACCCTGGGTTTTTACGCTAATAATCCGGAAATGTGATAATTATGAAGATACTATATAATATAGTATATATATATATATATATATATATATATATATATATATATATATATATATATATATATATATATATATATATATACTATATAATTATATTAAACAATACTGAAGTATGGGTATGGTAATATTGTTCCAAAAAGATTAAAATCCCATAATTTAATGCAATTTCAGTTCAATAAAGGTCAGGTTATATCTTCTTAATAGTCACAATTATGGTTTATTAGTCTATAAACCCAGAGTATTAAAAGTAATTTGCATATTTTACATTTAAACAATTAACATTATATCATCTCCCCTTCTAATAATTACATTTTCCTTATGCCAGAGGGCAGTTTTTTCCATTTTTTCACTTTTTTTAAATGAAGCTCATATTGTAATACATTTATCTTAAATATGAAAATAACGTACTACCGTAACAAACTATTACAAATCTAATAGCTATCCCAGCACAGCACTGGTTTCTTCATGAATATTTTTTTAGATCTGGCAACGGTGTATTTCACTCGGATTATTGATCGACTATTTCGACCGCAAGACAAAGAAAGTCACGTGATGATCTGAAAGAACGCAACCCAATTACAGTTCTACGTAGCTATTTGATAACCAATGAGAGACCCACAGTGGCCAGAACAAAGGAATTGAAGTCCTAATTTTATCCGTATTTTAATACATGGGATTGTATACTGAGGCTCCCTCCATCACTGGTCAGAACGAAGTGTCGAAACAAATGCCATTTCAATTTTTGCATTTTAGTATCGTATTCATCTAAATTCTTTTGTCTAAGTGTGGACCTCCGTTAAGAAGCTTTTGGTTCAACTACTCAGGACCTTTTTTGTTTAGGATGAGCCAAAGAATGTAATGTAATTAAAAATTAAAGTATTTTTGGTTCTAAAATTTTTTTACGTAGTCTCAGTTCTTCGTTACCTTTGTTTCTTATAATAGTTTACTTGCGTAAAGGGCAATTAAAAATTTGTCGGTTAAAATAAACGATCATTTACTAATTATAGGTATTATGTGCACATTTAAATTTAATTAAAAATGATCTAAAGTACCTTAGTATACATATTGAACAGGAATAGTGAAAACTTTAGACTCTTTTACCTAAGTCTAAGGTGAAAACTAGACGGAACAATTATTTATTTTTGAATAAAATATTATGCACCCTAACATACAAGTATGAAAAATATAGATTACATATGTATAACGAAATGCTTTGTCCAAGCATTTAATAGGTACTGGCCGTTTTCCCATTAGGACGCACAGAGAGGCACAGTGCGTACACAGCATAGTACACTGTGTGGTTGCTTCTCTTTGTATGATCTGTGGTGGTGGCTTTTCAACTACACTCACAGGCGCACTGTGTGACACAGTACTCCAGCATGACACCGTGTGCACAGATCATACAATAAAGACGGTGTGCGCATTGAGACGCACAAGAAAAAATGGTGTGTATCGGATGTCATAGACTAAAATATTGCCATAGAGTGAGGTGATATAGAGTCAAGTGACAGCACCGTCGTTCGTTCTCTGTGTCTTACAAAGTAATTTTCGATTAAATTAGAGAAACGCCAAGCATATTGTTACCTCTACAAATTGCCTGCTCGACCAGAAGGTTCAGAACACGGTAATATATTGCGTATATGTTAAGCAGAATTACCAATTAGAAAATGATTTTTTTAATCAATGATATACCATCCTTCAAACATGTAAAATTTAATTTCAAATAAGCGGAGAGAAAAATATACCACATTGTCTATTTCAGTGATTTTACAACAAAAGTTATTTATAATGAAGCAGCTAATAAATTTAAACGCGCAGTAGTTTATTTAAATGTGCTTTGTTTTCCTATTTTGTGATAACTTTTTTCATTAATGACATTTGTAATGTATATGAAGAACTAATACTCTAGGGAAGTTAGTATTTACAATTGCAAAAAAATTCCACAGATATTTGATTGGCTTTTCTTGAAGAATGTATATAGCATAACACATAAAAACTGTTGTTAACAAATTTTTATTCCTTAATTAATTATACGGAGTGTTTAAAATTGCAAAAATCGCAATTTTAGCAGTTTTTGTAAGTTTTCAGCAACTGAATGAAAAGTTCTAGGGTCGAAACTAAGTTTGGTTTATAGTGATTGCAATAGCGACTAAATGATAGGTTCATATCGCCGATTGGATAATTAGTTATTGAGTTATTTGGAAAAAACTGTAAAACATACGCAATTTTCAATCGTCCATAGTTATTGTACGTATAAGATGCGTTGAAATTTTGAAACTCGGCAGAATCTTTCATTTCTACGAGGTAAATAACTGGTAAGAATCTCAAATTTACAGCTCAGGCGGTTTTCTTGCAAATCTGAATTTTTTCCAGGGTTTTAATTTTACGTGAAGTTTACAATGATCCCATTTTGAGCTAAATTAATATTTTAACCAGCTGAAAGGCACATATTAATTATTAGTTCTTTGAGTACCATCCCTCATAAATTAATTTTCTTTTAAATTTATTTTATTGTATGTAAATTCAGTTTGAAAGCCTGCATTTTGGTATTCGGAATTAAATAAAATGTACTGGTGCGAGAAGCACCTTCCCGCATTGTAAAATGAGTTTACAACTGCGTTTCCTTCAAATCGCTTTTATTCTTTCCCCAATACAAATGCCATGCCAACTGTCAAACTTTGCTGACGAGAAACGGTGGCACATCACAATTTGTTCATTGAAATGTTACATTTCTATTTGTTGATATAACTTTTTTTCTAATCATTTTACAAAAAATGACATCATACCATTTTATAGATGGTGTTTTAAGGAATAATTTTCATTACAAACTTTTAAAATTTATTGATTAGTTAACTAACTTCATAGTTCATAACTATAATTAACATTAATGATTTGCCATAACTATATTGTTGACTTTGATTTTATATTTTCTGACTCATTATTGCTTTTCTAAAGTTTTTTTTCCTTTTAAAATTGTCGAGTAAATTAATTGTCATACTGCGATCGACTTTGATTCAAAACTCTGAGAATTAAAGTCAGCAAAACAATTACGAGGTTAAATTATATATCTACGGAATTTTTTTCATACATTTATTATTGAATAACATACAACAGAAATGATTGATTTAGCATTTTTCAATATACCCTCCTGCGTGATCTACACACTTTTTCCACCGAGAGTTGGGAGTTTCAGTATTCTCTGTTCATAGAATGTTTGAGGGCGAGTTGCAAGCCAACTGCGCATGTGCTCCTCAACTTCGTCATATATTCCAAATCGTTTTTCTCCCGGTGATTCTTTCGGAGGCAAGTCAGGGCTCTACCGAGGGTGGGTGGCTTCTCAGCCCATTTCTTGCAGTATTCCTTGTTTTTTGTTTAAAATACGCGGCTTTTACCAACCTTAGCAACTGGTAGTGGTAATCCACATTCACTGTACATTGGGCACGAAGAAAATCAATCAGTATATTTCCTTAGAGTGAAAAAAATCGTGGCAAGGACTTTTCCAGATGAGAGGCGAGTTTTGAATTTTATTCTTTTTTTCGTCACTTTAGACGATGCCTTCCCTTCTCTCTGAAATCTATTTAGAAGTCTTTCAACTATCTTTAGTTTACAGTCAAAAACCTCGGAACCCATTGAGCACAAATTTTTCTGAAACCAAGTTGATCAATGATAATTGATTGAATACTTCCATAGCTGACACCCAATTCTGAGGAAATTCCATCACGGTTAATCGGCGCTCAGGTTCAATAAGCTGTCGATCACTATTGGCATTGTCAGCTGTAAGGCTTGTCCTTGTGCGTCGATCATGGTTATCATTCTCGTACACCCTTAAATTTTCTCTCCTACATATACACACGATTCTGAGACAGTCTACTATACCGAAACTGAGCCTTCAAATGAGTTAGAATTTCTGAGGCTTTAACGCTTTTACTGGTTTATGATAATCTGTTGCATAACAGACGAATGTAACTCTTCCTTAATCATGGCCGTATCCGGTACTGATCACATATCATACAATAGGTATTAAGGGCAAAGCCAAGCATACGCGCGTACCCGGCTGGTTCCCCAGTGTCCATAAACCAAACATCTACTCCAAACAACATAATCTAGCTCGAAACTGCATTCTAAGCAGAATAGTAAAATTACCGTTTATATTTGATTTACCCTCGTAAATACCGTAATTTGCTTGGAAAAAGCATTTTAAACGTCATATCATATCGATGACATGCTATTTTTATTCTACCGTGAGGGGAAATTAAGACCCCCCTCTACTAACATGTATGCGTTGGCGAATATCAAAATGCAGAATTTGAAATAAAATTTACAGACAATAGAACAAACCCAAAAGAATATTAATATATGATGAGTTGTACCGAAAGATTTGATAATTAACATGTTCCATTCAGATTTATCAAAAAGTAATTTGATGCAGAATGGGAGCGTTGTAAACATCACCAAAAATACAAAGCTTTCGATAACAAAATACATTTGTGAAAAAACCTTCAAAGTCGTGAAGTTGAAATTTTGAAGAGTTATTTTCAATAGACAAATGAAACTTTTTGCCAAGTTTTATCGTTCTAAATTTTTTTAGATAAGAGTTACGAGTGAATGAAAATTGGGCATTTTTCGCGAATAACTCATTTATTAATTAACCAATCCTATCGATCAACATCTCATTTAGTAGGTTCTAAAAATGCACATACAACACACTTACCATTGATTCTTTAAATGTTTACTCTGTTGCTGAGAAGTCACAAAAACTGCCAAAATTAGGGTTTTTACTATTTTAAACACCTAGTATAATTATCTAAGAAGTAAAAATTTGTTAACAAAACTTTTTTTGTGTTATGCGGCGTACCTTCTTCGAGAAAAAATATATTCAAACACCCGTGGAATTTTTCTGCAAAAATGGTATTAAAATAATGCTAAGTTCCCTACACTATAAAGCACGTTCCATTTATCGCCATTTACACAGCACAGTGTGTTTTGCTGTACAGGCACAGAGTATGCACCTTCAATGCCTCAGCATTAAAAGATGCGAAAAGTAGGCGAGATCTTAGTTCGCCCAATGGGCTTTTGGCGCCGAATGACGTTCATCCAAATTTATATGACAGACCTTCCACAGTTGCGTTCTTAAAATTTATCCAAACTGGAAGCTCATTATCTATGTTTCCTTTCATTTTAAATTTTCATTCATGCAATGTTATTAATAAACCATGAAATATTAATCATTTAGAATTATACAGCAATTCACTTGTACCATTTTAAGTTAAAAGAATATATTCCCTTGCAAGATTAGTTAGATTTAGTTATTCAATACCACACAAATCTATAATTTAGATAATATAATACATAATGTTTAAAACAATTATATGTTTAGTCGAATGTTGTAAATTAATACAATTTAAAAACATTTTAAATTACCAAATTATAAACTAAAACAAAGGGCGTTATGTAAGTAAGTAGCTTTCGTAATATCTTGAATTTTCTCATTTAATAGTATTTTGTTTTCGCAAAATTCAAGTGTAAATATTCAACTAATATTTTCACACATAATTCAGGACAAAACAGTAACTATGAGTAACCTTGAAACTTCACCGGGTACATTATATCCAACCTAGGGAATCGGCTTTTGGAAATCTAGATAGAAGAAGAATAACATCTTAAAATATTTCATTTGTTAACCGTAAACTTTAAATATTAAAAAAATAAATAACCAACAAACCTATGATAACTCAAATCTTTAGTATCCTCACTATTATCCGCTGAATGACATTTTTTTACACAGCACCTTCGAGCCATTCTGAAGACAATGTAGTAAACAAAAAAATGCACAGAATAAGTTATACGAACGTTTGTAAAGAAAGTAGATGAATACTAAATTCAAAAATTGTCAAATATACCATATACGTACTTATTTTTATGAAGACAAATTAGGCAAATTGCTGTTAATACCCTGGGTTTTTTTATGGTAATAATCCGGAAATGTGAAAAGCATGAAGATACTACCTGGACGTCAAAATCCCCTTAAAAGTGCACTAAATTATATTAAACAAGTATGGGTATGATAATATTGTTCCAGGAAGATTAAAATCCCATAATTTAATGCAATTTGAGTTTAATAAAACTCAGGTTATATCTTCATAATGGTCAGAATTATGGTTTGTTAGTCTAAAAACCCAGAGTATTAAAAGTAATTGGAATATTTTACATTTAAATAAATAACATTATATCATCTCCCCTTCTAATAATTACATTTTCCTTTTGCCAGAGGGCAATATACATAGTAGTTTTTTCTATTTTTACACTTTATTGAAATGAAGCTCATATTGTAATACATTTACGTTAAATATGAAAATAACATAATACCTTAACAAACTATTACAAATCCAATAGATATCCCAGCACTGGTTTCATCATGAATATTTTTTTGGATCTGGCAACGGTGTATTTCAGTCGGATTATTGATCGACTAATTCGACCGCAAGACAAAGAAAGTCACGTGATGATCTGAAAGAGCGCAACCAATTACAGTTCTATGTAGTTATTTGATAACCAATGAGAGACCCACTGTAGCCACAACAAAGGAATTGAAGTCCTAATTTTATCTGTGATTTTATCCGCATTTCAATACATGGGATTGTATACTGAGGCTCCCTCCATGTATAGTTACTCATTGGTCGTAATTGGAAAACGGGGACTATTAACAGTGTGTGAATTTGTACTTTATAAATTAATATATATTTTTGGTAGGTAAATGAGGATTTCTTAGATGTGATATATGCCATTCGATTTTTTTGTTTTATTACCTAGAATTAAAATCAGGATGGCGTCGACGGTGAACTCGGTCAGTCACAATTTATCTAAACAATATTTTAAAACAAATTATGAAAACATTTTTTCGATCCAAAAATTTATAATTTTGACTCATTCTAAACAAAAAAGTCCGTAATAATTGTTGTCCGAGTTAATCGTTTTTAAGTGATTACGATTGTTGCAAACAATATGGAGTAATTAAATATTTCGTGTTACCAAACCTTAGGCCTTAATAATGTCACCTGATGGCGTAGTGTATCATATGTTGAGTTCGAAAAGTTGTGATAGCAATTTTTGGTGTCACGTTTTGGATTCAGGGTGCATATTAGTAATGTGAGGCGTTTTTTTTGGGTCATTGCCGAAGCGTCAACATGATTTTAATGCTATAGATAAAACAAGCGGCAGTCATTTGAGACTGAACGAAGGAAGCGAAAGCTTCTTACCAATTATACTTCCCGTCTCTTCCATCTCCTATCTCTGTTTCTATTTCCTTGTGTTATCATTAGTACCGGTTATAAATTTCAGGAGAATTAAAATAATTGTCACTATTTAGTTATGACTCAAAAACTAATCCCAATGTGTAATTTAATTCATAATTTACATTTTTATACTTAAGTGACAAATACAATTTGTTGAATTATTAACTTGCAATTTGAAGCTCACATCTGGTGAATAAGCCTTTTCATATTCGAAATTTTTTTGTTCCCTTGCGTCATTTATTTCGAACAGTTTTCACACTATTGGCATGTAAATACAATACTCTTCGAGGTGTCATTATTTTGTACGCAAGACAATATATCTGATATATATATTATTTCTGGTCGGGAACCTTCATCAGTTGCGCTTCCCACAATAGAATGTCCTCTCGAACACTTTTTATGTATTTGATACATAGCATCTACAAATGTAAATACAATGTTTTTTTGCCCAAAAAAATGACAGAAGATGACGCATGCCCACTAAAAACTTTCGAATATGAAAAGGCGTATTGTAAATGTGGCAAAAAATTAACAAAAGGTGTATGAAATTAATAGCGTTCTTTCTGACTTCTGACATATGTTAAGTCCGTAATGCAATATATTGCGAAGAGAGAATTGGAGTTTTTATTAGACAAGCAAATTTTCTGCAGGTTTCCTATATTAATTGAATGTTATATTAGTTTATTTCCTATATATTATTGATATTCTATAAAAGAATAAACTTTACCTGGTCTCTGTATCTTACACAGTGAACTGAATTGTATCAAGATCAAGGTAGTGTGTAGTGTCGGTGTCGAAACAAATGAAATTTCAAGTTATCCAATTCATTCCCTTGCTCATCTATTTTCGTATGCGTAAATGTGGGCCCCCGTTAAGAAGCTTTCGCTTCAATAACATAGCGGAGATTTTTTCAACCATTTTTATTGCATGAAATAAAAAGCAATCATTATAGTGCCCGTTCCCATTATTTTGAAATATTCACAGTTCTTATATTCATATAAGATATGCATGGCGACTAATAAAGTAATTTGCAGTATATGGTTTTAACAGATGTAGGTATCTGAAGGTTAAATACAATTGTTCATAATAATAAACTTAGGTTGTGCAAAATCTGTCTTTTTGTATAGATTCTTTATATAAGAGATTTATATGAGTAGATATGTAAATTGTGTAGTTCTAATGAATGCATTACCATTTAAAAATATGATAGAACTATCAAATCCCGAAAATTCACTAAAACTTATTTATCACAACTTTCGTAGTCCACCTTGCGTCACACTACGCCGTAAAGTGCTTGCTATGATTTATTAATAAAGAGTTAACATTATTAATGTTGAACATATGTTGACATTGAACATCTGATTTTGGAGACATGCTTAGGGTTGATGTTGATAAAATTTTTAAAATTAATTGTTAATGAGAAAAAATTATATAACTGTTTCATTTTCCTTAGACAATTGTAGTAAATTCAACGAAATCGACAAGGTTTTCGATTTCGGAGAGCAAGTAAAGGAAGGACCGTGTACATATTTAGCCTCATTTGATGTTAAGTATTAATTAACATTTTCATTGTCATTAAAATTTTTTTATAAAATTCAACGAATCAAACAGTCATAGCATATAGAGGCCGGAGCTGGCGACATGTTTGGCCTAATTTGTTAGAAACAATTAATGAACAAAATTTTCATTGTTGTTACAAAATTGTAAAAAATTCAACGCATCAGATAGCGTTGTCAACCTGGGGAAATATTTCCCTAGCTCCCCCATCCGACACGTTAATAACTCGTAACTCCGACTTGTACAAAATTCAATAACGCTGTTACAAAATTGTACATTGTTACAAAATTCCTATGTATTTGTTTTTTTGATTAGCGATACGGGGGGGCTGGGGAAATTCACATATTACAAATGCCCCCCACATCTTTTAAAATTGTATTAAAAATATTTTACTTGGTATATAAGGCCATTTTAAAACATAAATTCGATAGGTTAGTTTTTTGGCTTACCCTAACACGCAGGTTACGTGATCGTCATTGAGTGACACTAGTTGTTCATCCAGAACTAGATTAAGTAGCAGAGGGGATAGAGGGTCACCTTGTTTTAACCCTATGTTAAAAATGATTCAAGTGGTGGTGACCTCATTTATTTGAGGAGGTGCCGGCTTCAAAGAATGTTGACATTATATAACCGATGAGTGTACAGTGTGCTTTCATACGATGTAATGCTTTTTCTATTATAAATTATGGGGAATCATCTCAACGGCTGATTTCAAGGTTTAGTTTAATCTCACCTTTGGCATTCTTTATGGTTGACTCCAATTCTTTACTCGCTTTTGATATTAAAAGAGTTCTTGAATCAAGGAGTTTTTCAAACTATCTGAAGGGTTACCATGCTAGTGAATATTTTCTCTGATTAGGGATTCTACGGAGGGATTTAAAGCGAATCAAACCCGGGTCGGCGCACGAGGATTTATTTTCTAAGAACGCTTTTTTGATTTCTTGGGGTGTACTCTTGCTGTAGATAGAGTATTCTGCCGACAAACTTGTGTTTTACTTCCGAATTTAGGTCTACATTCTGGTCATCTAATTCAAAGATACTCTTGAAGTGTTTGTATACATCCCGCACTTTAAATTCATCGGAGGAGGCCTTTCAAAATTTTACTGGCTAGTTCTTTTCTATAAGCGATATACAGTTGTTGAGACCTTTTGTATTGCCAAGCTCTCTCCCTGAATTTGAGGTCCGGACCATTTGTTTTAGAAACTTTAAATTTCCTGCTCCTAAATCAAGGTGCTAATTGTCAGTTTCACGACAAATAACCATAAGAATTGCAAGTCCTACCCCGTGGTGAGGTTAGTGTTGGGGGGAGAGGGCGGTTGGACGTCGTTGAAAAGCCTATCTGAGGCACTGTTAGGGAACTGATTAAAATGTACACTATACATAAAATGACGACTTTTATTTACCTAATTGTAAACAGATATTAATTAGAAAATGAAGTTGAATTTTTACAAGGAATGGGTCACTTAGGACTAACTAATAATGCCAGACTCAACGAGTTTTTGTTCTAGCTGAAATTTTAAGTGATAATAAATTACTTATCTTAATACAATATATTACAGTCATTGTAAAAATTAAATATTAAATCGAGAAATTCTGTATTTGTTTAAAGGCTATGTGACTTTACTTACAAACTGGTATTTGTTTTATCTTGCTAAGAAGACAGAAGTCCAAGGTATTACAATAACCAAGTGCAACCAAAATAAGGTAGGTTCCTAGTTTAAATATATCCATATATCAAAACTACTAATTAAACTTGTAGCTTTTTAATGTTTCAATTTATGATTCAAAACATGAAACATTAAAGCCAAAGACTAATGTCATATAATATCGAATTTTGGGCATACATCGAATATCTTGTAACCGCAAAGATTCTACCCATCATTTTGGGCCAGCGAAATCACCAGCATGACCCTATACCAATTAGGAGGACTCCATGTAGAAATGAACTTTACGACTCGTCTAGTGACAGTAAGGTATAGTGATAGGTGTTACTTATGCGATATTATAGAGTCTCGTTTGTTTTAATGGCGTTAAAAAGAAGTCCCTATTTAATCTTAAAAAGATGCTAATCAATTTATATCCACCTCAACTCTTAAATATTTTTAATAGCTCTGTGTAATTAGTTAGGTTAAGTAGGTACAATGTATATATAAAATGGTGTAGTTAGAATAATAGTTTTAGTATTTTGTGAAACTTGAATAGCATTGTATGCCAAAACGTGTCGTTGTGCCAAAATAAAGTGTAAATCTCGAATCTCAATATCACTCTATATTGCATCCACACTGTATATGCTTGTTTATTGGTCACCCCTATATATCTTATTTGTCTATCATTTTCTGAACTACCCTGTACTATTATTTTTTTATGCAACTGCTCATGGCCTATACCCTGTATAACAAAATTCCCATTTTCAACTACATTTTCTGACTACAATTTTACTATACCATTTATTTCAACGACTCGGTGAATGCAACTGCTTCTAAAATTTTTTGAACCCATATCTATAATTATATTATTCCCCGTTCTATAATTCAAATATCCTAACTGCTTATGCTTATATAACAAATTTCTGATACACACTGAATCACAATAATTTTACTCCACCCTTACTTCAAACACCTTGTATAGGCAACTACTTATGTTCCACACTATAAAACTTTAAACCGCCCTGTATAACTGTAATTCCACTCCACCTTATATTTCATCCATCCTGTGTATTCAACTTTTTCTAACATTTTTGAAGCCTTCTGTATAACTGTAGGTAATTATATCTATAGTTTTGCTCCACTCCTATTTCAACCACTTTGTATACGCAACTACTTATGTGCCACCCAATACAATATTTTTTGAAACACCCTGTAAAACGAATTCAATTCCATCTTATATTTCAACCATCCTATGTACGCAACTATACATATATAAATCTCTTATCTATGTACGCAACTGCGTATCTACCACCTAATATGGCGGTCTTGTGTTTGATCTGTGTATGGCGGTACGCGATTCATCCGTGCTAACGACGGAGTTAAATAAATTGAAGAAAAATGAGTTAATTGATATAATTTTAACGTTCAAAGTACCAGTGAATGTCACAAACGCACAAGTGGTTATATATATAAATAAACAAATAAACTTAGTGAATTTACAAAAAAATGATAATAAGACACGTGATTCAGTAGAAAATGTAGCCTGTTGTCAGTGCGAATCAGCACATGCCATGACCAGGGGGTGGTGTTATTGTATGATCTGTGGTGGTAACTCAGGAAAAACTGATTCTGATTTTTGAGACCTATTATCAGCACACCTTAAGTTTCACCAAATTCCCTTGTGAGGCGCAGTTATCGATCGTTAAGGCTTGCATGATTGTTTACATGTTGTCGGCCATTATTATTGTGATTTTTGTCTGTGAACGTAGTGGCCATTAATCGCTTATAAGTTGTCTGGAGTATATAAAATAAGGAATATCACACCAGTAAAATCATTTCAATATACAGAATAGATAATGGCTACTCAGAATTGTTGAATTCTTAGTTGTTTTAATAGGTCTAAATGGTAATGATTTATGATATTTTTTTTACCTTAATTTAATGATTGTTTTTTAGGTATTATTTTGCGAAAACCACAAAATGCCAGGCAATATGGGCTCAAGATATAATCAGTGAAGAGCTGTTTATTGCAAATCTAAACAGTTAGGTAATCTGTGAAATGCATTTTGAAATGGAATACATTGGAAGGAATGGCAAATTACTAAGATTGTTTGTCCAAATTTACAAGGTATGCTCATGTTTTTATCTTATGCTGTCACTTGTTTTACATATATTGCCTTATTTTAGGTTACACAAGAAAAGCAGGAGACAATTTTGTACACCTAGACTACAGAAAAACATGCTAGTGATTATGTTGAGGAAAGACAATGAATATTGTTACACTTTTATAACAATCATGTTATGATTTTGTAGAAGCTCTTGAGAATCAGGAAAACTAGGAATATACCATATCAAGTAGCATCCAAACCTCCCAAGTTTAGTTTGCCACATGAGAATGTTGAAAGTAGGAAGACTTTTCAGTATGTAAATTGAAGAGGATTGCTTGCCTGAACCTGCCGATAAGTCATTTTTATCAAGAAATTTAAACATACAAAAGGGTAAGCATTTTTAGAGGTTGTTTCATATATCACAATATTTCAATGAGTTTATATATGATGCAAGCAATTTGTTGTATATAATTAGAGTCGTTGGCATGCACATGTTTTATAAATTGATCTTTTTGTCAACAAATCATGTGAAAATATTAAATTTAGGGATTGATTCACAATTTTATTACTTGAGAGGAAAGAATGTTATTAATCAGTTAAACTTTCTGTTGATTACTCAAGAAAATAGATGTGTACTTAGAAAACACATAACAGACTGATTAGGTTAGTTCTAAACATGTGTTACTCATAAAATATTTCTTTATATATTACATTTAATGTTTATAACCTATTGGTATTCTTTGAAAGTATTATATCATGTAGCATAACTATTTATTGATATCTGTATAGTATATATATTCTAAAAAATTTACACACTGGTTTTAATAATGTGTCTTTGTATGTATTATATTAAATTGTATGTTTGATTTTTTATAAATAAAAAAATAATTTTCAATTATTAGTTTTATTTGTAAAGTACAGACATCTAGTGGTACTTTTATTTTGTTGGTTTTTTGATTCTTGTAACAAGAAAAGAGTAGGAGGATTATGGGTACGGCGCTATGAAGATTCCATTGAGTTTTTATTCTCTTTTTGATTTGGTAAAACGTTCAGAGCACGAAGTATAGATACCAGGAGTATAATTATAGATTCTTGTACTGGTTTTATTTCCAAGAAAAGAGTAGGCAACAACGGTTTCTGTACCATAGTAGAGTTTTGCTGACAATCGTATTTACGTATTACAATGCGATTACAATCAAATATATTATTTATTAATCTAGTTATAAATAAAAGACGTTTAACATTTAAATACCAAACAATTTTTGACAAATAAGCACAATTATAACCATTGAGTTTCCCGGAAATTTGAATATCTATTCTCTGAGGCAATCATGTATGATCTTAGTTTTATAATTTAATAATTTGTCGACAGCGGTATTTACGTTTGATAATAATAAAAACCACGTCCTGACCATGCACTAGTGGCAGAAAAGATAACTATGACTGGGTTTAACTATCCACAAATACTGCGGGACCGTTCGGATCCTGTATCTATACTTCGTGGTTCAGAGTTTCAACCAGTCGGTTGATAAAGACAGATATACCCCCAATTATATCCATCTTTGTCAAAAACCTTAGTCGCCGCTATTTGACAAATAGAATAAGTTTTCTGTTATTAATGGTTGCGTGGATTGTGTCCATGAATATATTTATCTCTTACTTTTATATAGACAATAAAGGACAAACATTTAGAAATAAAGAAACTATTGTTTTGTGAGAGTGTAGGTAAACTTGTTCCGTGTTCTGTTTTTTTCCGAATTTTTAATTTCTGTTTATTGAATTGTGAATTGTTGTAAGTTAAGTTGATGCTCTCAAATTTCATTTTATTTTGTATTCATTGAAATCATGGTAATCTATTGCTGTGTTCCCTTTTGTGGAAATACTAGTTTAATGAAATACTAGTTTAATGTGATGCATCGGTTCGCAAAAGAAACTGAGGTAAATAAAATAATTATATGAAAATATGTAACTGTATTTACTAAATAATATTTATATTTTGTATAATAAAATAAATATATTTGCAGCTACTTCAAATTTGGGTCAACCAGATTAATAGCAGTAAACTGTTGAACAAAACGCCCCAACAAATTAGGATGTCTTACAGAGTGTGTGATGCTCACTGTTCCTCAGAAAGCAAGATTTTTGGGGCTTAACAAGAAGGAAATCGAACTTGAAATTTGGTGTCATTCGTTCATTATTTCATAATCATGGTATGTAATTTATTTCATAATAGTTTTGATGTCAATACAGTACATTATTGTAAAATTTCTTAGATGAGAAAACTAAGGAGAATGTTAACCTGGATTTGGAAAGTGAATAGGATAATATTTGCTTAGATTTATCTTTTGCAACACCACCTGCTGCTAATTTTGAACATGGAAATATATCAACAGCAAAAAATATAAGAGGTAAAAATATTACTAGAATTTAATTATATTTTTAATATATAAGTATATTTTTATCAGGATATCAGGAAGCCATCTCACCTTCTAAGAACTGTTAAAGGCAAGATCATGGATAAATAAAAAAAGTTCGATTGGAATAAGACAAACTATGTAACCTTCAATAAAAATTGTTTACTATTGTATTTTCTTTCCTTTTATAACATTTCAAACATAATAATTAGTCATCCTGCATTTCTGATTGCATCTTGGTAAAAGATGTAGTCAGAAATCAGGATGACTAAGAATTAAAAAAATACAATGTATTTAATGCTAATCCGTATTTAATTTTCCCGCCGTGTATGTTTTTTCAACCAATCACTTGAGCGCTATAATCTAGTGAACGCGTTTTGCACGGAGAGTTTCCCATCTATATACATATATAAATCTATTATATAAATCTCTTATCTATGGCCATGACCAACTTCATTAAAAAGGAACTCGATATCGTAAGTAAACTTACGTATCATCTAGAAAAGAGATGCCAGGAACAAGATTTTATTTTTCTCTTAAAACGGTTGAACGAAAACAAATTTTTAAAAGGTATACAAACATTGCTATCTATTAGTACTATTGTGAATTCCAAGAATCATAAATCCGATTTAACTAACGCCGAAAAAAAGATCGACGAAAACATTCAAATCTTTACGGACGGAGCCACAAAAAGTGAACTCGTGATTTCTCTTTGTATGATCTGTGCTCGTGATTAACCAGCAAAAACCCGATGTAAATAAACAGGGGAATTCCCAAAAAGTGACAATAACAGATGTTTCAAAACGACCGAATTTTGAACAAAGTGGATTAAAAGCGAATCAATATAGTAATTTAATACAGCACGGAAAACTTACTGAGGATAAAAAACCCATTCAGGAAGTTGAAAAAGATCGGGAATGGAAAACAATTAAACATAAACGACAGTTCAATGAGAGAAAAAAAATGGTAATCGGAAGCAATAGAAATAGCAAAGATGTTAAAGGTGTCCCAAGAATATCAACTTAACATGTTACAAGAATATCTAAAGAAACGACAGTAGATTCTTTAAACAACTCGATCAAAGCGCATTTTCCTGAAGCAACATGCGAAATGATTCAGTCAAAATGCCCAACAATATATTCATCGTTCAAAGTAAACATACTGACTGAAAACTTTAACAAGGCTATGAATCCAGAAGTTTGGCCCCATGGAGCTGTTATAAGTCGTTTTTTATACCGCAATAAAAATCGAATGGCAGAAACATAATTTTTAATCTGGATATCGCAGTATTAAATATTCGAAGTGTTAGCCAAAGTAAGCTGGACAATTTATATGTTGATTTACACAATTATGATATTAGTTTTTTATGTCTGACAGAAACTGGTTTTAAGGATGCCTCTGAAAATAGTTTTCATTTTGATAATTTTTTACTTAAATCCAGTTGCAATAGAAAAAATAAAAAAATGGGGGGAGTAGCAATTTATGTAAAGCCGAGTCTAAATGTATATTCTATTGACCTCACAAAGTATTGTGTAGAACAGGACATTGAAATATGTGGAATTTCTTGTCAATTAAGCATAGGAAATACTTTAATACTATGCGGCTATTGTTCTCCATCAGG
The DNA here is from genome assembly GCA_034190945.1 of Octodonta nipae. NCBI lineage: Eukaryota > Metazoa > Arthropoda > Insecta > Coleoptera > Chrysomelidae > Octodonta > Octodonta nipae. The sequence goes on from CM067217.1 coordinate 112,476,958, forward strand.
AAATTTAAGTGTGTTTTTAAATAATTTGTATTACATTTTAAATGACATTTTTAAACCAGGCTTAAACATTTTCTTATGTGAAGATTTTAATGCAGATTGTTATGGTAAGTTCAGTTCAGCTTTTAACAAAATATGTGACATATCAGACTGTTTCAATCTAAAGCATATAGTAAAATGGCCTACAAGAGTCACAACATGTAGTGCAACAACAATTGATCAAATATTTACTAATTTTTATGATAACACAACTGTTTGCGTAGTTAATAATGACATGTCTGATCATAGCTTAGTTTTATGTGATATACAATTGAGTGAAAACACAATACTAACTGAAAAACAATACATTAGGCATTTCACAAAAGAAAAAATTAATAAATTTAAAAATGAAATTGGACAAGAAAACTGGGAGAATATTTTAAAACTATCAGATATAAATCTTGCATTTCAAGAATTTTGGTTAACATTCTATTATTATTTTGACAAGAATTTTGAAAAAGTACCCACTCCACTAAAAAACCAAAATAAAAAGAGATGGGTCACATCTCAGATTAAACAATCAAGTCAAAACCTAAAAGATCTCTTTAATCTTAAAAATACATTTCCAGGTCTAATAGACGTCTATAAAGTCAAAAAGAGAATTCATGACAACTTGGTGACCAAAACAAAAAAAGAATATTATCAAAATAAAATAGACAACTCTGACAATTTCTCTAAGTCTGCATGGCGCGTAGTATCGGAGTTATCAAATAAATCGAAGGCCGATATACCAAGAATATCTATAAATATCAATAACATTATAGACGAACCTACACAAATAGCCAATCTCTTTAACGATTTTTATATAAACATACCAAAAAAGATATTAAACAATATTACTGCTTGTATAAAGGACTATCATCTATTTATGAGTAATATTTCACCACCAACTGAATCCTTTTTTCTTAAGCCATATCATGATCATGAAATGTTTTATTTACTTAAAGAAAAACTTAAAAACAAATTTTCGTCCGGATCAGATGAAGTACCAACTGCACTATTAAAACAAAGTTTATTTGAACTTCTTCAACCTCTAACATTTTTAGTGAATTTATCATTTTCTACAGGAACGTTTCCAGATATGTTAAAATGCAGTAAAGTTAAACCTATTTATAAAAAACATTCTCGCCTCTCTCTTGAAAATTATAGACCAGTATCAGTACCATCATCTTTTTCTAAAATATTCGAGTATTGTTTCTTAAATAGGTTGATGTCATTCGCTCAGAAAACTAATTTATTTTCAAAAAATCAACACGGTTATTTAAACCGCAGATCCACAAATAGTGCTGTATTTGCATATTGCAAGAAAATAATTGAGTATATGGAAGCAGGGGAGTGCCCTGTTGGGATCTTTTGTGATCTTAGCAGAGCTTTCGACTGTGTCAATCATCACATACTTGTGGAAAAATTGTATACCTATGGAATACGAGGCTATCCACTATCGTGGATACAATCTTTTTTGTTTAAGAGAACACAATTTGTTGACAATAATCATTACTCCCATACAGCTGAAATAGATATAGGAGTTCCTCAAGGGTCAATATTAGGACCAATTTTATTTTTAATCTATATCAACGACCTAGATCTACTTCCGATATCGGCAAGCTTCACGATGTATGCTGATGATACCTCATTAGTCGTATCTGATACATCAGACACGTTATTACAAGATAAATGTAATGAATCGTTATTTTCTTTAAATGAATGGTTTTCAGCTAATCATTTATATCTTAACCCTTCAAAAACACAAGCTTTGAGATTTCATCATAATCAACGAGAGTGTAATGTGTTGTCATTTCAAGTTAATAATCTATCTCCTATAATTTCAACTAATTTAGATGAAACTATCTTTCTTGGATGGCATATAGATCACAATCTAAATTGGAAATCACACTGTAAATATTTGATTTCAAAGTTAAATTCGATTTCCTATCAGCTAAGAAATCTAAGATATGTACTAGAGACTGATCAATTGCTGAAGCTCTATTATGCACAGGTTGAAAGCAGACTCCGATACGGTGTTATTTTCTGGGGATTTTCATCGTCGGCTAATGATGTTTTTATAGCCCAAAAACGAGTTTTAAGATCAATGAAAGGTCTTTCAAAATTTGATTCTTGTAGAGACGTTTTCAAGAAACTAAGAGTATTAACATTTCCGTCATTACTCATATTAGAATTATGTTTACAAGTACAAACAACGATTGCGTGTATGTAAAAAACAAACAGCAATATAGTTTTAATACAAGACGACAAAATGATTTTTTTATTTCATTTGGAAAACTTCAAATTACAAAGCGTTTTCACAGTCACATGGCCCCTAGAATGTATAATGCTCTTCCCGTGGAACTAAAAATGATTCCTACTAGACATTTATTTAAACGCAAGTTGAAATTATTTTTAACTGAAAAGTGCTTTTATAAAATAAGTGACTTTATTAACATATGAGTCTGCATTAAAATCACTGTTTTCTGTTTTATATCTTTATTTTATTTATATATTTAGAATTTTACACAAATGTATGTACTTTTATTTTCATGTATCCATGTAAACAACTGACTTTTTCCATATGGTTTATAACTGTCAAAAGGAAATAAATATATTATTTATTTATAATATCACATGTACGCACGCACACACCTACAACCGTATACCATATAGAAAAGATAAAGATAAACTAATGGAATATTTTCTGCCATTTCACGCGACTATAAGCCCCGTAACTTAACTTCGTCTCTAAAAGAAGCTGACTTCAAATAAATCAATCATCATTACAAACACTCTTTACGATATACTTTCATGGCATATATTGACATTTAAACTAGATATTTATGATGAAAATTTGACATTTACATTAATGGCTGAGTTCAGCAGATACAAACTGTTGTCAACGTTTGCTTACGTTTGATGTTTTGTGCTGCACAAAACATGAAACGTGCAGCACAAAACATGAAACGTTAGCAAACGTTCACAACAGTTTGTATCTGCTGAACTCAGCCATTGTTTACAGTTTTTTTTGCACATATTTTTCCGATTTTCAGAAAAATGGTATGTATATTTTACGTTATAGAAAAATATAGGGAATCAAGCTGGAACATATCTTTGTAGAATACAATTTAAAATATTCATATGCTTGAGCCGTTTTAGAGAAAACAGTGAAGATTCATTGAAATTCAATGAAATGTAGTCCCTAAATTACTTGTTTTTCTGATTTTCTGGAAAACCATAAATCTCACATTATAGACAATTATACAGTACCTTTCTGTAATGGGGCCCTTCAAGTATTACATAAGTACTGTGGGGGGGCGGCGGGGGATTTGCTTATTTTTGATGACATGGGGGAGGGGTCTATGTAGATGGTGATTACGTCAGCAGTAGTACTTTTTACACATATGACAACACACATATCGTCTATGCTTGAAAAAGAAACACATTTCCGGGGATTCCCACAAATAATGAATAGGTTTAGGTACTCGCTTAGAACCGAGAAAGAGAAATACCGCGCGCTATTCACTTGCCTAAATTTTTTCCGTCAATCTTTTCTTTAGTTGCGGTACGATTGACGATTTGACATGTTGTAAGTAAAGCAGAGTAAGCACATCCAGTGTCACCGACAGCTATCGTCAGTGCACTGTTGCATATTCGTACTTTTAATGCAATATTTACTATTATTTTAAACAAATTTCCCGGTATTATAGCCAAAATCCAAGGTAGACATATCGAAGTGGAATTTATGAAGGTTCAAAATATTTTTAGTATATCCCGATCGGACAAGTCTCATTAATACGAGGGGACGTTCAATATATTTATCTAAATTATTTAATTTTAATTCTTCAAAAACAACTTATTCAATAGTATCGATCGTGTGCCCATATAAACTTAACATCATAAAGTATCGTTTTGACGATGATTAATATTCGGATTCCCTAAACTTTACTGTGGATGGCATTACGATTCCCTCATTACTTTTCATTATATAAGCAAAAATCAAAAGACATTAGTAATTTGGTTGGTTTTTATTATTTAAATAGTTTACTTCTACAAGTTTGCTGTTAAAATCTCAGCAATTATTCTCTATAAACTTTTACATGATGGTATAAACGAATTGCTGTTGAATTGTATGTCCAAAAATGAGTTAAAATTTTCTCTATAAACTGGTGTACATTTGAATCAAGAAGTATTATAATACAAGTGTTTTGGGAGCAATACGTTCCTTCTTCGAATTGGCTACTGGCGTCAAACAACGAACCTAATGGAGAGATTCATACTGTTCATAGACAATATCAAGTATTCGCCTTTTTGCAATGACAAGGTTGCCATACTAAACTACGATCAACAAAAAAAAAACAAAGAAATCGGTAGCATGTTAGAATATTTTGATAATCGATCAGTATCGATTATTCAAGTTGTAATCGATTGCGGTCGATTATGTTAATAATCAATTAATCGATTAATGATAAAATCGATTTCGAACATCACTATTTAGAATCATGGATTCGGGTATCACGGACTGAAGACTGATAATTGGAATTAATATGTATACCAAAAAATTAAGTTTGTTTTGTTCGTAATATTACTTAAGATTATAACATATGTACTAAACTCTATGTTCATTACCGTGTCAATAAAGTTTGTAGAAATGATTATTATGTGCTTTAATAACCTCTATCCTAAATCTATTTACTTATTTCTATAATTATAACTGCTGCTCATGAATCAATAAAAAAAAGTACATTAAAAAAATGCATATATACCAATGTTTACGTAAGCATTGGAGGGGGATAAGAGCTTTGCGTACTTTTGCTAACAAAGGGGAAGGGGGGCATATAATTTTAATGAATATGGTTGCGTAATACTTGAACGGTCCCAATGTACCTTAATATAATGCAGTTTAAATCATCAAAATTGCCCAAGCCGTTTTTGAATAATCAGTGCTCATACATAAAAAAAAGATGTAGACGAGTTGATAACCTCTTACCTTTTGGAAGTCAGTTAAAAAATCAATTTGTAGTTTGAAATAACTATTTTGGTATTGATTTAAAACATATATAATAGCTATAGAAAAATAAGAACATGAAGAAACCTTGTAGGAAAAGAAACGTGAATTTAATGAAAAAAGGAAAGTTCTCCAGAGCAAAGAATAAGGGCTTTCTACCAAGAAGTTAAAAAAATGGGATAGGATACAAAAAACAATGTAAGCTCATATGAGAGAGGAGACCTGATTAGCGAAGCGGGGAAAATAATGTAAAGGTGAAAGAAAAAACATTTACCCTACAATACAAAAGAGCTGCTATGAATACAAAAACATGCTGCACCCCCTGTCTGTACATTTAGTCTAATATGACCAAGTCGAACAAAAACAGATGTATAACTTGATGAGAGCTGAGAATACCAAGGTAGATAATTGAAAATTCAATTGTGGAAATCGTTACTTTGTGATAGCAAATTATCATCATCAAATGCAACTAATTACTACTCGTTTTCTATCACTGGATTTATTCACACAGTACGTGTCTAGTTTCGACGCTTACGAGTCATTTTCAAATCAATGAAAATTAAGCAAAAAAGCAAAAAAAAGTTACCCAGGTTATGAAATGATCAAAGCAAATGTTCATTCAGGAATGAAAACTGAATAAAAAATGAAATCGGACTGTAAAGTTTAAATTATATACTAATGGACGGAACCACCCATTCTACATCAGTTATTCAAACTATTATGACGGATAAGTTAATCATTAAGTAATAAACACGGAGAATTTCTTTGAGATTTATAAATTTGAATTTGTTCTAAGAATATTGTCTGATAATAGTTTCTGGTATAATTTAATTATTACGTTGTTTTTCAGTTTAGGGAAAGTGTGACCTGTTTGTATTATGTGATTAGCAATGGGAGAATATATGTCTTCTGATATATAAGAGCGGTAATGTTCAGCCATCTGATACAAAAAATATGGTCTTGTTGTAATTCAAACATATAACACTCCGAACAAATAAAGAACGGAAAAGAGCCGCTGCCTGGGGATCGCCAGGGCATGTCTGGAGCCGGCGCTGGACATGACAGCATGCGGGACGTCGGTGGCAGGGTGCTGAGGAGGCGGGCCCCTGCTGTCCAAAGAGCTACAGCCCAAGAACCAGAAGAACAACAACAACACTCACCAATACAGTCACAACAACAACGTGACCATCACCAACGGAGTCAAACGAGAACTCCACCCGCAGAAAGTGTTGCGCAGGATCAACAGCCAGCGCTCACTCAAGCGGGACTGAAAAGACAGCGCATGAAATGGACTGGCGCCATGAATGAATTTATAATGCGCACGTTTTACAGAATTACGAACCTTGGCCAGGACAAGACTGGATATCGCCAAATACTCTATCAAGAGTTTTGTCGTGAGTACCCAGAGCTTCAAGTTACTGAACAGAGAGTCGCAGATCAATATCGTGTCATCTTGAGAAATGGCCTTATTTCGCCTGAACAACTGGATACAATAAAGAGCGAAGTGGAGCGCGAAATATTTGGTCGAAATACAATCGATCCAGAGCCTGAAACACCTTTGGCACAAAGAGCGGACGAGACTCAAGAACTACAGCAAGAACAGCCAACCAAAGCTGACCTGCTTGAGAAGATCCAAGCAGAAATGGAAGGAGCTCTTAGAGAGTATAGTGGAAGAGATCCACTGACTAGACCAGCTCTTCCCAAACTAAGATCATCTAAGAAACTGGGTATCGTCTTGCAGGCTATGAACAAATTTATCTTGCCAAACTATGTTTTAGGTGCTAATACGTTAGAGTCGCTACACACAATCATCTACTGTGCTGCAACTTCCATCTGCAGAACAATTGGGGTCGCAGTAAGACCAAAGCAAGACCCTCCCCAATTTAGACAAACCCCTCGAATACCACCTTGGCAAAGAAGACTTGAAGGGAAAATCAATTCTCTTAGGAAAGACGTTGGAAGACTGACCGAGTACCAACGAGGAATCAGGAACAACCGAATAGAAAGGCTTGTCAAGACTATCATGGACAATAACCGAATATACTCCCAGTGGGATGGAGAAAACATCACATCTTAGCAGTATCGGGACAGTCTACGACAAAAGCTCTCCGTCTACACAAGTCGATTGAGAAGGTACAAAACAAGTAACCAACGGAAACTAGACAACACACTCTTCCGATACTCGGAAAAAGGGTTTTATAGAAAACTTAACAACAACAATAATAATGAAGCCCCTAGTTACCCCAGTAAAACAGACATCGAGGAATTCTGGAAAACACAGCTTTCCACAACAATCTCCTATAACTCCAGAGCCAGCTGGATTAATGAGGAGGAGGCTGCATCTCAGAACTGCGAGGCCATGCAACACCAACCATTTACAACGGAAGATACATCCAACATAATGAAGAACCTCCATAACTGGAAAGCACCAGGACCAGATGGTGTACAAAATTACTGGATAAAGAAACTGTACGCAACCCACGAAACACTAACAGCCCTTATAAATGACGTAATTACCCACCCAAACAAGATGCCTAGTTTCCTTACGTATGGTGTTACATACGGCGATCGAGCAGTTCTGGAAAACACAGCTTTCTACAACAGTTTCCTATAACTCCAGAGCGAGCTGGATTAATGAAGAGGAGGCTACATTTCAGGATTGTGATACAATGCAACACCAACCATTTACTATGGAAGACACGTCCAACATAATCAAACACCTCCATAACTGGAAAGCACCAGGGCCAGATGGTGTGCGGAATTACTGGATAAAGAAACTTTACGCCACCCACGAGAAATTAACAGTACTCATTAATGACATAATCATCCATTTACACAAGATGCCTAGTTTCCTTACGCATGGTGCTATATACCTCTTACAAAAGGATAACCGATGTACACATGACCCAGCAAAGTAAAAACCAATCACTTGCCTCCCAACCTTATACAAACTTATAACGTCGTGCATTAATCATCGCCTTTACAGATATTGTGAGCTAAACAACATAATTACCGAACAAAAGGGATGCGCGAAAAACTCGATGGGGTGCAAAGAACAACTAATAATTGATTCCGTTGTCTGCAATCAAGCCCACGCCAAACGACGAAATCTCTACATGGCATATGTGGACTACAAAAATGCCTTTGATTCAGTTCCACATGATTGGCTCATTCAGGTGCTGAAACTCTATAAAGTAAATAATCGTATTGTTAACTTTTTAGAATATGTAATGACTACCTGGCAAACCAAAATCTTTCTGAATGAAGCCGACTGTTCGATACAAACCGACTCTATCCCAATCAGAAGGGGTATATTCCAGGGAGACTCACTTAGCCCGCTGTGGTTCTGCCTTGCCATGAACCCACTCTCACACAAACTGAACGCGACTAACTTTGGATTCAGTCTCAAACACAACAACGTACAAACACTAAAGATAAACCATTTGTTATACATGGACGACTTAAAGTTGATGGCAGCTACGAAACAACAGCTGCATGGTATGCTTAAAATAGTAGAAGGGTTCTCTAGTGACATCCATATGCAATTTGGCCTAGACAAATGCCGAATTATCAATATAGTAAAAGGCAAAATACAGCAGGGGCCCTACGAAATGAGAGATGGCACCTCAGTTGAATCCATGGAGGAAGGCCATACTTACAAATACCTTGGAATAAAACAAGCTCAACGAATTGATCACTCCACCATGAAAAAGGACCTATCAACAGAGTTCTATAGAAGGGTAAGACGAACTGTTGAAAACTAAGCTTAACAGTAAAAATCTGTTTCAGGCTATTAAAACGTACGCGTGCTCAGTACTCAGTTACTCATTCGAAATAGTTAAATGGTGCAAGATTGACATTGAACAACTACAACGGAAAGTTCGAGTTTTACTAACAAAAGCGCAAAATCACCATCCAAAGAGCTCTGTCGAACGTACAACGTTGCCACGATATGAAGGAGGAAGAGGATTGGCAGATATAGCCAAGTTATGTGATCAACAAATTTCTAATTTGCGCAATCATTTCCAGAAACTCGCAGAATTTTCTGATCTACACAGAGTCATATGTCAGGTTGATGACTCAACACCTCTGCGACTGACAGAACAACAAGTTCAAGTATACCACCAGACAACTGATCAGAAACTGCTCAAATGGAAAGAGAAGTCGCTTCATGGAAGACATATAAATGGCGTCGAACTACTGGTTGATCTCTGGTCATATGTCTCCTGAAACGGAAGGCTTTATATTGGCAATCCAAGATCAAGTAATTCCAACTAAGAAGTATCTAAAGTACATCGTCAAAGACCCTTCTATCAACAATGACAAATGCAGATATGGTTGCCAAACATCTGAATCTGTCCAGCATATCACAGGAGGATGCCAAGCATTCGCTGCAACTGAATACAAAGAACGACACGATGCTGTGGCAAAAATACTGCACCAGGAACTAGCGCTGAAACTCGAGCTATCACAGTCGGTAAGAACACCCTACTATATATACAAACCTGATCTATTTTAAATAATTTGGTCAAGTGCGAGTTGGACTCGCATACTTAGGGTTCCGTACCACCTTCAAGATTCGAATATTCCAGTTTCAGACAAGCAGGGAATGAGTGCATTTTCTTATACTTACCCTTATATCTTTTAAAGGAAGCGTTTTAAATTTATAAAAAATATACACTTTGATTTTCCAAAAATAGACTTTTTATTTTATCTGCTTTAGGATTCGCTTGATTTTTATCACAATACATATGTATTAAATTTTCTAATTTGGCCCCCAAAAAGTAACATTAGAGTTTTATTTTACTAATAAACTTTCAGATATGCCTTTTATAATCTACTGTCTGAGTTTTGAGGCTCTGTAGATTGTAAGAAAAACGGCAAAATAGGTCAAAGTTTAAATTATAAATTATTAAATCTGTTATTCAAATTATTTAAAAATATAAATAAAATATATTTTTCAAATTTTAAATAGTGTAGTTTCTAAAGTAGGAATTAAGTTGATGTTTAATATTTTTAATATCTTTTATACAAATGATTTAAAAATATGTTATATTTGTAATTCACATAATGAGCCTTTTATCTGATATATTACATGATGCGTTTGAAAATTGAATCTTTATTTTCCATTTAATTGTATAATTTGTCCCTAAAATTACTATGGGGGTTTTCTAGTAATTTATTTTCCGTTTAATTCTATTATTTGGAGGCCAAATAATAGAATTAGGGATTTTTTTTCATATTTTTCCTATAAACAAAAAAAAATGAGGTCTTAGAGTTTGGGGAATAACGGGGAGAATGGGTAATTCTTTTAAAATATTTTTTTTAATATATTTTAAAATATTCATTTTAAAAAAATTAAAAAAATATATTTGTACCTATTCGTCATAATGAGCCCTGGGATTTGATATATTACATGACTCGTTAGAAACAATTATAATTTTTTATTTTCCATTTAATTCTACAATTTGCCCCCCAAAATGAATATTAGGGGTTTCTTCTTATTTTTCCAGTAAAGTTCAGGTGAGGGGCTATACTTCCAGTTTTTCAAAATTTTTCAGCTTATGGTTTCGGAGATAAGGGGGGATGGGTAAATTTTTTATATTTTTGTTAATATCTTTTAATTAATTTATTTTTAAAATATGAAAAAAATATATTTGTTTTCGTCATAATGAGCCCTTTCATTTGATATATAACATGAAGGGTTAGAAACAATTTTAATTGTAATTTTCCATTTAATTCTAGAATTTGCACCCCCAAAATAAATGAGCCCTTTCATTTGATATATAACATGAAGGGTTAGAAACAATTTTAATTGTAATTTTCCATTTAATTCTATAATTTGCCCCCCCAAAATAAATATTAGGGGTTTCTCCTTAATTTTCCAGTAAAGTTCAGGTGAGGCGCTATACTTCCATTTTTTTTTCAAAATTTTCCAGCTTATGGTTTCGGAGATAAGGGGGTGGGTGGGTAAATTTTGGTATATTTTCGTTAATATATTTTTAAATAATTTTTTTTAATATGAAAAAAAAAAAAATTGTGTTCCTCAGAATAAGACCTTTCATTTAATATATTAAATGATGCGTTTGAAAAATTTTTTATTTTTAAATTTTTATGTAATTTCTATAATTTGCCCCCCAAAATTAATATTAATTGTTTCTCCTTAATTTTCCTGTAAAGTTCGGACAACGCTCTATATTTCCTATTTTTTTCAAAATTTTAGGATCAGTAGTTTCGGAGATCAGGGGGGTGGAACGGTCGATTTTTTTTAGTTTTCCAGAAGTACCCCTCAAATCAAAATTTTTTCTTTTACGATATGTACTCCTGATCGGGTCACCAAATTATACATTGATACCAAATTTCAACCTCTTCCGTCCAGTAGTTTAGGAGAAAATGGCTGTGATGTGACAGAGGCAGAAATCCTGAGTGATATTATAAGGGTATCCGTATATTGTATATACGGAACCACAAAAATAGAATCTATTTTAGAAAATAACAACTACAAACTGTACTGGGACCAGACGATATTGACCGATCGGAGTGTTGCTCACAATAGACCAGATATAGTTTTGGTAGATAAAGTCTCTAGAAAAACAACCTTAATTGACATAGCAATCCCTAACAACAACAATATAATATTAAGCAGGCTGAAAAAATAGCCAAATACAGGGATTTAGAATTTCAAATACAGAGACAATGGAATGATGTTTTCAAGGCAATGCAAGCAGTCTGTTAATTTTTCTGTGGGAGGTCGGTACAGAATGCCAATACAATAGCTATACACAATAATTTTAAATTAAAAAAATAAGAATTCTACCGAGGCATTTGACTGAGTATTAAAATCTATGTATTCGCATTTAATATTTGACGTAATATAACAGCCAACCCCTCCGCCTGGGCGCTGGGGTCGGTCTTTTCTGTAAAAGGCATAATTTGATAGAGAAACCATGCTAGAATTAATTTTGTTAGAGAGCCAAGATTCAGATATACCTATTAGGTCGAAGTCGTGTTTCTTCACAATATCAGCAAAATAACCTAAACTAGGAATAAGTGATCTAACATTAGCGTGACCAATTTTAAAATTATTTCGTTTTTGATTTGTGAAATTCCCCATAAAATTAATAGATTGGAATAATATAAAATAAATTAAAAAAATATCCTATTCAAGTAATTATAAATAATTAGTATTAGTATTATCTTCTGTTGAGTTTATCATTTGTTAGTATAATTAATATTCAAAAATAAAGCATTCATTGATGATGTCACACGCAGTCAGTGATCGCTGATGTCTGAGCACTTCTCACTCGAGACATGCATTATGTGTAACATAAATAAACATTGATATAAAGTTCCGTGAAGGAACGATCCCTATAAGTTTTTATATATTTTCTTAATAGTTAGTTGAATAGTGGATTTCATATCGAGAGGACTAAAATAAAACAATATCGTAATATTGTTGTGTGTGATTTTCCTACCCATATTCCTAATAGGTTATGGGTCCCAGTTAACGTGAAATAAACTAAGATATAAATACTTAACTCATTGTGTTCCATATAAAGTGATTAAAAGACAAAGTTGGTGATAATAAAAAAGAACAATGGAAGGTGCTAAACAAGTGAAGCGCAACATTAAGCAGTTTAATGGAAATCATTATTCGATCTGGAAATTTCGCATAAAAGCCCTAATTGAATAGCAGGATGCTCTCCAGGTTTTACAGGAACCAGCCCCCGAAGAACTAACAGACAATTGGAGAAAAATGGAAAAGGGTGCATTATTGAATATTTAAGTGACACCATGATAGGAATGGTTCAAGATGGAGACACTGCAAAAGACATATTAAGGAAACTGGATGAAATTTACGAACGAAAAAGCTTAGCAACGCACCTGGCAGTCCAAAAGAAATTATTAAGCTTCAAATTAGAGGTATTCCTCTATTAGAGCACTTCATCAAATTCGATGAGATGATCATCGAGTTAGCTGCGGCAGGCTCAGTTTTGACAGAAATGGGTAAGGTAGCTCATCTATTATTAACATTACCAGCGTCATATGATGGCATTATAACAGCTATTCAAACATTGTCGGAAGATAAACTAACCCTTGCTTTTGTCAAAACATGTTTATTGGATCACGAAACAAAGTTGAAACATGAAATCATTGACATAAGCACTAAAGTGAAACCCTGAAAAATCAATCAACATTTTTTCAATCCCAGAAGAAAAACAAACTTTTCAACGTATCGCAACCGTAGTTTTCAAAAACGAAAACAATTTAAACATAACCACAATTATCAGTATAAATTCAACAAAAATAATAGTGGAAACTACAGAAAATGTGACCATTGTGGTAGGACAAATCACCTTAGAAAAGATTGCTATTTTTATAAGAGATCTCAAAATGAACAGAGAATTCTTCAAGTTGTTAAATCCCCTCTAGACCCAGAGCAGAGTTTTGCTTTTATGATCAACAGCAGCATTCTCCAGAACAAAATATCATTTACAAAAAATGAAATATTTGTATTGGATTCAGGAGCTACTGATCACATCGTCAATGAAAAGTTGTATTTCACTACTGCTGAAAAATTGAACACACCATTTAAGATTTCTGTTGCTAAGAATGATACCTTCATCACTTCATCTCTCAGAGGCAATATAGAAGTTAAAACCAATCTAGGAATCCAGGGAACATTCAAAAACGTCCTGTACGTTCCTGACGTACCTTACAACATGTTGTCTGTACGACATATCCAAGAAGCTGGAATGACAGTTATCTTCAAAGAAAATGGGCAAGTTCTAATTGAAAAGGACGGTAAGGCGGTAATTAAGGGTGAGTCTCTAAACATTTTAGTATGTGTAAAATTTAGACTACTAAAAAACAACATGCATGAACAAGTAATGTTGTCATTAATTCTGCTACTGAAACCTATAAAATTTGGCATGAACGCTTAGGTCATATAAGCAAAAATAAATTCATAGAAATTAAATCTAAAAAATTGGCACAAAACATTGATCAATTGAATAATATTCAACCAAGTTATGATCTATGTGAAGCTTGTATAAATGGAAAACAAGCACGTCTACCATTTTCTAAACGAAAGGATAAATCGCATATTAACAGGCCATTATACATAATACACTCAGATATTTGTGGTCCTATTACTCCTCCAACAATAAACAATCAAAATTATTTCATAACATTCATTGATGAGTTTACACACTACACGGTGGCGTACCTATTAACATATAAATATGAGGTATTTAAAGTTTTTAAAGATTTCGTCACTAAAAGTGAAGTTCTTTTTAATTAAAAAATTGTCAATTTTTATTGCGATAATGGTCGTGAGTATATTTCTAATGAAATGAAAGTTTTTTGCGTTGAAAAAGGAATATCGTATCATTTAACAGTGCCATATACTCCCCAACAAAATTCAGTAGCAGAGAGAATGAACAGAACCCTAACAGAAAAAGCTAGAGCCGCGGTACACGGTGCAAATTTAAATACATGCTTTTGGGATGAAGCAATTTTGACGGCTACATATCTCTTAAATTTAATTCCCACTAAAGCACTTTCACAAGACAAAACGCCTTTTGAACTCTGGCACAATAAAAAGCCGAGATTAGACCATTTAAAAGTTTTCGGATCAACGGCATATGTTCATAATAAAAATAAAAAAGCCAAATTTGATCAAAAGTCAATAAAAGGCATAATGGTTGGGTATGAACCTAATGGTTATAAAATATTAAACTTTTGTACAAATAAATTCCTTATAGCACGTGACGTCATATTTGACGAAATAAATTTTAATATCTTAAGACCTAAAATCGATTTTGGCGAAAGTGTTGAATCAAATTTTGATAATCAAAATTTGAAAGTAACTAATAAATTGGTGTCAAATTCTTCAAGTAATGAAGGAGAATTAAAAGTGGGTGAATATAAAATACCCATCAATAAAATTGATATAAATCAATTAAAACATAAATCTGAGACTCCAATTTCGATTGAACTCAGAAATAAAAACACCAAGTTTTCATCTGAGACTCCAGTTTTTACTGAACTCAGAATTAACAACAAAGATATTCAAACTGAGGCTCCAGTCCCAAGTGACCTCAGAAAGAATGCACAAATCGATAATGAGGTCCAAACTACGACTGAACTTAGACGTAGTGATAGAATTAAAAACAATCCTAAAATATCATATAATGAAAATGATATCGAAATATTTACATGTGCTCAACAATCAGTTTTCAAAAGCCCGTCTTGTTACCAGGAATTAAATAATAGGGATGATAAAAATAAATGGGTTGAAGCCATGAAAGATGAAATTAACTCTCTAATAGAAAATAATACATGGACTTTAGTACCCAAGCCCATGCATAAAAACATTGTCAATTGTAAATGGGTCTTTACTATTAAAAGTGACAATGATGGAAATCCATCAAAATATAAAGCCCCTTTAGTAGCAAAAGGTTTTACTCAACAATATTTATTTGATTATACCGAAACATTCGCACCAGTGGCGCGCATAACTACTTTAAGAATACTTTTGGCTCTAGCTAATCAGTTTAAACTATTCATACATCAAATGGACGTAAAAACCGCATTTTTAAATGGAATATTAAAACAAAATTTTGTATGTAAATTAAACAAGGCAATATATGGCTTAAAACAGTCGGCAAGATGCTGGTTTCAGCATTTTGATGATCTATTAAAGAAATATAATTTTATGAGTTCGTCTGGGGACCGATGTTTATATTTCTTAGATAAAGGTCACTTGACTGAAAATGTATACGTAATATTATACGTTGATGACTTGGTAATTATTTCTGGTAACATGGATACAATGTCAAGTTTTAAAAACTTTTTAAAAGAGCAGTATCGTATGGTTGATTTACAAGAAATTAAATTCTTTTTAGGTATGAACATGACAATGAGATATCTTTGGATCAATGCGGGTATTTAAAATCAGTTCTCAATAAATTCAACACGAGTGAATGTAAATCCGTAAACACACCACTTCCAGTCAAAATAAACTATAATGAATTGAACTCTGACGAATATTATGAAGCCCCTTGTCGTAATCTAATTGGTTCTTTACTTTATGTTACAATATGTACAAGGCCTGACTTAAGCACCGCCATAAATTTATTAAGTCGTTATCAAAACAAAAATAATAAAGAATCATGGCAAAGCCTAAAAAGAGTATTACGATATATAAAAGGGACCATTAAACTTAAATCAATATACAAACGAAATAATAATTATAGTGATATATTAATTGGCTATGTAGACGCTGATTGGGGTAGTAATGAAATTGATCGGAAAAGTTCTACAGGATATTTGTTTCAAGTTGTTTGAAAGTTATTTAATTTGCTGGAATATAAAAGGCAAAATTCTGTTGCAACTTCATCAACAGAAGCAGAATACATGGCGCTCTTTGAAGGCGTGAAAGAAGCTCTGTGGTTGATATTTTTACTGCAAAGTATTAAATTGGTAATAACAAAACCAATAGTAATTTATGAAGATAACAACAGTTGTATCTCAATAGCAAACAATCCTGTACATCACAAACGGTTAAAACATATTGACATAAAGTACCATTTTACCAGAAATCAAATCGAGAATAACTTAATTAATTTGAAATATATTTGCACAGGTCAACAGTTAGCAGACATCTTCACGAAACAGATTCCTGCTCCAGGAAATACGATTGAAACTTGGAATGATCGACTATTGCTCTAAGAATAAGATTAATTAAATTAACGGCCTGATCAGGTTTTTATTGGGGTTTTTCCCTGATTCACTTTAGCAACAAATGTTGGGCTGAAAATTACTCCCCAGATACAAATATAGATACAAAGATAGAGATATTATTTTTGTCATTTTGAAGTAAAAATATAAATTTATGATAATATGAAAATGAACATTTTATTTTTGAGGGGGAATGTTGAGTTTATCATTTGTTAGTATAATTAATATTCAAAAATTAAGCCTTCATTGATGATGTCACACGCAGTCAGTGATCGCTTTATGATGTCTGAGCACTTCTCACTCGAGACATGCATTATGTGTAACATAAATAAACATTGATATAAAGTTCCGTGAAGGAACGATCCCTATAAGTTTTTATACATTTTCTTAATAGTTAGTTGAATAGTGGATTTCATATCGAGAGGACTAAAATAAAACAATATCGTAATATTGTTGTGTGTGATTTTCCTACCCATATTCCTAATATCTTCCATTGACATCCAAGGGATTAAAATGATAATTAGTGTTGTTATAAGCTTATAAACCCCTGACCTGTATATATTTTCAGTCTTTAGCATTAAGTAATAAATTTGATAACTGAAACTGTGGTTTAAAACTGACTGAATTTTATATTGCAATATACTTGGTGGGTTCAATTTTAGAATTATAAAACTAATATCCACTTTCACTATTTTCGAACTTTATTTACATTTAAACAGCTGATTCAAAAATACAATAACAATCCCATATAAGCTAGTCGTCGCGGTATCACTGCTCGGCGATCGTGGCGTGCTTCTTTTATATCACCAGCGTAGAATTCTCCAGTAGAAATCATCATCGCTCCTTCCGCTGTCGAGTCTTTTCGAGAATCGTATTTTTTTATCTTAAAGCGTTTGTTGTCGTGCTGAAATGACACAGGGTCGGCTTTGGGTAAATTTCGTAACACTTCCCCCCCTTTAATTCTGATCGTCCCGATGGTAGGGAGCGAGTCGATCTAAATGAACCACCTTCAATTTAGCCTTGCGGTTTCGACGGATTCGGGAGACGACGTCATTAAGCCTCTTGACCACCTCGTATGGACCATCCCAGGCGGATGTAAGCTTTGGGGATTTACCCTTGCTCCGTTGGGGGTTGTACGACCAGACTTTGTCCCTCTCCTGGAACCCGGCTGAATTGGCCTTGAGGTCGTATCGCGTCTTCATCCGGTCACTGGAGGCCAACATCTGCGTTCGGGCTAATTCGTGTATTGCCAGCATGTTATGTCGGAGCTGGTCGGCATAATCGTCGATGTCTTGGGGAGGTTCTTCGGGAGAGCCAAATGCCAAGTCGCATGGTAGTCGCAGCTCCTTTCCGAATAAGACCCTGGCTGGGGTCAGGCTTGTACTATTATGTACAGCAGAGCGATATGACAACAGGAATAGGGGAATATGCTCATCCCAATCACGCTGGTTATTGCTGACGACCTTGGATAGGTGTTGTTCCAAGGTCCTGTTGAATCTTTCCACCATTCCGTCTGACTGTGGGTGTAATAGTGTTGTTCTCGTTTTCCTGATCCCCAACATCGTGCAGACCTTCTGGAATACATTCGATTCGAAGTTACGCCCCTGGTCTGAATGTAATTCCATCGGGACGCCAAACCTGCTGAATAGTTGTTCTACTAGCACCGTCGCTACCGTGGTTGCCTCTTGGTTGGGTATCGCATATGCCTCAGGCCATTTGCTGAAGTAATCCATTGCGAACAGAATGTATTTGTTCCCCCTCTCAGACTCGGGAAACGGACCGGCGACATCGATGGCAATTCTCTCAAATGGGACGCCCACATTGTACTGCTGCATTCTGCCGTTGGTTCGGGTCTTCGGGCCCTTACTGGCGGCACATGTGGCACATTTGCGGCACCAAGCTCTGACGTCTTCGAAGTAATTCACCCAGTAGTACGGCTGGTGAACTTTGTCTAGGGTTTTATTCATGCCCAGGTGGCCTCCGGTAATTCCATCATGTACTTCGGTCAGGATGGCTGGTACCTTTTTCTTCGGAACTACCAGTTGGGGCTTGGTTTCTCGTCCATCAGCGCTTTCCCAAACTCGCTTGAGCATTCCATTGTCTACTCTTAGAGAGTCCCACTGAGCCCATAACGATTTCAGCACGCCGGAGTATCTAGCTACCTCGTCCCATCGTGGCCTGGGTGCCCCTCTCATTTTGAGTGACAAGATTGGTTCGATGTCTGGATCAGCCATTTGGTCTTGGATGCACTGTTCCGTTGTCCAGTCTTCATTGGCCTGCACTCGGATCTGCCTGATGGAGATACCCTCTCGCTGTTCCGTCTTCAGACAATGCTTGCATTCCGCTCTACAGGGTCTTCTGGATAGGGCATCGGCATTATTGTGCAACCGGCCGGCACGGTGTTCCACCTTGAAGTCGTATTGCTGTAATTTCTCCATCCATCTGGCCAGTTGTCCTTCCGGTGTCTTCATGTCCAGCAGCCATTTGAGTGCGGCATGATCTGTTCGGATTAAGAAATGGCGACCATACAGGTATTTGTGGAAATGGTCTACAGCCCTTATTATCGCAAGAAGTTCTTTTCTGGTGACGCAATAATTTCTTTCTGGCTTCGAGAATCCACGGCTGTAGTACTCGATCACCCTCTCTTCACCATCTTGCACCTGGGATAGGACGGCCCCCAAACCTGTGTTGCTGGCGTCGGTGTCTAAGATGAACTTGCCGGACTGTGTAGGAAAGGCTAGGATTGGGCTGGAACATAGTGCTGCCTTCAGTCGCCTGAATAATGTTTCGCAATCCTGATTCCAATGGAAGGTCTCTTTATCAGTGGTCTGCCGATGTAGAGGGGCGGCGATGGTGGCAAATCACTCAACAAAACGCCGGTAGTATGAACAGAGGCCCAAGAAGCTTCGGAGTTCACGTTTGTCTCTTGGAACTGGCCAATCACGGATGGTTTCTATCTTGTCTTCGTTGGTGCGGATTCCTGACTCGGACACTACGTGGCCCAAAAACTCTACTTCTTTTTGAAACAAGGAACACTTCTTCGGATTGAGTCTCAGGTTGGCGTTATTAATTCTGGAGAATACTTCGCCCAGGTTCTTCAGATGGTCGTCGAATGTCTGGCCCATGACTAGAATGTCGTCGAGGTACACTAAGCACGTCCTCCATGTTAACCCGCTCAGTACATACTCCATTAGCCTCTCAAATGTAGCGGGTGCATTACATAACCCAAAGGGCATGACCGTGAACTGAAACAGCCCTTTACTGGTGGAAAACGCTCTATCGTTTGTGTGCAGACCAACCTGCCAATATCCACTTTTTAGGTCTAGTGTGGAGAACCAACGGGAGCCTGCTAGTGTGGTCAAAGTGTCATCGATTCGGGGTAGTGGATAGCTGTCTTTCTTCGTGACATCATTCAGCTTTCTGTAATCCACGCAAAATCGGGTGGTTCCATCTTTCTTTTTAACTAGCCCGACGGGAGCAGACCATGGACTGATGGATGGCTCAATAACTCCATTTTATAACATGGACTCGATGATGTTTTCCTCGACTGCCTGTTGTTGCCCCAATGGTAGTCGTCTAGGTGGTATTCTGATGGGTTGAGCCTTTCCGGTATCTAGTCGATGCTGGATGATATTGGTGCGACCGGTGGTTCCATTTTTACTGTTGAAAATTTGCCAGTGTTTTGTGATAAATTGCTTGGCTTTCTTCTGGTTCTCTGGTGTCAAGTGTGTCAAATGGTCAGCAAACTGTTGTAGGAACTCTTTATCGGGCCCTGGCTCCTTGACCGATGTCTGGTACTCTTCTTCGCAATTGATGATGGTCTCTACTGGCTCGAAACAAGCTATCTCTTGACCATTGGTAATTTGGATGTCGTTGTTGGACAGATTCAGGACTCTGATTGGTATATCTCGTCCCGTTTTAACTATAGCCCGTCCAACCAAGTAGTCATGAGCTGAGTGTACGGGCTCCACCATTCCAACGCAGCTTCCAGGATTGCTGTCTAGCTGCCCATGAATAATCTGTTCCGTTCGACCGGGAATTCTAGCTGAAGACTTTGCCACAATTTTTATGGGCGTGACTGATGTGTTGACGGGCCGTGTCAATACAAATTCCTCATTCAGGAACCGAAGAACATCATATCTCGGGTCGAACATAAATCCATGCTGGCTAAGCTAATTAGGTCCATTCCCAGTATAAAATCGTCCTCAATATTCGCTACCAGGACCCTATGCCGGATCATGTTGTCCCCTATCTGTAGCACGACATCTGCCTCACCCTGTATTGACATGGACTCGCCGGTGACTGTTCTGAGCTGGATGTTATTGGTAACTGGCCGAATTTCTGATGCTCTCAAAACCCTGGACTTGGCAATGGACACAGCGGCGCCGGTATCGATGGTGATGGTAACTGCTCGCCCGTTGATGGTGCCTCTGATGACTAGGCTGCCGCTATCTCTGCAAAATCCCCGGATGGATACTGTCCTGGGGGCTGGTGGAGGGTGAGTCAGCATTCGCCCCCTTATGCTGACTGGTTGGAGTTTCCCTGGTTGGTAAGGTCGGTTTGTTGGCTACCCCTGGTTGGTGATCGTTCCGGTAGCCTTACTCGGCAGTCACGTTGGAAGTGTCCTGTCCGTCCGCAGCGGTACCATGCCCCTCTGGTGCCAGTTCTTTGTGACCGTTCTAATATTTTGTTCAGGCCAGCAAGCAGCGCTTGAAATGGTGACTCTGACTCTTCCTGGTTGAAGGAAACTACTCGGACCCTCGGCTTGGACATGTTCATGACGGCCTCTACTTCCAAAGCCCTAAGTAGAGCTTCATTACTTTTCTTGACGCCACTTAGTCTTAGATTTCTTTGTACTTCCACATCTCTGATGCGTTTATGAAACTCTGCGTGGCCAACTGGTCTTTTGTTTCCTCTGGCAGGTCTGGGTAGGACAAGTGTACTAACCGTCTAATCTCTGCTTCGAATTCTTGAAGGCTTTCACCGGATTTTTGCGTTTTTCCACTGAGTTGGACTTGGTATACCTGGCTCAAGGATTGATTGTCGTAGCGTTTGTCTAGGATGGCGATGATCTTGTCGAAATTGCCTTGTTCATCTACTGGAATGCTTTGGAGGAGTTCTAGGGCCGGACCTCTTAACGAAATTACCAGAGAAGTAGATTTTTTTTGATTATCCCATCCATTAGCTGTAGCTACGGCCTCAAATTGCCGTTTATACATGGGCCAAGATGAACTGCCATCGAATGTGGGTGGTTTGCTAACGGAACCTTTGGCACTCACGGTGTGCTGGTATTTCCCTCTCTGCAAATCTTGTTGCAATTTTTTTAATTGCTGTTTCCACTTTCTTGTACTTCACTGTGTACTGCGTCTTTAATTGAACTGATTTCAGCTTTTACCTGGCTTTGGATAGCACTTATTTCAAATTTCACCTGGTTCTGGACGGAATCGATGTCATCTACTTTGATTTCAAGAGTCTCCACATTACTTTTTAGGGTCTTTATGTCGTCGTTTATTTCTTTTATGTCTGATTCAACTATTTGCATTCTACTTTAAGAATACTTTTGGCTCTAGCTAATCAGTTTAAACTATTCATACATCAAATGGACGTAAAAACCGCATTTTTAAATGGAATATTAAAACAAAATTTTGTATGTAAATTAAACAAGGCAATATATGGCTTAAAACAGTCGGCAAGATGCTTGTTTCAGCATTTTGATGATCTATTAAAGAAATATAATTTTATGAGTTCGTCTGGGGACCGATGTTTATATTTCTTAGATAAAGGTCACTTGACTGAAAATGTATACGTAATATTATACGTTGATGACTTGGTAATTATTTCTGGTAACATGGATACAATGTCAAGTTTTAAAAACTTTTTAAAAGAGCAGTATCGTATGGTTGATTTACAAGAAATTAAATTCTTTTTAGGTATGAACATGACAATGAGATATCTTTGGATCAATGCGGGTATTTAAAATCAGTTCTCAATAAATTCAACACGAGTGAATGTAAATCCGTAAACACACCACTTCCAGTCAAAATAAACTATAATGAATTGAACTCTGACGAATATTATGAAGCCCCTTGTCGTAATCTAATTGGTTCTTTACTTTATGTTACAATATGTACAAGGCCTGACTTAAGCACCGCCATAAATTTATTAAGTCGTTATCAAAACAAAAATAATAAAGAATCATGGCAAAGCCTAAAAAGAGTATTACGATATATAAAAGGGACCATTAAACTTAAATCAATATACAAACGAAATAATAATTATAGTGATATATTAATTGGCTATGTAGACGCTGATTGGGGTAGTAATGAAATTGATCGGAAAAGTTCTACAGGATATTTGTTTCAAGTTGTTTGAAAGTTATTTAATTTGCTGGAATATAAAAGGCAAAATTCTGTTGCAATTTCATCAACAGAAGCAGAATACATGGCGCTCTTTGAAGGCGTGAAAGAAGCTCTGTGGTTGATATCTTTACTGCAAAGTATTAAATTGGTAATAACAAAACCAATAGTAATTTATGAAGATAACAACAGTTGTATCTCAATAGCAAACAATCCTGTACATCACAAACGGTTAAAACATATTGACATAAAGTACCATTTTACCAGAAATCAAATCGAGAATAACTTAATTAATTTGAAATATATTTGCACAGGTCAACAGTTAGCAGACATCTTCACGAAACAGATTCCTGCTCCAGGAAATACGATTGAAACTTGGAATGATCGACTATTGCTCTAAGAATAAGATTAATTAAATTAACGGCCTGATCAGGTTTTTATTGGGGTTTTTCCCTGATTCACTTTAGCAACAAATGTTGGGCTGAAAATTACTCCCCAGATACAAATATAGATACAAAGATAGAGATATTATTTTTGTCATTTTGAAGTAAAAATATAAATTTATGATAATATGAAAATGAACATTTTATTTTTGAGGGGGAATGTTGAGTTTATCATTTGTTAGTATAATTAATATTCAAAAATTAAGCCTTCATTGATGATGTCACACGCAGTCAGTGATCGCTTTATGATGTCTGAGCACTTCTCACTCGAGACATGCATTATGTGTAACATAAATAAACATTGATATAAAGTTCCGTGAAGGAACGATCCCTATAAGTTTTTATACATTTTCTTAATAGTTAGTTGAATAGTGGATTTCATATCGAGAGAACTAAAATAAAACAATATCGTAATATTGTTGTGTGTGATTTTCCTACCCATATTCCTAATATCTTCCATTGACATCCAAGGGATTAAAATGATAATTAGTGTTGTTATAAGCTTATAAACCCCTGACCTGTATATATTTTCATTGTCTTTAGCATTAAGTAATAAATTTGATAACTGAAACTGTGGTTTAAAACTGACTGAATTTTATATTGCAATATACTTGGTGGGTTCAATTTTAGAATTATAAAACTAATATCCACTTTCACTATTTTAGAACTTTATTTACATTTAAACAGCTGATTCAAAAATACAATAACAATCCCATATAAGCTAGTCGTCGCGGTATCACTGCTCGGCGATCGTGGCGTGCTTCTTTTATATCACCAGCGTAGAATTCTCCAGTAGAAATCATCATCGCTCCTTCCGCTGTCGAGTCTTTTCGAGAATCGTATTTTTTTATCTTAAAGCGTTTGTTGTCGTGCTGAAATGACACAGGGTCGGCTTTGGGTAAATTTCGTAACACTTCCCCCCCTTTAATTCTGATCGTCCCGATGGTAGGGAGCGAGTCGATCTAAATGAACCACCTTCAATTTAGCCTTGCGGTTTCGACGGATTCGGGAGACGACGTCATTAAGCCTCTTGACCACCTCGTATGGACCATCCCAGGCGGATGTAAGCTTTGGGGATTTACCCTTGCTCCGTTGGGGGTTGTACGACCAGACTTTGTCCCTCTCCTGGAACCCGGCTGAATTGGCCTTGAGGTCGTATCGCGTCTTCATCCGGTCACTGGAGGCCAACATCTGCGTTCGGGCTAATTCGTGTATTGCCAGCATGTTATGTCGGAGCTGGTCGGCATAATCGTCGATGTCTTGGGGAGGTTCTTCGGGAGAGCCAAATGCCAAGTCGCATGGTAGTCGCAGCTCCTTTCCGAATAAGACCCTGGCTGGGGTCAGGCTTGTACTATTATGTACAGCAGAGCGATATGACAACAGGAATAGGGGAATATGCTCATCCCAATCACGCTGGTTATTGCTGACGACCTTGGATAGGTGTTGTTCCAAGGTCCTGTTGAATCTTTCCACCATTCCGTCTGACTGTGGGTGTAATAGTGTTGTTCTCGTTTTCCTGATCCCCAACATCGTGCAGACCTTCTGGAAACATTCGATTCGAAGTTACGCCCCTGGTCTGAATGTAATTCCATCGGGAAGCCAAACCTGCTGAATAGTTGTTCTACTAGCACCGTCGCTACCGTGGTTGCCTCTTGGTTGGGTATCGCATATGCCTCAGGCCATTTGCTGAAGTAATCCATTGCGAACAGAATGTATTTGTTCCCCCTCTCAGACTCGGGAAACGGACCGGCGGCATCGATGGCAATTCTCTCAAATGGGACGCCCACATTGTACTGCTGCATTCTGCCGTTGGTTCGGGTCTTCGGGCCCTTACTGGCGGCACATGTGGCACATTTGCGGCACCAAGCTCTGACGTCTTCGAAGTAATTCACCCAGTAGTACGGCTGGTGAACTTTGTCTAGGGTTTTATTCATGCCCAGGTGGCCTCCGGTAATTCCATCATGTACTTCGGTCAGGATGGCTGGTACCTTTTTCTTCGGAACTACCAGTTGGGGCTTGGTTTCTCGTCCATCAGCGCTTTCCCAAACTCGCTTGAGCATTCCATTGTCTACTCTTAGAGAGTCCCACTGAGCCCATAACGATTTCAGCACGCCGGAGTATCTAGCTACCTCGTCCCATCGTGGCCTGGGTGCCCCTCTCATTTTGAGTGACAAGATTGGTTCGATGTCTGGATCAGCCATTTGGTCTTGGATGCACTGTTCCGTTGTCCAGTCTTCATTGGCCTGCACTCGGATCTGCCTGATGGAGATACCCTCTCGCTGTTCCGTCTTCAGACAATGCTTGCATTCCGCTCTACAGGGTCTTCTGGATAGGGCATCGGCATTATTGTGCAACCGGCCGGCACGGTGTTCCACCTTGAAGTCGTATTGCTGTAATTTCTCCATCCATCTGGCCAGTTGTCCTTCCGGTGTCTTCATGTCCAGCAGCCATTTGAGTGCGGCATGATCTGTTCGGATTAAGAAATGGCGACCATACAGGTATTTGTGGAAATGGTCTACAGCCCTTATTATCGCAAGAAGTTCTTTTCTGGTGACGCAATAATTTCTTTCTGGCTTCGAGAATCCACGGCTGTAGTACTCGATCACCCTCTCTTCACCATCTTGCACCTGGGATAGGACGGCCCCCAAACCTGTGTTGCTGGCGTCGGTGTCTAAGATGAACTTGCCGGACTGTGTAGGAAAGGCTAGGATTGGGCTGGAACATAGTGCTGCCTTCAGTCGCCTGAATAATGTTTCGCAATCCTGATTCCAATGGAAGGTCTCTTTATCAGTGGTCTGCCGATGTAGAGGGGCGGCGATGGTGGCAAATCCCTCAACAAAACGCCGGTAGTATGAACAGAGGCCCAAGAAGCTTCGGAGTTCACGTTTGTCTCTTGGAACTGGCCAATCACGGATGGTTTCTATCTTGTCTTCGTTGGTGCGGATTCCTGACTCGGACACTACGTGGCCCAAAAACTCTACTTCTTTTTGAAACAAGGAACACTTCTTCGGATTGAGTCTCAGGTTGGCGTTATTAATTCTGGAGAATACTTCGCCCAGGTTCTTCAGATGGTCGTCGAATGTCTGGCCCATGACTAGAATGTCGTCGAGGTACACTAAGCACGTCCTCCATGTTAACCCGCTCAGTACATACTCCATTAGCCTCTCAAATGTAGCGGGTGCATTACATAACCCAAAGGGCATGACCGTGAACTGAAACAGCCCTTTACTGGTGGAAAACGCTCTATCGTTTGTGTGCAGACCAACCTGCCAATATCCACTTTTTAGGTCTAGTGTGGAGAACCAACGGGAGCCTGCTAGTGTGGTCAAAGTGTCATCGATTCGGGGTAGTGGATAGCTGTCTTTCTTCGTGACATCATTCAGCTTTCTGTAATCCACGCAAAATCGGGTGGTTCCATCTTTCTTTTTAACTAGCCCGACGGGAGCAGACCATGGACTGATGGATGGCTCAATAACTCCATTTTGTAACATGGACTCGATGATGTTTTCCTCGACTGCCTGTTGTTGCCCCAATGGTAGTCGTCTAGGTGGTATTCTGATGGGTTGAGCCTTTCCGGTATCTAGTCGATGCTGGATGATATTGGTGCGACCGGTGGTTCCATTTTTACTGTTGAAAATTTGCCAGTGTTTTGTGATAAATTGCTTGGCTTTCTTCTGGTTCTCTGGTGTCAAGTGTGTCAAATGGTCAGCAAACTGTTGTAGGAACTCTTTATCGGGCCCTGGCTCCTTGACCGATGTCTGGTACTCTTCTTCGCAATTGATGATGGTCTCTACTGGCTCGAAACAAGCTATCTCTTGACCATTGGTAATTTGGATGTCGTTGTTGGACAGATTCAGGACTCTGATTGGTATATCTCGTCCCGTTTTAACTATAGCCCGTCCAACCAAGTAGTCATGAGCTGAGTGTACGGGCTCCACCATTCCAACGCAGCTTCCAGGATTGCTGTCTAGCTGCCCATCTGTTCCGTTCGACCGGGAATTCTAGCTGAAGACTTTGCCACAATTTTTATGGGCGTGACTGATGTGTTGACGGGCCGTGTCAATACAAATTCCTCATTTAGGAACCGAAGAACATCATATCTCGGGTCGAACATAAATCCATGCTGGCTAAGCTAATTAGGTCCATTCCCAGTATAAAATCGTCCTCAATATTCGCTACCAGGACCCTATGCCGGATCATGTTGTCCCCTATCTGTAGCACGACATCTGCCTCACCCTGTATTGACATGGACTCGCCGGTGACTGTTCTGAGCTGGATGTTATTGGTAACTGGCCGAATTTCTGATGCTCTCAAAACCCTGGACTTGGCAATGGACACAGCGGCGCCGGTATCGATGGTGATGGTAACTGCTCGCCCGTTGATGGTGCCTCTGATGACTAGGCTGCCGCTATCTCTGCAAAATCCCCGGATGGATACTGTCCTGGGGGCTGGTGGAGGGTGAGTCAGCATTCGCCCCCTTATGCTGACTGGTTGGAGTTTCCCTGGTTGGTAAGGTCGGTTTGTTGGCTACCCCTGGTTGGTGATCGTTCCGGTAGCCTTACTCGGCAGTCACGTTGGAAGTGTCCTGTCCGTCCGCAGCGGTACCATGCCCCTCTGGTGCCAGTTCTTTGTGACCGTTCTAATATTTTGTTCAGGCCAGCAAGCAGCGCTTGAA
This sequence comes from Octodonta nipae, assembly GCA_034190945.1. Taxonomy (NCBI): domain Eukaryota; kingdom Metazoa; phylum Arthropoda; class Insecta; order Coleoptera; family Chrysomelidae; genus Octodonta; species Octodonta nipae. The sequence goes on from CM067217.1 coordinate 112,505,206, forward strand.
ATGGTGACTCTGACTCTTCCTGGTTGAAGGAAACTACTCGGACCCTCGGCTTGGACATGTTCATGACGGCCTCTACTTCCAAAGCCCTAAGTAGAGCTTCATTACTTTTCTTGACGCCACTTAGTCTTAGATTTCTTTGTACTTCCACATCTCTGATGCGTTTATGAAACTCTGCGTGGCCAACTGGTCTTTTGTTTCCTCTGGCAGGTCTGGGTAGGACAAGTGTACTAACCGTCTAATCTCTGCTTCGAATTCTTGAAGGCTTTCACCGGATTTTTGCGTTTTTCCACTGAGTTGGACTTGGTATACCTGGCTCAAGGATTGATTGTCGTAGCGTTTGTCTAGGATGGCGATGATCTTGTCGAAATTGCCTTGTTCATCTACTGGAATGCTTTGGAGGAGTTCTAGGGCCGGACCTCTTAACGAAATTACCAGAGAAGTAGATTTTTTTTGATTATCCCATCCATTAGCTGTAGCTACGGCCTCAAATTGCCGTTTATACATGGGCCAAGATGAACTGCCATCGAATGTGGGTGGTTTGCTAACGGAACCTTTGGCACTCACGGTGTGCTGGTATTTCCCTCTCTGCAAATCTTGTTGCAATTTTTTTAATTGCTGTTTCCACTTTATCTTGTACTTCACTGTGTACTGCGTCTTTAATTGAACTGATTTCAGCTTTTACCTGGCTTTGGATAGCACTTATTTCAAATTTCACCTGGTTCTGGACGGAATCGATGTCATCTACTTTGATTTCAAGAGTCTCCACATTACTTTTTAGGGTCTTTATGTCGTCGTTTATTTCTTTTATGTCTGATTCAACTATTTGCATTCTACTTTAAGAATACTTTTGGCTCTAGCTAATCAGTTTAAACTATTCATACATCAAATGGACGTAAAAACCGCATTTTTAAATGGAATATTAAAACAAAATTTTGTATGTAAATTAAACAAGGCAATATATGGCTTAAAACAGTCGGCAAGATGCTTGTTTCAGCATTTTGATGATCTATTAAAGAAATATAATTTTATGAGTTCGTCTGGGGACCGATGTTTATATTTCTTAGATAAAGGTCACTTGACTGAAAATGTATACGTAATATTATACGTTGATGACTTGGTAATTATTTCTGGTAACATGGATACAATGTCAAGTTTTAAAAACTTTTTAAAAGAGCAGTATCGTATGGTTGATTTACAAGAAATTAAATTCTTTTTAGGTATGAACATGACAATGAGATATCTTTGGATCAATGCGGGTATTTAAAATCAGTTCTCAATAAATTCAACACGAGTGAATGTAAATCCGTAAACACACCACTTCCAGTCAAAATAAACTATAATGAATTGAACTCTGACGAATATTATGAAGCCCCTTGTCGTAATCTAATTGGTTCTTTACTTTATGTTACAATATGTACAAGGCCTGACTTAAGCACCGCCATAAATTTATTAAGTCGTTATCAAAACAAAAATAATAAAGAATCATGGCAAAGCCTAAAAAGAGTATTACGATATATAAAAGGGACCATTAAACTTAAATCAATATACAAACGAAATAATAATTATAGTGATATATTAATTGGCTATGTAGACGCTGATTGGGGTAGTAATGAAATTGATCGGAAAAGTTCTACAGGATATTTGTTTCAAGTTGTTTGAAAGTTATTTAATTTGCTGGAATATAAAAGGCAAAATTCTGTTGCAATTTCATCAACAGAAGCAGAATACATGGCGCTCTTTGAAGGCGTGAAAGAAGCTCTGTGGTTGATATCTTTACTGCAAAGTATTAAATTGGTAATAACAAAACCAATAGTAATTTATGAAGATAACAACAGTTGTATCTCAATAGCAAACAATCCTGTACATCACAAACGGTTAAAACATATTGACATAAAGTACCATTTTACCAGAAATCAAATCGAGAATAACTTAATTAATTTGAAATATATTTGCACAGGTCAACAGTTAGCAGACATCTTCACGAAACAGATTCCTGCTCCAGGAAAAACGATTGAAACATGGAATGATCGACTATTGCTCTAAGAATAAGATTAATTAAATTAACGGCCTGATCAGGTTTTTATTGGGGTTTTTCCCTGATTCACTTTAGCAACAAATGTTGGGCTGAAAATTACTCCCCAGATACAAATATAGATACAAAGATAGAGATATTATTTTTGTCATTTTGAAGTAAAAATATAAATTTATGATAATATGAAAATAAACATTTTATTTTTGAGGGGGAATGTTGAGTTTATCATTTGTTAGTATAATTAATATTCAAAAATAAAGCCTTCATTGATGATGTCACACGCAGTCAGTGATCGCTTTATGATGTCTGAGCACTTCTCACTCGAGACATGCATTATGTGTAACATAAATAAACATTGATATAAAGTTCCGTGAAGGAACGATCCCTATAAGTTTTTATACATTTTCTTAATAGTTAGTTGAATAGTGGATTTCATATCGAGAGGACTAAAATAAAACAATATCGTAATATTGTTGTGTGTGATTTTCCTACCCATATTCCTAATATCTTCCATTGACATCCAAGGGATTAAAATGATAATTAGTGTTGTTATAAGCTTATAAACCCCTGACCTGTATATATTTTCATTGTCTTTAGCATTAAGTAATAAATTTGATAACTGAAACTGTGGTTTAAAACTGACTGAATTTTATATTGCAATATACTTGGTGGGTTCAATTTTAGAATTATAAAACTAATATCCACTTTCACTATTTTAGAACTTTATTTACATTTAAACAGCTGATTCAAAAATACAATAACAATCCCATATAAGCTAGTCGTCGCGGTATCACTGCTCGGCGATCGTGGCGTGCTTCTTTTATATCACCAGCGTAGAATTCTCCAGTAGAAATCATCATCGCTCCTTCCGCTGTCGAGTCTTTTCGAGAATCGTATTTTTTTATCTTAAAGCGTTTGTTGTTGTGCTGAAATGACACAGGGTCGGCTTTGGGTAAATTTCGTAACACTGCCCCCCCTTTAATTCTGATCGTCCCGATGGTAGGGAGCGAGTCGATCAAAATGAACCACCTTCAATTTAGCCTTGCGGTTTCGACGGATTCGGTAGACGACGTCATTAAGCCTCTTGACCACCTCGTATGGACCATCCCAGGCGGATGTAAGCTTTGGGGATTTACCTTTGCTCCGTTGGGGGTTGTACGACCAGACTTTGTCCCTCTCCTGGAACCCGACTGAATTGGCCTTGAGGTCGTATCGCGTCTTCATCCGGTCACTGGAGGCCAACATCTGCGTTCGGGCTAATTCGTGTATTGCCAGCATGTTATGTCGGAGCTGGTCGGCATAATCGTCGATGTCTTGGGGAGGTTCTTCGGGAGAGCCAAATGCCAAGTCGCATGGTAGTCGCAGCTCCTTTCCGAATAAGACCCTGGCTGGGGTCAGGCTTGTACTATTATGTACAGCAGAGCGATATGACAACAGGAATAGGGGAATATGCTCATCCCAATCACGCTGGTTATTGCTGACGACCTTGGATAGGTGTTGTTCCAAGGTCCTGTTGAATCTTTCCACCATTCCGTCTGACTGTGGGTGTAATAGTGTTGTTCTCGTTTTCCTGATCCCCAACATCGTGCAGACCTTCTGGAATACATTCGATTCGAAGTTACGCCCCTGGTCTGAATGTAATTCCATCGGGACGCCAAACCTGCTGAATAGTTGTTCTACTAGCACCGTCGCTACCGTGGTTGCCTCTTGGTTGGGTATCGCATATGCCTCTGACCATTTGCTGAAGTAATCCATTGCGACCAGAATGTATTTGTTCCCCCTCTCAGACTCGGGAAACGGACCGGCGACATCGATGGCAATTCTCTCAAATGGGACGCCCACATTGTACTGCTGCATTCTGCCGTTGGTTCGGGTCTTCGGGCCCTTACTGGCGGCACATGTGGCACATTTGCGGCACCAAGCTCTGACGTCTTCGAAGTAATTCACCCAGTAGTACCGCTGGTGAACTTTGTCTAGGGTTTTATTCATGCCCAGGTGGCCTCCGGTAATTCCATCATGTACTTCGGTCAGGATGGCTGGTACCTTTTTCTTCGGAACTACCAGTTGGGACTTGGTTTCTCGTCCATCAGCGCTTTCCCAAACTCGCTTGAGCATTCCATTGTCTACTCTTAGAGAGTCCCACTGAGCCCATAACGATTTCAGCACGCCGGAGTATCTAGCTACCTCGTCCCATCGTGGCCTGGGTGCCCCTCTCATTTTGAGTGACAAGATTGGTTCGATGTCTGGATCAGCCATTTGGTCCTGGATGCACTGTTCCGTTGTCCAGTCTTCATTGGCCTGCACTCGGATCTGCCTGATGGAGATACCCTCTCGCTGTTCCGTCTTCAGACAATGCTTGCATTCCGCTCTACAGGGTCTTCTGGATAGGGCATCGGCATTATTGTGCAACCGGCCGGCACGGTGTTCCACCTTGAAGTCGTATTGCTGTAATTTCTCCATCCATCTGGCCAGTTGTCCTTCCGGTGTCTTCATGTCCAGCAGCCATTTGAGTGCGGCATGATCTGTTCGGATTAAGAAATGGCGACCATACAGGTATTTGTGGAAATGGTCTACAGCCCTTATTATCGCAAGAAGTTCTTTTCTGGTGACGCAATAATTTCTTTCTGGCTTCGAGAATCCACGGCTGTAGTACTCGATCACCCTCTCTTCACCATCTTGCACCTGGGATAGGACGGCCCCCAAACCTGTGTTGCTGGCGTCGGTGTCTAAGATGAACTTGCCGGACTGTGTAGGAAACGCTAGGATTGGGCTGGAACATAGTGCTGCCTTCAGTCGCCTGAATAATGTTTCGCAATCCTGATTCCAATGGAAGGTCTCTTTATCAGTGGTCTGCCGATGTAGAGGGGCGGCGATGGTGGCAAATCACTCAACAAAACGCCGGTAGTATGAACAGAGGCCCAAGAAGCTTCGGAGTTCACGTTTGTCTCTTGGAACTGGCCAATCACGGATGGTTTCTATCTTGTCTTCGTTGGTGCGGATTCCTGACTCGGACACTACGTGGCCCAAAAACTCTACTTCTTTTTGAAACAAGGAACACTTCTTCGGATTGAGTCTCAGGTTGGCGTTATTAATTCTGGAGAATACTTCGCCCAGGTTCTTCAGATGGTCGTCGAATGTCTGGCCCATGACTAGAATGTCGTCGAGGTACACTAAGCACGTCCTCCATGTTAACCCGCTCAGTACATACTCCATTAGCCTCTCAAATGTAGCGGGTGCATTACATAACCCAAAGGGCATGACCGTGAACTGAAACAGCCCTTTACTGGTGGAAAACGCTCTATCGTTTGCGTGCAGACCAACCTGCCAATATCCACTTTTTAGGTCTAGTGTGGAGAACCAACGGGACCCTGCTAGTGTGGTCCAAGTGTCATCGATTCGGGGTAGTGGATAGCTGTCTTTCTTCGTGACATCATTCAGCTTTCTGTAATCCACGCAAAATCGGGTGGTTCCATCTTTCTTTTTAACTAGCCCGACGGGAGCAGACCATGGACTGATGGATGGCTCAATAACTCCATTTTGTAACATGGACTCGATGATGTTTTCCTCGACTGCCTGTTGTTGCCCCAATGGTAGTCGTCTAGGTGGTATTCTGATGGGTTGAGCCTTTCCGGTATCTATTCGATGCTGGATGATATTGGTGCGACCGGTGGTTCCATTTTTACTGTTGAAAATTTGCCAGTGTTTTGTGATAAATTGCTTGGCTTTCTTCTGGTTCTCTGGTGTCAAGTGTGTCAAATGGTCAGCAAACTGTTGTAGGAACTCTTTATCGGGCCCTGGCTCCTTGACCGATGTCTGGTACTCTTCTTCGCAATTGATGATGGTCTCTACTGGCTCGAAACAAGCTATCTCTTGACCATTGGTAATTCGGATGTCGTTGTTGGACAGATTCAGGACTCTGATTGGTATATCTCGTCCCGTTTTAACTATAGCCCGTCCAACCAAGTAGTCATGAGCTGAGTGTACGGGCTCCACCATTCCAACGCAGCTTCCAGGATTGCTGTCTAGCTGCCCATGAATAATCTGTTCCGTTCGACCGGGAATTCTAGCTGAAGACTTTGCCACAATTTTTATGGGCGTGACTGATGTGTTGACGGGCCGTGTCAATACAAATTCCTCATTCAGGAACCGAAGAACATCATATCTCGGGTCGAACATAAATCCATGCTGGCTAAGCTAATTAGGTCCATTCCCAGTATAAAATCGTCCTCAATATTCGCTACCAGGACCCTATGCCGGATCATGTTGTCCCCTATCTGTAGCACGACATCTGCCTCACCCTGTATTGACATGGACTCGCCGGTGACTGTTCTGAGCTGGATGTTATTGGTAACTGGCCGAATTTCTGATGCTCTCAAAACCCTGGACTTGGCAATGGACACAGCGGCGCCGGTATCGATGGTGATGGTAACTGCTCGCCCGTTGATGGTGCCTCTGATGACTAGGCTGCCGCTATCTCTGCAAAATCCCCGGATGGATACTGTCCTGGGGGCTGGTGGAGGGTGAGTCAGCATTCGCCCCCTTATGCTGACTGGTTGGAGTTTCCCTGGTTGGTAAGGTCGGTTTGTTGGCTACCCCTGGTTGGTGATCGTTCCGGTAGCCTTACTCGGCAGTCACGTTGGAAGTGTCCTGTCCGTCCGCAGCGGTACCATGCCCCTCTGGTGCCAGTTCTTTGTGACCGTTCTAATATTTTGTTCAGGCCAGCAAGCAGCGCTTGAAATGGTGACTCTGACTCTTCCTGGTTGAAGGAAACTACTCGGACCCTCGACTTGGACATGTTCATGACGGCCTCTACTTCCAAAGCCCTAAGTAGAGCTTCATTACTTTTCTTGACGCCACTTAGTCTTAGATTTCTTTGTACTTCCACATCTCTGATGCCGTTTATAAAACTCTGCGTGGCCAACTGGTCTTTTGTTTCCTCTGGCAGGTCTGGGTAGGACAAGTGTACTAACCGTCTAATCTCTGCTTCGAATTCTTGAAGGCTTTCACCGGATTTTTGCGTTTTTCCACTGAGTTGGACTTGGTATACCTGGCTCAAGGATTGATTGTCGTAGCGTTTGTCTAGGATGGCGATGATCTTGTCGCAATTGCCTTGTTCATCTACTGGAATGCTTTGGAGGAGTTCTAGGGCCGGACCTCTTAACGAAATTACCAGAGAAGTAGATTTTTCTTGATTATCCCATCCATTAGCTGTAGCCACGGCCTCAAATTGCCGTTTATACATGGGCCAAGATGAACTGCCATCGAATGTGGGTGGTTTGCTAACGGAACCTTTGGTACTCACGGTGTGCTGGTATTTCCCTCTCTGCAAATCTTGTTGCAATTTTTTTAATTGCTGTTTCCACTTTATCTTGTACTTCACTGTGTACTGCGTCTTTAATTGAACTGATTTCAGCTTTTACCTGGCTTTGGATAGCACTTATTTCAAATTTCACCTGGTTCTGGACGGAATCGATGTCATCTACTTTGATTTCAAGAGTCTCCACATTACTTTTTAGGGTCTTTATGTCGTTTATTTCTTTTATGTCTGATTCAACTATTTGCATTCTTTCATTAACTGTTTCATTAACTTGCGACACTATTTGCATTAGTTGTTCAAATTGCATTTGTCTTTTTTCTTCAGTTTGATCTTGTTTTTCTACAAATTTCGAGAATAATCCTTCCATTAAATTTTGTTGTTTTTCTTCCATAGTGGAAACAAGATTTTGTTGTTTTTCTTCCATCGTGGAAACAAGATTTTGTTGTTTTTCTTCCATTGTAGTGACAAGATTTTCTAATTCTATTTTACGTTTTTCATCAAAAGATTTTACTAACCTTTGTTGAATTTCTTCTTGATGTTGTTTCTCCTTCTTGTCACGTTTTTCTAGAATCTGGGCTATTTTTTCGTCTAGACCCTCCGTAACCTGTTTGATGATTTTTCTGGTAGTTTCGTCGGTTTTTTCCATAATTCGAGTTTCCATAAATCAAATTACGCTTCTAACTGCACTTAATCCTTCACTTCTAACACCAAATTGCAATATACTTCGTGGGTTCAATTTTAGAATTATAAAACTAATATCCAGTTTCACTATTCTAGAACTTTATTTACATTTAAACAGCTGATTCAAAAATACAATAACAATCCCATATAAGCTAGTCGTCGCGGTATCACTGCTCGGCGATCGTGGCGTGCTTCTTTTATATCACCAGCGTAGAATTCTCCAGTAGAAATCATCATCGCTCCTTCCGCTGTCGAGTCTTTTCGAAAATCGTATTTTTTTGTCTTAAAGCGTTTGTTATCGTGCTTAAATGACACAGGGTCGGCTTTGGGTAAATTTCGTAACACTATCTTGAGAAAACATTCTGGCTATTTTATTACTTTTTCCAAAATAAGCTAGAGAAATGTATTTTACTGAGTAGGTAGTACTCTTAACAAAGGGCTAAATACTTTGGTAGCTTAATTGAAGCTATTTATGTGAAATTAATCTATTTCTTATGTTTGAACTAAAGCCATTATTACCGGCTATAATACAAATTATATTTAATTCTTGTCTGACATGGGAATAGAAAATGCTCTATGAATCATGTTTTTATGCACGGATAATTTAAGATTCAATTGACTAAAAGATGAATAGTGAATCGTCATGTCCGTAAAGGTACTTTTTCTGTATATACCAAAACTTGGCGCAAATGACACTGTAACAGACAATAAACGAGGTAACAAGGAAGTATAGCTGAAACAGGGACACCATATCAACAACTCAAACTTGATACTGGATACATTTTTAAGAAGTACGGTTGAAACAGAACTAAAAATATCAAGAACGAACATCAATACCTAGCCTTTGTGGATGAGCTAAAATAGCAAAAAATAAGAATCAACTAAAAAGGGTAATAGGAAGAATAGGGACGGGGCGAAGAAATTTGGAGTGAAATTATATCAAGAAAAAACAGAAAATATGATAATGGGAATGCTGAGGATGCTGATGAAATCCAAATTTGTCGCAAGAACAGCAAAAGAAACAGAATACAGAACAGTCATTCGAGTGAGGTAACATATGTAAAACATGCGTTCTTAATAAAACAGAAGAGAGGATTGAAAGTTAGGAAAGGAATATGTTACTGAGAAGTTTTGGAGGCATAAGAACGGAAAGTGGTGGAGAAGAAAAAATGAATAACTGGAGAACATATATGGCGAGTCCCAAATTTATACCTTTTAAGAGCCCACAGACTCAGATGGCTAGGACGTGTAGAGCTGATGAAGAGGATAGAAGTGAAAAGACAAGAACCTTGGAAGAAAAGATGGCTCGATAATGTACATCTGTGGAGAATGGGCATAGAGCAGTGGAAAACCAGGGCTACCAATGCATGGACGCCTATATTTAAACAATCTTTGTACATATAAATAAAATAAATCAGGAAAATTGTTACACAGAATGAAATTAAATAAACTTAATAATGTATTTTTGTTTCACTATAGGTTCATTCGAAAACATAAGTATAATATTCACGATTTTTACACTAATTATTAATGTCTTTTCTGTTTATGTGTTTGTTGTCAAGTTAACTTATTTCGGTGTCAGTAATTAATTATTTTGACGAAGGAGGTAGAATCTGATTTAGAGTTTTTCATAACAAACTTTTATATAATTTTAGATCATTCATTTAAACAGACAGAAAAATGTAAACAAGGAGGATCTCTTTAAATTCTTTTACTTAAAAAAAAATTACTGGAATATTATGCTAATTTCGTATTAATGCATATCTTTTCACGATAGATTTATTATTAATATTTATTTTTTATTGATGAGTATAACGCTTTACCCTTACTGAGGGCTATAGGATGATAGCAACAGCTGACCAACATGTTTCGGTGGAACAGCCGATAAAGAGTCGGGAAACTGACTCTTAAAGTAGACGACCTGTAGAATATGGTCAAAGGCACAGGTCAACCACTACATTATAAAGAACCTACGGGATAACCCCAGTTAAAACCATCTTTGGCAATGCTCAGAAGTAATTCAGATCCGGGAGTAAACAGTTTAAACATGTGTAATCAATAACGACTATATAAATCTGGAAATAAATTTGTGGTATTTACGGGCTTTTTCCTTTATTTTTCTGATTTGTTGAAAAATACTGTTTTACGTTACATAAAAATGCATGGATACCTCTGAATCCACTTTAATATATTACAATTTATAATTTATTTTTAAAAAAGAACCGACTTAAAATGAATCAAATTGAAAGCTTTAATGAGATATCTTGACTTTTCATTTTGGTTTTATCTAGAAAATTTATTTGACATTTATTTTGCCGTTTTTTCACATATTTTTTCGATTTTCTGAAAAACCGTGTATTACCTTATAAGAAAATATTTGGATTCAAGTCGGAAATTATTTTTGTAGAAATTTAAAAATTGATTGAGTTGTTTTAAGGCGTGTTTCAACACGACATAAAACATATAAGGTTCGTTCCAACAGAACAAATTACCGATACACAACCGATAATCTTCGTGCGCAGTGACGAGTTACCATTTACAATGATGTTATGCGCAATATGATTACCGGTTGCTTATCGGTTTTACGTCGTGTAGGAACAGGCCTATAAGCAACCGGTAATCGTATTACGCGTAACATCATTGTAAACGGTAACTCGTCACCGCGGACGACAATTATCGGTTGTCTATCGGTAGTATGTCTTGTTGGAACGAACCTTTAGTGAAATCAGTGAACATTCATTGAATTGCAGTTCGTTAGTAACTGTTTTTCTATTTTTTTTTAAACGATTGATCTTACGTTATAGAAAATGATATGGTACATTAGCGTAATATTATTTATATAGATAAAGATGCCGAGGAATTGATAGCGTTTTTGGAAGTCTGTTAAAAATAATTGCGAAGACGCAAATTAAACAGACAATCAAGAGTTATGAGTTATCCTTAATTTATTTTGTGTTTGAGTTTTTTTCAGGGTACTACCAAGATTCTTGACCATAAAATATTGAAAGTGAATTACACCGTTCCCGCCACTTCCGAAATAGAACCAGTCCAAATTACATCCGCATGCTTGCATTCCCCAGTTTGTTCAACTTTGCAGTGGGAATTGTCTTCAAGTATGTCATTTTCAGCATACATTTCTCTTAGTCTTCATATGGAGGATTGTTGACATCCATTAATAAGTAATTTCGAAAAGATTGTTGAGGAGGTCTGGAATTATTTTGTCTGTTCATTGGGTTTTCTCTCCTCTAAAATTTTTTCCTGCAACAGATAAGTATTTAAAAATTGTATATGTAGAACAAAGTGTAGTAAGGCAATTTCGTAAAATTGCCCGGATTACTGGCTGTCCGTACAGAGATTCTTGCTCACAGTTTTTCTGAGAGAAAGAGATGTCTACAAAATGATCAACCAGTATTCCTGTATATAAGTAATGTATTGTATATTGTGTAATACTTATCTGTGTTTGGAGACGTTTCAACTCCGAGTCTGGAGTCGTTGTCAATCGTTTAGTGTTGTTTTCGAGGTTTTTTTCTACAAAATTTTCGCTTTGATCTTGACTTTCTTGTTTGTCAAATTTTCTCTCAGAATAACTGTGAGGAAAAATCTCTGTACGGACAGCCAGTAATCCGGGCAATTTTACGAAATTGCCTTACTACACTTTGTTCTACATATACAATTTTTAAATACTTATCTGTTGCAGGAAAAAATTTTAAAGGAGAGAAAACCCAATGAACAGACAAAATAATTCCAGACCTCCTCAACAATCTTTTCGAAATTACTTATTAATGGATGTCAACAATCCTCCATATGAAGACTAAGAGAAATGTATGCTGAAAATGACATACTTGAAGACAATTCCCACTGCAAAGTTGAACAAACTGGGGAATGCAAGCATGCGGATGTAATTTGGACTGGTTCTATTTCGGCGGGAACGGTGTAATTCACTTTCAATATTTTATGGTCAAGAATCTTGGTAGTACCCTGAAAAAAACTCAAACACAAAATAAATTAAGGAAGCAATTATGGACCACCAACTAATCTATTGAGCTTATTATTTGGATGGCTGAGTATACAGTATACATCCCCAAGTCCCTATTGGTAAAAAAAAGATTTGAGTAAAGTATACTAAGAAAAACTTCATTTAATAATATCATGAAAACAAAGTATAAACGTTCAAAATATCTGAAGAGAATGTTTGCAGTAGTTGCACTAATATGCTGTTTCTGTAGATTAAAGAGTATCTATATACATTTTGTCATATATTTGCATACCTTCAGATAGATACAGCATCTTAGGCCATAAGTAGTTGTTTCAATATATTTGGTAATTTTTTACGAGTTGTTCAAGATCTTCCTCTGTTCTAAGGTTATGCTGATTCTATCTAATACTTATACAGGCCATTTGATTACTGCTGAGTTAATCTTTGAATTATACTTTTGCTTGCTATTAGTTTTATTGATGAATGATCAGACACTATAATTTGATGATATATTTTTGAACATAGGTTAGCAAACTAAGGGTCTAGTGACCAATATGCTGGCTTTCCTGTTTAGTTAGCTGTAGCTTTACATTCATTTTCTGTTAGTTAGCCTGTAACTTCATGTTAGTCCCCTAGAGCAATGCAGATCAGTGACCAACTTTATATGATATTCTGTTTTGTCTATCTTTATAATAAACACATGCCACTATTAGTAAGTAGATGATTGTTGTGTTGTAACTGCATTTATTTTTTTGCAACGGGCTAGGTTATGATGAGTATTTGCGCCCATGTATTGTGATAGAATGGGTTTTTAGTAGAATATACATGTACATCACCCTACCACGTGGTTTCTATAGGACTAAAGCATAACTCACATTGATTGTGTGCTCATTGTTAGATTCATGCTATAAATAATGATTTTCTCTTGAATTTATTTGCACAAGTTGTGGACATACATTATAATTGTATTGGATCAATTTTTCTTCTACATTATTGACCAAGAGACATTATTTACAAATATTCCAAGTGAAATATTCATAAGTTGACATTAGCTATTAACTAATTAATTACCAATGAAATGAAATAAGATATATATCATTCACATTTAGAAAATTAAAAATTAATGTTACAAAACGGAAATTAAACAAATATCACACTCACAATGCATAATCTAATTCATATCTAATATACTGATTTTTAGGATCATTTTGAATTCTTGGATAGCCTGCAACTAAAGCATCTTGACCCCCAATGTATAAGGTATTATAGATCTTCCAGTAAACATCTCTTACTTTCCTGGCAGGATGGAACAAACCCTAGAATAAAATACACAAACGAAATGGTTAATTAAACAGTAATTATTGTTTTAAATGCAATGGCTTAGATTATCTTCTTTCTTTTATCAACAAGCAACTTTAGTAAGCTAGACGGGTTAAATACCGCCACCTTCAGCATCAAGAGATCGAAAAGCTAGATAAAACTGTCACTGCCAAATAAATTTGACAAACAGAACAAATCGTGCACCTCAACAAATACTCAAGAAATTATACATAAGTAATACTTAAACTGACTGACAACGTCTCTACACGTAGGGGTTGAATTGTCTTTACAAGGAAGACTGATTGATCATATTGCAGAGATTTCGTTCTCACAGAACATATGTGAAGAAGACTTTCTGTAAGAAACAACCAGTTTTCTAGGGAAATTTTCGAAATTGCACCTGATTTGCTTTGTTCCCCTTACAAATTTTAAATATTTATTGGTTACACAAAAGAACTGAGTAGAGAAAACCCCAATGAGCAGACAGAATAATCAATCAAGTGGAAATTGATTTAACAATGTGTCGTTTCAAGTCATAAGAATTTCAATCCTCTGTTGGTCAGAGATAAATCTGGAGAGTGGAGAGGCCAATACATGACTAATCAAGTTAACTCTTTCGAGAAACTCCAATAAATTACCAAAAAAATTAGGGCGAGGTTATTTTGTTGGAATAGATCCTCGGAAATGCCGTGAAAATAGTGGATGACAATGGGTTGAATGAGCATAAGAGAAAATCGACTGTGGCAGCAGATGGCTTTTCACATCATAATGCCCACGGTTCGGGCAACATCTCGATCTATAGATAAGACCTTTTGCTAGAAAAGACAAATGTGTTTCACTCCACATAACTATTTATTTGGCGTGGCAGCATTTCAGTCTTTGACACTGATACTCGGGTGTTAGAATGGAATTCTAGTGCAGACGGTAACTGTGTAGACTTAAACACTTAATACTGGATTATGTGACGATAAATCAATGCACAATATGCCCCCAAACACTCAACCAAAGAATCATATATTTCTTGGGAATTTCTCAAATTGAAAGACTTTTTTGAGATCGTTCGTAACAAAATCTTTTCTCTAATGGGGACCAATACAATGGGAGCGTTTAGGTCATTCAACAATTTAATGCAAAATTTTTAAATGTGATTGAGAAACTTTGACCAATTGATTAACTTTACTACCAGTTACAGTAAATTGTTTCTGTTACGAGTTCAAAAAAATATCTCGCCTTAATAGTCTAATAGGTACAAACAAAACCTAATTCCCATTCAAAAACATATAAAACTATACATGAAAAAGTGTTTTTGGCAGAGGAGCACAATTAAAACGGCTTGCTTGTCCTAATTTAAAAACTTGAAAATGTCAGTTATATCACTTAAACAACACTGTACTAAATGGAGAATGTATATTATTTGTACCTACCGCAAGTGTTGCCACTCGTGAGAAATTTACAACAGTACTTGCAGGAAAAAAGGTTGATAGAGGTTTTGCCAATGTTATTTATTTGGTGAAGTACCTCGTATATTTTCTTAAGAAGTGGACTTAGTGAGTAGAATTGCTTTAAAATATTTACAGAAAAAAAATATGATGCCTACTGTTATTCATCAAGACCTGATATCGACATTAGCTCTTCTGAATCATATAATGTGACTGAATTCAAGTATGGAATGGTTGCATATCTTCAAGGCCGCCAATCAAGGTGTATGCTGGCGAATACATTAAAAGGTGTATGGAGATCAGTGTATTAGTATTAGACAATTGTTAAGGATACTGGGTACTATAACTGCTCATCAGAACCTGCGGAAAATAATGTTGCCAGTTTAATTTTGGTTGAATGTATAAGGATGCCTCTAATATAGGCAATTATTAGGCACAATTAATTTTCAAATTACGTCATGCCTTGAAGAAAAAAAGTCGCGGAAAACTGCTGTTATATCAGCTGGTAAGGTAGAGCCTTGGGATGCTGAAGAAGTAATTTTAATATTTAATTTAATGTTTACTAATGACAATAATGCTCCCAGTCATTTGTGTTTCAATGGCTGTAAATAATAATGCCGGCTTCTAGTCGGTGAACACATCCATGTTCTCCATAATTGGCCCCTAACAACTAGCTGGAGTTCCCAACATTGACAGAAAAATTGCAGTAAAAGTGACAAAGATATGTCAGCAGTAAAATGTTTATGGCAAATAAATGTCATTCATAGTGATAAAACCTACAGCAAATGCAATTAAAGTTTTTGTGATATAATATTATGTTAACTGTTTCTTAGTCTTCAGATTATTTTAAAACATAGTAAATGTTGTATAAAATCATTTTCTAACTTAAATTATATTATAATTATTAAAGTCATTTAAATGAAATTTTACCTGTAAAGTGTACTGAAGAATTTTAATCGGACCTAATGCTACTCTCATACCCTCGATGGCGTCCATGAAAGCTTGAACTAAATGTGGTGATGTTTCAAATATATTTGGCCAAACATAATTCAGTAGATGTATTAGGGCATCTTCGCAACCAAAACCGTAAACACCCAGTGCCATGTGCTTGATGGCTGCACAAGCAGTTTGTCTATGCACCAAATCCCTATCCATGAGGGCATCCTCTAAAAGTGGTGCGACTGCATAAATATAATCCTTACCCATTTCGCCTATATATTCAAACAAAAATGACAATGATTTCAACACTCCATTCTGTACGTTCAATTCAGGTACTCTGTACTCATTCATTAAAGCCGGAAGTACTGTAAATGGAGAACAAGTTTCAGCCACTATAGCAATGGCTACAGTGGTACACACTCGGTTTTGACGTTCTTGTACTTTCAAGTTGTTTAACAACGTAGCCAAGACGTCATGGGGGCCAATAGCTTTAGCAATGTAACCAAAAGTATTAACAGTAGCTCTTCTAATGGCTTTCTTATGCGCTTTAAGCAATTCCAGTAGTTCAAAACAAATTCTCATCCATTCTCTAGCAGAAACGTATTCTGGTCCTCTGTCGGCAATTCGACCAACTAAATCGATACAATTTTCTTGTACTTTTTCGTGCCTGTTCTTTAAGATGGGTGTAAGGCGGGGTAAAAGATCTTTGATAGGTGGTGTCATTTTGGTCATACCAATTACATTTACTATAGCCTTCAGAGCTCCTAGGATGGAACCAAGTACCTCTGGATATTCTTCGCCCAGGTACTCATAAAGAACAACACCCAAGTGTCCCATAAGCTTTTCTTCTTGGCAAGTTTTCATGACCACCGCAATTTTGGAAATAAGATCGGCTGCCTGTTGTCGCACTTTTGCGGATTTATTGTTTAATCGCCAAAGGATTGTACCGCAAATTTGTGGTAGATACGCTTTGACTCTTTTACCCAGCTGGTTGACGATAGTACCGAAACCGTTCAACATTACAACGTCTTCAGTCGTTTGTTCCTGAAAAGCATATAAAATGCCGTCAATTAGCTGCTCTTCCAGCCTGGAATCGATATCAGCAGCTCCAAGATTACCCATGATTTTTTCTATACTTTCCATAACCATTTTTCTGTACTGTTCATTTTCATCTTTCAAGTCATCAACTATTCTGTTTATGATTTCGGATGCACCGACTTTGTTTGCTATTTCAACAGTAGTGTCAACAAGTTGCCTATAATTGCGTCTGTCCAAAGCCATTCTATGGTTCCAAAAATGTTTAAAGAACTGCGGCAAGATTTCTTCCTTTATATATTGCGCCTCGACACCGTCAGTAGAACAACATTGTTTTACAACTTTTAGAACGATTTTCTTCATTTCTTCATCTGGAGATTGAAATTCTCTGATCAAAATCAACATCACTTCTCTTGTATAGTAGTTTGCGTATTCAGCATCCATAAGGGGAATGAGGTAACCAATAGCTTTCAAGAAGGCGGCCAAACCTTTACCACGATGAGTTCTTATACCTTTCCATAGGGGTTTTAGGACAGAATCGAAACTTTCAATACCTAGAAATAAAATGAATATTTAAAAACGCTCCACAAACTAATAATTACTACACTAAAAAATGGATTGATAGATTAATAGTTTAGTTGTTATAAAAATACAAATTTCTGCCGAAATTGAACACAATTGAACAATTTAAGGCCAAAAGGCAACTTTTGGCCTTAAATAAATCGAAAGTTTGGTCTGACATTACTTTAAAGACTTTCCAACATAAATGTATAAACTGTAGTTATTTTTATTACAAAAATTGTCAGGACATATCAGGTTTAGTTTTTATATTTTAAATGGTAGAAAAGAAAATAATACAAAAAATATATATACTGAAATAAGTATAATTTTTATTTTTTTTCATGATTATATATGTAGTTTTCAACCTTAATATTAATTCATCTTTACAGATTTTGGGATAAACTACAACAATTGAGAGAAATATTTAATTTTTAAGTTACAAGCAAACGGAAATTTAAAAACGAAATGACAATTTTATAATTGGGAAGAAGGTCTGATTAAACCTTGACACGTTTGGTACAGACATCTCTCAAATGCAGTGGTTTTCGAAAATAAGTTGTAACATGATTCCACCTAATGGTAAAAAAGAATAATTTCATAAATAAATCAAAAGAATAATTACAAAAATGGAGATTTCATTTTAGCCCAAATATGTTGTTGTAGTATCATTGAGAATTAACATGTTTTTAATATTGTTTTTCAGATAAATAAATAAACAATGTTTCCTGTCTAATAGAAAGTCCTTATTTTTTTCATGATTTGGTATTACAAAACTCTATCTGTGATACATCAAGAAGTTCTTTTCAGAATAAAAAAACTACAATTAGGATTCCTCTCAACGATAAATACTGGAGATGAAAGTATTCATTACTAAAATGAACTTAATTACAAGGCTTAAAGGTTGTACAGAAGCTATAAAATTGCACACAATAAAAGTTACCCTGAGAATGGTGGTTCATGACAAGCGACCGCAACAAGAGACAGGAGGTCGCGACACATGACATATATGCAATTGAATGAAGAATATGCGAAGCGCGAGACAGAGACGTGCGATCGCGTCAGACACAGATACAAGTGATTTATGGCACAAATAGTTCTTCAAGTATTTGGAGTAACTTTGGCGGCTTTTTTGAATTCCCAAGCTCCTACTGGGATGTGTTTTTTTGGGACACAATATCCTATCGACTGGTTGTCGCTGACATTTGTCGTGTATCCCAAATAGGTAAACCGACAGGCGACTTTGCCCGTGGACTCCTGTCTCGCGTCGCTGTCGCTTGTCTCGGTCGCGTATCTCGAATGACACCTTAAGATGAGCTGTATGGTATTGAAATGTTACGTCATGAGCATCAAGGAGACATAGATGTCTGTTTTCATGATTTCGTTTATGAAAACTTTAACAGATTAATTCTTTGAGATTAATAATAAGATTACGCAGTTTGATAACACATAAATAATATTCTAATATGAAACATCCGGAATTTTTAAAGAAATATTTCCTCAAAAAGTGAATGACAA
The DNA here is from genome assembly GCA_034190945.1 of Octodonta nipae. Taxonomy (NCBI): domain Eukaryota; kingdom Metazoa; phylum Arthropoda; class Insecta; order Coleoptera; family Chrysomelidae; genus Octodonta; species Octodonta nipae. The sequence continues at coordinate 112,524,021 of CM067217.1, forward strand.
ACAGAACAGTTTTGGAGTTATAAATTACTTGAATTTCAAGTGAAGAGCTATATGCCTGTAATGGTTTTGACTTTTGCAGAAAATTGAAAAAATTGTGATTGTTACTCATTAGGCTTTATTCATCAAAACGCTAAACTATTTTTTATTTAGTTTAGAATAATTATTTCAATCACTAGGAATTATAACACCAGATTTCAAATATTGATTACCAAATAACTACTGGAATACATGATATAAACGCAAACATTTTCAAACGTACAAAAGCAAGCTTTAAGAAACAGAAAAGAAAATAAGAATTACAGTAACCGTTAAGAATAACTAGACAGCGAATGTATGTACATGTGATAATAATTATTAGAAAAATAATATAAAAACAAATTGGAAAAATCTATATTTTTGCAAATTAACTTACCGTACGGAGTAGCAGCTTCAGCAAGAGCAGCGATACCTAACGCGGTAATGGTTCTCACTTTTTGTTGTTCGTCGACCAAGCCGTGTTCAATAATTTCTACGAGAGATTTGAGATGTGGCAATATGGCGCAACCCATCAAAATAGCAATCTGCTGTACGATTTTGATACCAGTATGTCTTGCTTGCCATGACTTCTTTGATCTACAAACCGCCTTTAAGAAAGGCAGCAGCGAAGGAATACCCAAGGCTGAAGCAACCACTGCGAAAGCTCTGGCTGTAGTGTTTCTCACGTACTCGTCGATGTTGTCTATATCCGGTCTCATTGTTGATATCATGGTTGCTAAACCTGCCGCTTTAGCTAAGTTTGAGATAATTTCTCTTCCTTCTACTCTGGCATAGTAGTCTTCATCAATTAAAAGAGGTTCAATTACTACAAGAATTTTGTGGACATAAGGTCGTACCAAATCATCGAGTTTATACAAAATACGATCGATAACCTTTACTAGTAAATGTCTTTCTTGATCTTCAAGTGTTGGACTCATCAACAATGGTAATATTTGATTAAATAACGGTCCAGCTCCGAATTCTCTAGCTTTATCAGTGATTTGTCTAAGAGCAGCTTTCCTCATGGGTGGAGTACCGTTTTTGATTTTCAGCAACAGTTTCATAATTTTCCTTTCTTTTTGTTCTTCTGGGCTAAGTGCCTCTTCATCTACATCTACCAACAGTTTATCGAAATACTGAGCATCTTCTGGTTTCATAAAGGGTAAGTTTTGGCCTTTGGGTTGATTGTCCAAATATTTAGCAGTTTTATCTTCTTGCTGAATGAAAAATCCTGTTGGAGTACCACCGACTAAAGGTGTTGGAGTAGCGGTAAGTTTTCTGGCTGGAGTTCTTATTGGTATATAACCAGCGGGTGGAGGGAGAACTTTATACCCTGGAGGGAACATTGCATCTAATTCTTCGTCTGAATATGGTCGGTTACGCTCATCAATTTCCCTTTCCCACCTATAGGCTTGTAATTGTTCAGGAGTCATTGACGCTAAATGACCTAAAAACAAATATTGAGTAAACAGAAAGCAGCAAATTTCTAGTTCGAAAGGTAGCGACTAAATTATTCAAAAAAGTTACCTGGTGTTGGTGTGGCCATTGCCATAGCTTTTACACCAACCGGGGTTGACCCACCAGGGGTTAACATTGGTGTAGAATGACCGGGTGTGCCATGAGGTGTAGTGGGTGTCATTGCACCAGGAGTCATAGCTGGTGTTGGTGTAGCAGAGGGAGTTTCATCCCATCTAGATCTGCGCTTTGATGCACTTGGCGTGGGAGTCTCCTACAAAATAAATAATTTAATAATATGAAAATATTCAGTTAGAACAAGTATTATTCACTTGAATTAAATCGGCACCAGTACGATCAGTTCTTGGAGTTTCTGCCCAACCGCTATTGTGCCCTGGAGTTTCTCTTTCTGTTTTCGGAGTTTCATCCCAACGGTTCCTTCTGGATGTACTTTTGTCCCCATGTCCAGGAGTTTCCCTTCCTGGTGTGGCTGCCCCAGGAGTTGCGTCCCACATTCTAGTTGACTGACCAGGAGTAGCTCCAGGAGTTTCACTTCCTTTATGGCCGGGAGTTTCATCCCAACGAATGTCAGCTGGAGTTTTCTATTAATTAAAAATATATATGAACTAAAAATGTATATGAACTACAAATATACGAGGTACTTTCTATACTATCAAAAGTATTTACTTACATCTCCTTCCCAAACAGGAGTAGTTGCGCTATTAGGAGTTGAAACACTCAGTGTTTTCTTTTTTGCAGGCACTATTGCTTCATCTACAGTCTGATCCCATCTTCCCCTTTTCTTTGGAGCAGATTTGACTTCACCATTGGTAACTTTGAGTGTACCATCTTTGGATTTTTCAATTATTTTTTTACGTAACTATAAATATTTAATTATTAGTTATTAGTTTATAAGGATATACTACAACTTTAGGTTATTTTTTATACAAGATTATTTATAATTCTAACATTTTAGGAAATCTTTCCTCTCTTCCAGTAATAGTATAAATTATGTTCTAAACATGATCATTTAAACTAGATATTAACGTTGCCGCATATGAGATATAATTAGTTTCTGCATAGCGACTCAGAAAATAGGGAATATTCTACATAAGCAAAGTGGGATAACATCAGTAACTGATTATTTCACTTAGTTCGTTCAGTTAATAATACCTTATTATTTAGTTATGAGGTCTATAGATTGTATTACTTACATATACAGCAGAAAAATTAACTAATATGACTTAGAACTGTGGAGGGGCGGAGCAGCTTGAATTTCATGTTAATGCTAATTAAATATTTGATTATGAAAATTTCGCTGTAGTCTAGTTCCGTATTTTCATAGGAGGTAAAGTGAGAATATGACGAACTTCCAAAAAATGCAAAAGAATTCTGTTAGATTCCCGAACGTTTCAAAAACATTTTGAAAACCTGTGCACGAGAAATAACAGAAATATGTGATTGTGGCAGATGGAACTAAACATCTTGATACGAAATTTTAAAATTTCTCTAGTTTAGCCCGACAATTATCAATAATACATACTTGTATAGGCTTATTAGAATAACTTCAGAATAGCTAACAAGTAATAGTAGATTAAGAATAAACTGAAAATGATTAGAATTTCTTAAGAATTATAATCAGGGTCTTAACGACGATACGGTCAACAACTGCAAATTGAGGAGTGAACACAACCAAGCAGTAGTCATGATTTCTTAGAAGAGGAAAATGATTATCCTGTTATTTCGCTGGGATTTTCACGTCTCACTTTTTTGTAACACATAGATATGCGAATTGATACCTGAATTAAGTTGTAGTAATTAAGAAAACTCGACATTTGTTTTATATAATTTAAATTGTGAATCTTACTAAAACTACCAGAATACCTTTTAACTTTCAATTTTACAAATCGTAAAATGAGGTAGTCAACTATACTCCATTCATCCCTCATTTAGGGTTGTTACAACTTATGTTGTGAACACAAGTTGCCAGAAGACTATTAGGCAATAAAATCGCATCTCCTGTCAGCTCAACATGATATATCGCACTTAGATGCTGCTTTATTACTAGAGTATATTATTACTGTATGTACAATATTCAAAATAACTTAGTTCGAAGGTTCCCAATAAGTTTCCAGACTTTTGGTAATATTGGGACTATATAAAATATGAACAGAGGTTAGCTAAATCAAATTTAGTGTGATTGAGTTTACTCACCTCATTTTCTTCTCCCTTCAGGAGCTGTTCTTTCATAATCTGCGAAAAATTTCTGGTCTGAAAGTCGGGCGTTTTTCCGCCTGTAACGAGATAAAGCAAACAACTGAATTAGAAAACTGAAGCACATATTTGATCATTTGCCATAAGGGCCAATAATATTCTTCAAAAATATTAAAACAGACTTGTTTCCTCATAGTCTCTCATTGTAGAGGGCTTTGTTACTATACAAATTGCTGAAAATTGCAACTGTTGGTATAAAAATACCTATTTTTGAATTTACTGGACAATGATAACCATTAGAACTATTATGGAAACATAAAACCAAATATAACATATATGATAAATATTATGAATAAACCATTTATAATTAGTAAGTAATGCATTTAAAGAAAAGTCCCTGATGATAATACAATATCATATATATATTTTTTAAATGATTATAATACTTGGTAAATATGATGCTGTAATAATGTGGATTCCTTCAGTATCACAAAAACTAATAAACAAAAGAAAAACGACTGCACAAATTGTTTGTTTCTTTGACTTGATTTAAGGTTCATCTATTAAGTTGGGATTTTTTGAGATGCCTTAACATGGAACATTAATATCAATAACTTCCAGGAAGATCTCAAAGTATAGAAAGTCCTTCAATTAAAGCTTCTATGTTTTGATGAATAATGTGGTTCATTCTTGTAACGTCTTCGTTTATTGTTGCACAACACAGAATAGTGATTTATCCCTAAATATGACCAAACTATATAAAAAAACATTTTGTTAGGGGCAACAGAAACAGAGTTCTCGTGGTAGAAAAGATATGGTTTCATATAATTATAATTTCTACTTATGATAAACATGTCTTGGAATTCTAGATTGCCATATAAGTCTGAACAATTTCCTTATGATCGAATCAGATAATTAGCACAAACCAATGAAATTTATTTTTATGTTTCTTTGTGGAATAACACCACAATAGAAATAAAACTACGTATATTGCAGGAATAACAAACGTTTCAAAGTCTATTCTGACTTCGTTGTCAATGGTTTTATATTTATTGATCAATAATATTTATTATTGTCAATGGTTTTATATTTATTGATCAATAATATTTATTGATCAATAAATATAAAAATATATAAATAAATATAAAACCATTGACAACGAAGTCAGAATAGACTTTGAAACGTTTGTTATTCCTGCAATATACGTAGTTTTATTTCTATTGTGGTGTTATTCCCCAAAGAAACATAAAAATAATCAAGAACATGCCACAAACAACGTTTAGAAGCCAATGAAATTTATTATGCCATATGGAAAGCCAAGCTTTTATCATTGTTTTCCAATGAAACATAAGGAGAGGGGAACTAACATTACTAACACCAACATAACACTAGTTTTAATCATATAAGGGAATCAGTTTTTGTAATACAAGAGCAATCCAGCAATTTAACTGAAATAATTAGAAGCTATTATAAGAGATAAATAATCTAGCTACATAAAAAAATACTGTACAATTTTTTAAATTCGGATATGATTTTTTTTATTTTCCCAGCATTAAAAAATGTTAGAAAATAATTTTTATGCAGCTGGACATAAATTTTGAGAGATTGTGAGCAACAAATCTAAATACGTACGTCATGTCAGGCTCCATCAGAACATTAAGTGGTCAGTTTCTTGAAAAACCGGTCATTTGAAACCTAGAAATAGGCTGGGGTAATTAATAATTTTTTGAACTTTGCACACACACTTTCACGCTGTTTTATGTAAAAGCATTTACCGATTTTCTGAAATAACACCTTCTAACAACCACGATTGAAACTGCTTCTAGTAGACAAACCTAAATGTTGTTTTTTCCCAAAGAACAAAATTTTCATATTAGTTTTGCTTTTTACTGATAAATGTTTATTTGGGTTTTATAACTTTATTGTGACTTGGGTTATCTGACGTATGCGACATTCACACAAACACATTCTCCTGCTTTCATATACCCCAAAGATATCAAATGAGATGAATTCAATTTGACAACGAGTTTTAATTAAATTTTGAAAATGAAGATTCAAAAACAATACTTCTGATCTTTCTCAATATTTCTGCCTGTAATAAACTTTAACTATGCAACTAGAGATACATTTCTTTTAAGGTTTCGGTCTTAGAATTTTGGCACCTGATCTAAAGTTTTCAACGCTTGCAAGATCAATATCATTCTGCCAATAGTTTAAAAAATCTTAGCATACTACTGTTACTGAACAGACTCAGTAATGAAGTTAAAGTCAATAACAATAATTGAATTGAAATTGTGAATTAATCTTAATTTTCTACACAGATGGCGTTACTTGTGCGAGGGTTCATAACACACAATAATAAAGTGGAAATAACATTTAGGTTACATGAGTACATATGTATACTCCATCATAAGTAATATAAACAGCCTTAATTAATTGATTTGGTGTTGCCAGAATTACTTCCTAAATAATTTCCATTAGTTTTTCAGCACAGGATTTCCCATTTTTTAGTGCATCTTGAAATAGTATTTTAACATGAATCATTTTAAAGTGGTGCCTATTTTAATTCTATAACCAAAAATGCCTGGCTCAAAATTAGGTGACAGAATACATTATAACAAAGACGAAGATCTCAATAATATAAAACGGGGCATCATTGAACTTTCGGAAATAAGACGTTAAGGTGAAGAATGTATAATATTCAAATCAAGCCATACACTATATTAAAAAGATGCAGACAATGAATGCCAACGTAGCATAGGGTTTATAATTAATAAAAACATAACACTATATATCAGTAAATCTGACTATGAATCAGAAATAGTTTTTCCTAAACCACTGAATGGTCACCAAAAAATATATAAATTTTAAAACAGACAGACTTTAAATAAATAAAAATGAAAACAATTACATTCTGAAATAAATAGTTATTTTCAGATATATATATATATATATATATATATATATATATAAATATGTAAATTTAGATAATTGTGAAAAAATTTTATGATACTTGGTAGTGGTATACGATTTAATACATTTATTATATTCTGAAAAACGTTATAGAAAAATATATGGAGATTATTACTCTAATAGATACAGTTTAAACTATTCAAATCGATTAAGCCGTTACGTAGAAATCAGTGGAGATCCATTGAAGGTAATCAAAATAACATTTTTTCCAAATATATGGAAAATGGTTCATTCTGACATTATATAAAATTATATGATACTCTCTCGGGGATATTCCTTAACACAATAAAGTTCAAATTATTCAAATCGATTGTCATTTTTGAGTAATCGGTTAACATACATAAAAAAATATTCCGACGAATTTAGAACTTTCACTCATGAGTGCAGCAATTAACCCATATACAGGGTGTAAACGGTTTGAGTGCAAAGATTTTGAGGATCAATACTTCAGGTCAAAACAAATCAAAAAGCTTTATAACATTTTCAGAAATAAACTATAGTTTGCCAAAAAAATAAATAAAAAAGTTAGAAGTTACAGTTAATAATAGACTATTTTCGTCTTCAAAATACTTGTAAAGCTAAATGTGTAAATACTCAACAGCTTATACACCTCTAATAACTGTATTAACAAAGAAAATTAATATTTAAACTTTAAATATTCTGTTATAATGTGCCCTACGTTTCTCCGAACAGATGTGGCAACATAGCATAGAACATGCCTTGCTCAGTACTACAGCTGACCGCTGCTACGATTGCTTTTTTTCTGGGCGGTTCTTGTAAGAAAGCGAAAGTCATTTTTGCGTGACATTGGACACATTCATGATTTGATTTTCATTTAAAAAAAATAAATTGGAGAAATAAATAAAATCTGTTGTAAATTGTGAGTTCGAGTGTATTAGTTTGTGACAAATAGTGACAATTATACAATTAGGTAAAGACTTGACATGCTATTAATTTGTGGGGAAAGCAGATGTAATAGCAAGAATGTTGAATTTGGATATTTACTATAAATAATCCGTTTGTTCTCCAGAGCTCTATCATAAAGACATCCTGTAAGTACATGGGTATTTATTTGTCTAACATAAGTAATATTAATTTTATGAATAACAAAAATTTTTACATTTAATTTATCACATAAAAGATGTACATATAGGAAATGTTTTGTTTAATATATTTTGTATCGAATTATTTTTGTATCATAATGTAAAGAACTTTGTATCCTCCCTTCTTCAACTTGATGCATAAAGTAAATTGACCAATATAAATATTCATTTCAATACAGAGATATTAAAAGGGTACATATTTGAAAAAAAATCATAAAATTTTATTTACCTAAATAAATCTACCGGCACTCAAAACTATGTAATTATTTAATACAAAAAAATAACAGGTGTTCATTCTTTTGTGGTGACTCATTCTTTTATTATTCACGTTACAAGTGAATCTGTTTTTTAGCGCGACGTTGCCACATTGACAATCATTTACTTTCTTATTAAGGCCTATAGACCATAGTGTTATAAGAGTTTTTTGTTTATTTGGTGTGTACTATCTGCACCTAAAATATATGCACTCAAACTATTTACACCCTCTATATGAAGAAATGGAAACCTTCTATAAAGAAAACACTACACATACTCTAATGAGGGAATCGGAAAATATGGTAAAAACAAGAAGTCAATGACGAATATGTAAGGCACTTCAACTATGATGAAACAAATGAAAGGGGAAGTATGATTCTGGAATTTCTAATAGCACAATGTTTATATAAATTGACTCTTCTTCTCAAAAAAAAACAAAGAAAATGGATATGGATCACTGAAAAACAAAGAAGGTGATAGACTAAATGATGTAATAGCGAAAAATAAATTAAGAAACCGACTAATCAAAATTCATGTAGAGAAACTGAAACGAGATGCATGGGGACAATGAAACAGAACAAAATAATCAATTGACTAAGGGGGAGTGGAATTTCCATAAAAATATTAAAAAACAAGCTTTTATTAAAATGCTCGAAAGGTAGAAATAAACTAAGTAGTTCATAAAATTAATAATGTTTTGTCAACCTCAAAACAACAAAAGGGTTTATTAAAGCGTCATCAGCAAAAGTATGGATGAATAGACCCGTACTATTTATAATCAGTACGATTACATATGTTCTGATTCACTTAAAAGTTTGTCGAGTAATTTCCTTAAACCCTTAAAATTATAGGTTTTGCTTTAGAAGAGAATACAGCACCAGCAAACACACAATGACAATAAAAATGCTAAACTAAAAATTGTGGTATATTTCGAACTAAACCAAAAATTTACGGACTTTCCAAATGCTTTCGACACAATAGAACACGGGGTAATTTGGAAGTCTCTAGAGTAAACCACCGTCATGTAATACCTTTTGAAAAGATATATGAGAACACTACATGCAATGTAGATCTACATGGAAACATCAAAACATTCGCATAAAAGCAGGTATAAGGCAAATAAATACTTTCTCCCCAAAACTGTTTACGAATGTTTTAGAGAAAACATTGGCAAGCTAATAAGGGCACCCTAATAAAGAGGAGAAGGCTCACTAAGCTCAGATTTATTCATATCGTTCTTAATGCAGAAACCCAGAAAGAATTACAGAACTGGATAATTGCACTTATGAAATAGGTAAAAATTGAATCTAACAAAAATAGTTGTAGTACACCCCTAGAATAGAAAATAAAAATTATGAGGCAACAACTGTAAATGGACAATTATGTATACATAGCACATATTACTATACTATAAAAAAAAGCACCTGGGTTCTAGAGAACGATATAAAGAGAACTGCCGAAGTGATTTGAGGCGCACAAGGTTAGGCCTATGTTCAAAAATGGACCAAAGAAGAAGACACAAGAGATGAATTTCGATGTACATTGCGTTGGCGGAAGCGATGTGGCATTAATGCAAGATCCGATTGTGTTTTTGGTAGCAATCCAGCCATTTATCAAATTTAAATAATGTGTATACCTATACTGCAAGTTTTTTGTTTAGCATACAAGAAATGTGGTTTGGTTTTATTGTGGAGAATACTTGTCGGTGTGTAATTGTAAAAGATATCGCCAGAATCTAAAGAACGATATGTGGTTGTCTTTTAAACGTTGTTTGTGGCATATTCTTGATTACTTTTATGTTTTTTTGGGGAATGGGATTGCAAAATGAAAATTTTCATTTTGCAATCACATCAATAAATATAAAGCCATTGACAACGAAGTCAGAATAGACTTTGAAACGTTTGGTATTCCTGCAATATACGTAGTTTTATTTCTATTGTGGTGTTATTCCCCAAAAAAACATAAAAGTAACGATATGTGGTGACAAACACTCCCTTTGATAGTTCTGAAGGAGTGAACCAAAAGTTTACGTCGGCCCATACTCTGAAAGTTGTTTGTTCTCAGCGTACAGCTCATCTAAGTTGACTTTTGACTCCTTGCGTTGCATAAAAGAAAAGTGTTTTCGGTCAATTTTTTTGGTAATTTCCTATTTCGTAGTTGTTAAGACGTGGATCAACGGTCGTAATGAAGACGAAATCAGAGAGTCCTTAGTCTTCGATCTATAGTTGAATTTTTTACTTCTTGCATTACACAGCAAGAAAAGAACAATGATGATGTAAAGGGTGAAAATTCAAGATTGTGGGGCTGTGGACCAAAATCAAAGGACTATCAGACTTTCTCACCATTAAGACTAAAGTTTCTAAAAAATTAGCCAAAAGCACAATAAGTAAAAAAATCATTTTGATAGGCTCTATACTGAAAACAAACAAAAGTAACACTGAACAAATGATGACATTCTAAACTTTATGGGTATAAAAAACTAGGCGTTACCCGCGGTTTCACCCGCGTATAGGAATGTACAAATTTTTTCAAACAGAAATAGCGCATTTTTTCTAAATTTGTTGAATTACCCTACATAGCTATAAATTCACCAATCCGAAACTGCAAGTGCTTATGGGCTACCCCATATAACAATTTTAAATTTTAGTCATCATTTTCTTGAACCAATTTGAATAACTGTAACTCTACTTCATCCTATATTTCAGCGACGCAACTACTTATGGTCTACGCTATATAACAATTATTTTGAAATTTTTGAGCCACCTTGTAAAGTATAATTTTGCTCCACCCTATATTTTAACCACCCTTTATATGCAACTTTTCTAACGTTGTGATAAACAAACTGTATAGCTATAATTCTGCTTCGCCCCATATTTCACGAATCCGTAAAAAAACATGAATTCTCATTTAAAAAAATAGGTTTACCTTGATTTGACCTTCAAGGTCACCATTAAACAGTCAGGGCAAAATGCTAAAACTTTTGTCCGAATTATTTTCCCGAAAATGCATTTCCGTCAAAATATCGTGCCGTCCCGGGACTTTTGACACACCCTGTATATGGAATGGCCCAATTTTGTTTTTCACTGCGCATTTCGAGAGATCGAAGAAGGAGAAAAACCATAGTGACTATTATTCAATTGAATACGAAAAAGGAAAGTTGAAGAAAACGTAGCTGATGTGAAGGATTTTTAAAACAGTGAATATTAATGACAAACAAAGTGAACTTGAAGAGAAAAATAAACTAAGTATCGAACTAACTGCGTTGATAGCTGATACATTAGTTTTTGAAAAAATCAACCAAATGACGCCAAATTCGGTATACACGTGTTTTCGATGTCGCTGATTATGAATCTGAAATGTGTTTTTTTAAATTTGCAATCCAAGATGGCGGATGTTTTTGAAGAAATCAATTGACGCCAAACCAATTTACGGTAACCGACAGTCTTCATGTTGATCCAAAGGATGACTGATTAAATGAGGTATTCCAAATGAAAAACAAATTTGGCCTTTAAAATTACCTATGAGAAAAACAATTTTGACCTCGGAACGTCCTTGAAGGTCAAGTTCAAGGTCATATTCGGACGTAAATTTTTCCAGTCTTTCCGAATCCGTAATAAAAAACGAGAATTCCCCATAAAAAAAATTAAGTTGACCTTGATTTCACTTTCAGGTTCATGGTCAAACTTATCATTAAATAGCCAGGGAAAAATGCTAAAATTTTTTCCGAACCATTTTTTTTCCGAAAATTTATATCAATTCAAGATATCGTGCCGTCCCTGGACTTTTGACACACCCTGGAGTAGGATGCAACTGATCATGGTCTACCTTACATAACAATTTTTTTAAACATGTTTTCATCCACCCTACAAAACTATAATTCTACTCAGCATTCGATTTCAACCACCTTGTATATACAACTACTTATGGACCACCCAATAGAACAGTTTTTGTACCACCCTTTATAACTATAAATCCAGAAATTCTCAACATATTTTAATGAAGCTGCAATTGCGTATTGGCCAGCCTATATATAAATTTTATTAAAATTTTTATTTTAATTGTCTTGTACAGCTCTCCATTTCCATCTATATTTAAACCATCCTGTATGTGCTGCTTCCAATTAGTAAACCATTATAACTTATTTGTCTATCAGTTTTTGAACCATCCTGTATAACCATAATTTTACTACCCAAAACATTCCAACCACCCTGTATAAGCATCTGCTTATGGGCCACCCAATATAACATTTTTAAATCATCTTGTATAACTCTACTTCAAGCTATGTTACAACCATCCTCTATTTACTGCTGCTTATTGGTGATCCAACATATTTGTCTGATTTTTTTATTTATACAAAATATTTCAGCCATTCTGAATATGCACCTGCTTATGGGCTATCCGATATATTATGTTTTCAAACACTTAATAATAACTTGATCCACCCCATATTTCAATTATTATATCTGTGCAACTACTTATGGGCTACGTTATTTCATTTTCCCACAGTTTAAAGTATAATCTCACTCCACCTTATATTTAAACCATCCTTCATGTGCAGCGTTATCTAACATTGAATCAAAATATTTCAGGTATTCCATATATGCAACTGATAATGTTCTACTCTATATAACAACATTTTCTGGTATTCTTTGATCCACCCTGTATAACTATAATTCTATTCTACCCAATATTTGAAACACTGCAATTACTGACCACCAAATATTAACATTTTTGTACCGCCCTGTATACTTATAATACTCCTCCACCCTACAACCGTCCTGTATAAATAAGGATTTCTAACATTTTTTCAGCCCATTTTATAACTATAATACTTATACCACAGCCTATAATTCAGATTGCTTATGGGCTAAGATGTTTTATCCCCCCTGTATAACTATAATTCTACTCTACCCTTATTTCAACTACATTGTATAAACAACTACTTATGGGTAACCCAGGATAACAATTTTGTTACTCCCCGTATAACTACAATTCTACTCCACAGCTTTTTCAACCACCTGGAATATGCAAGTACTTATGGACCACTCAATATAACATGTTTTCAACCACCCTTTATAACTATAATTCTACTCCACCTTATTTTTCAGCCATGCAGCTGCATATGGGACACCCAGTGTAACATTTCTTTTTACAATTTTTTTATCTACCCTGTATAATTATAATTCTGCTTCACCTTTATTTCAACCACATTATATATCTTCAACTGATTATAGACCACCCAATATAATTGTTAAAAAAAAATTAAACTCATGTAATTCTAATCCGCTTTATATAAAATTATATATAAATCATATAAACGGAAACACCCTGTAAAATTACGCTGGAAATATCAGTTAATTTTTTTTAATCGAAACGTTACATTGGCATATTCCGAATTTTGAATAAAAGCTTAGCTAATGAAACTATCTAATATGTGGTGCATGCCGTGGAACCAATACTGTAATAGAAGAAGTTTTGTTGCTATATCTACCGTTTCTGTCAATGTAGCGAAATATGATATCTACCAGATTGAATTATAGGCTTCTCAAAAAAAAGGTTCAGCAAAATCAGTTCAGTAGTTCTTACGTGATGGTTAACCTCGATTTTCATATTGTTTAAAGTGTTTTGGGTGTTGAAATGGTTTGAAATTAATAATTATCTTGTACAAGAAGTTCTTCTTGCTGTAATTACACCATTTTAATTAAATTCCAAATATATGTGTGGGTGGTTTTTGGTAAAAGTTTGTTACACACGAACGTTTTATTTTTGTTATTAAAATGTACAAGAAAGGTACTTCATTACCTTATTTAATTCCTGATATTAATTAGTTTGTTGTCCATGTTGTTTAGTAATTGTGTAAATCTGTATATAATATTGTTTTTAATATATTGAATTTGATGTTAAACGCTAGTTAATGGCAAACATTTGAGTTCAATAGATAGAGTCCCCCTATTATCCTACCAATAAACTAAACTTAATAAATGACATTGTATTAAAAAATCTCATTAATAATTTAGCTGTTATAGACGCAGAGCAGGCTACAGAGAGCTTTCTACGTTACAGGTTCAGTTGTTAATTATATAGAAACACACGGGCCGCCAGAAAACATTACGAAGAATAATGTTATGGTGTAGAGTTAAACATGTAAATATTTGAGGTAAAAGAGGTGATAAGGTACACTACTCAAAATTTGCAGAATAATCGAACACAATATAAATAAGTAACGAAAAAATCGCCAGAAGAGTAGGTGAAAGATTGCAATATTTAAATCACGGAGTGCACTTCTGGCAATTTGTATATGTATTCATTAATTCAAAATTAAATTACATGCAAAACATTAGAAGGATGTGTAGAAGAATAGAAGAGATAAATGGAATGTTAAAAGCGTCGGAGCCTGATTCGATTCATCATTTATCTTCAAGTATTTGTCTTTTACATCATTAAGCGCACTTTTACCGATTTGTCAGCATAATTTACTGTTGTTCAATAAAGCATTGGTCAAATGCTATAAGCCAATCAGAAAGATTGCAATTTTTTCGAATACAACATATATCTTTATTGTTGATTGCATACAAAACTGTCATCTTGAGCTAAAAATAATCGAATTCAAAATTGCCTTCAAAGTGATCACTATCAAAGACAACGGCTCTGATAGATGAAGGAATTTGAGATTCTTCAAACCGTTTAAATTCATATTACATATATTGGAATATATTCGGTTTCTAATTAATATGGATCAAATTCTGAAGTAGCATTTTTCCTTTTTCCATATATGTACTAGTTCCATTTGCTGAAGTAATTCCACTTGCACACTGTCAAGTATGAAGAATCGAATTTTTTACTATATTTTTTTTGATTCGACTTAATTTTTGATCTTATTAACTTTGTTTTTTTTGTAAATGATGTGGAAACTTTAATTTTAGTTCATGGATTAAGAATAACATTTCAAAGCTTCCAAATGTTTCAGGGTCTAAGTTCGTGGACACCGACGAGGACGTTGATAATGTAGAGAATAAGGTTTATGAAACAAAATAATTTTGCATGCAATCAGCATTTAGATATATGTCTTAGAAGTAGGAATAAAAATTATTTTAATGTTATTGTATGTAAATTATTGATGTCTTCCGAATTTACTTTTGGCAGTTGACCAATATTTTACTGAACAATTCCAAATTATGATGTAAGTGCATTTAGTGACGTGAAATACAAAAATGTGAAGAAAAACGATGAATTGGGTGAGGCACTAACGCTATTAACATTGCAATTATCTTTCTTATTATTCAATCTAGCTTTTTGGCTAATTGAATGAAATTTAATGTTAAACTATTGAATAAGTATACAATTTTCCAGGAGTGCACCCAGTCATGTAAATATTGCAACAATCCTTCTGTCAGCTTTTTATCTCCGCTTACCCTTCTGGCGATTTTTTTCCTAAGTAGTTTATACTATTTTCGATTACTACCTTGGTAACAACTGAACCTGTAACGGACTGACTGTCGCGTCACCCCTATCCTCCGCAGACAATTAGTCAAATTGCATTCATCTCATTACGTTCCAAATGTATAAATGCAAAAATCTTGAAAATATTAGTATCATAATAATATAAAAATACTCACCATCTGCAAATGGATCAACTCTTTCGGGAGAAATAATCAACCTTCTCCTTTTTTGCCTGTATTCATCTTCTCTATCTGCAATTGTAGCTCTTCTACGATCGGCAAATGGGTCATAATCCTTTTCACTCTTTAAGAAAAATGAAACTTAATATAAACCTCATGTTAGGTATTGAGCAATATTAAATAACAAATATATTATAGTGATTGGATAGTAATAAAGGATGACATTACAAATGATCTCAATAATATCCTCGTAAACCAGCAATTCTCTAGGCAAAACTGAATAATACATTGTATATTGTATGTCAAATAAGTAAAATGAGATGTAAAATTTTAAACTAACATAATGTATTGACGGTGAGCAATGTATATTGTCTTAAATGTCTGTTTTTCAACCTGTTGGGATGCTGAAAACAAATATAAATTAAATAATATTCAAGAATACAGAGTACTAAACATACTTAAAAAATCAATGTAAATAAATTAAAACGTATAAACACAAAGTTTTGTACCGTAACACCAAACCTTTATTTTTTACATTCAACGCCGTTTGAATAGTAAAGATGTCATTTTCATAGAGTAACCCAAAAACAAAGCTGGCCTCTTCATGAAGACAGCTTTGCTGTTGTAACGGAACTGAGTGTAAAATATAAAAATTTGGTGTTAATGTACCAAACTTTATGCTTATACATCTACGACACACCAAATGTTCCACAATTAAAATTACTATTTTTAATACAAAACCATGTTTTATATTTAATTGTTAGATTTTTTAACTTTTTAGAACGTTATATTGCCTGTTCATTAGGGTTTTCTCTACTCTGATTTTTTCCAGCGACAGATAAGTATTTAAAAATTGTAAATAAAGAAAAAAGTGTAGTAAGGAAATTTTGCAAAATTGCAAGGATTACTGGCTATCCGTACAGAAATTTTGACAAACAAATATTTTAGAATAAGCCTCGAATTAACAATACAGAGCGATTGACAATGACTGCAGAGTTGGAGTTAAAACGTCTACAGACGCAGATAAGTATCACACAATATACAAAACACTATTTATATACAGGAATACTGGTTGACCATTTTGTAGACATCTCTTTCTCTCAGAATAACTGTGGAAGAATTTCTGTACGGACAGCCAGTAATCCGGGCAATTTTTCAAAATTGCCTTACTACACTTTGTTCTTCATTTATCTTTATACTTATCTGTTGGAGAAAAAAAATCTGAAGAGAAAAACCCTAAGGAACAAAAAAACCTAAGGAACAGGCAGTATAATCCAAGACCTCCTCAACAATCTTTTCGAAATTACTTTTAGAATATTATTTTCTCATTATAATTGTGGCATCTCTAGTTTGTATTTTGCATTTCTTGGGAATATAAAGTGTACAATTTAACTTTAAAATTAATTGTCATTACGAAGTTTTTTATTTTAATTTCTTTAATTTCATTTTGTTATTTTATTGTAATTGTATTTTGACCCAGAAAAGTTTAGAACATTTGAAACAAACAGACTTCTCCGTAAGTACGGTATTGTTCACAAGAAATTAAAAAATACATATTAAAATATTTCTTTCTAAAACAAACATTATATAAGTAGCAAATATATTATAATCGAGATATACAATAGATTGAGCCAAACGACGAAATCTCTACATGGCATATGTGGACTACAAAAAGGCATTTGATTCAGTTCCACATGATTGGCCCATTAAGGCACTGAAACTCTATAAAGTGAATAATTGTATTATTAACTTTTTAGAGTATGCCATGTCCACCTGGCAAACCAAAATCTCACTGAATGAAGCCAACTGTTCGATACAAATAGACCCCATTACAATCAGAAGGGGTATATTCCAGGGAGACTCTTTTAGCCCGCTGTGGTTCTGCCTGGCTATGAACCCTCTCTCAAACAAACTGAACTCGACAAATTTTGAGTTCAGTCTCAAACACAACAATGTACAAGCATTAAAGATAAACCATTTGTTATACATGGACGACATGAAGTTGATGGCAGCTACGAAACAACAGCTGCATGATATGCTTAAAATAGTAGAAGGGTTCTCTAGTGACATCCATATGAAATTTGGCCTAGAAAAATGCCGAATTATTAATATAGTTAAAGGCAAAATACAGCAGGGGCACTTCGAAATGGGAGATGGCACCTCAATTGAATCTATGGGGGAAGGTCATATTTATAAATACCTCGGAATAAGGCAGGCTCAACGTATTGATCACTTGACTATGAAAAAAGACCTAACAGCAGAGTTTTAAAGAAGGGTTCGACGACTGTTGAAAACCAAACTAAACAGTAAAAAATCTGTTTCAGGCTATTAACACCTAAGCATGTTCAGTGTTCAGTTACTCTTTCGGTATAGTTAATTGGTGCAAGACTGACATTGAAAAATTACAACGAAAAGTTCGAGTTTTACTAACAAAAGCTCAATATCACCATCCAGAGCTCTGTTGAACGTACAACTTTGCCACGGTATGAAGGAGGAAGAGGTTTGGCAGATCTAAGCAAACTATTAGATCAACAAATTTCTATTTTGCGTAGTCATTTCCAGAAACTCGCAGAATTTTCTGATCTACAGAGTCATGTGCCAGGTTGATGACTCAACACCACTTCGATTGACACAACAACACTTCCAATTACACCACCAGACCACTGATCAGAAACTGCTGAAATGGAAAGAGAAGCCCCTTCATGGAAGACATATAAATGACGTCAACCAAGATTATGTGGACAGTGCAGCGTCGAACTACTGGTCATATGTTTCCTGAACCGGAAGGCTTTATATTGGCAATCCAAGATCAAGTAATCCCAACTAAGAACTATCTAAAGTACATCTTTAAAGACCCTTCTATTAACAACGACAGATGCAGGTACGGTTGCCAAACATCTGAGTCTATCCAGCATGTCACAGAAGGTTGTCAAGCGTTCGCTGCAACTGAATACAATACTGCACCAGGAACTGGCACTGAAACTTGAACTATCACAGTCGGTAAAATTACCATACTATAAATACAAACCAGAATTTGTTTTAGAAAATAACAACTACAAGCTGCACTGGGACCGCACGATACTGACTGATCGGACTGTTGCTCACAATAAACCAGATATAGTTATGGTAGATAAAGTCGCTCGGAAAACAATTTTAATTGACATAGCAACTCCTAATACCAATAATATAAATGTCCAGCAGGCTGAGAAAATAACCAAATATTGAGATTTGGAATTTCAAATAAAGACTCAGTGGGACATGAACAACTCACGAACTGTACCAATTGTTATGTCAACGACAGGACTAGTCCCAAAACATCTATTAGACAATTTAAAATACCTAGGTCTGGACGAACATCTTTACAAACAAATGCAAAAAGCCGTCCTGTTAGGGACAGCCCGGACGGTCAGGAAATTCATGGCAAACTGCCGCCACCACTCCAACCACAGGCCTGAAAACCTGGCAAGGGCTCCCACAGAGCTAAACCCTTTTGATATCTAGGAAATCTGGGGTTTAGTGAATTTTCCTCTAAAGGCACTCTTAGCGTGCCTTAGAGGGAGTGTGATGCCATATATTGCATGGTCAAGTCGGGGTCTGAGAAAATTAGGTTTCAATAAATGTCATTAATGAAATAAAAAATATGTGTTATAAGAGTATCAATAGTTGAATTAAATAGATAGGTACATTAAGCCCATTTAGCCCATGTTCGGAGAAAAGAAAGTAAGGGTCATCAAAAGATAAGGACGCAAAATTTTAAACATTATTTAATAAATTCTTAAATATAAACTTAAAAGTAAAATGTTCACAATATCTAATACATAAAAATCCCGTGTTTGTCGTCGAACTCCTCCGAAACGGCTCGATCGATTTTTATGAAATTTTCTATGTATATTTGATAGGTAGGTCGTAAAGTATATTTCATACCGCTAGGGCATTATAAAGAAGAAAAAATAATAATGAAATTTAATATCTCGAAAACAAAATGTGACACAAACGTAAAAATTGGTGTATATACTCCTCTCCCCAAACAAATAATAATGAGTATTATGATTTTGCAAATATTAAATTAACTCATGGGGGACAGGGGAAATGTTTTTTTGGAAAAATTTACTATTTTTCAGAACCTAAAGTAGTATAGTTATAAGAATTAAGAGGTTGATTCCTTTTTTTAAGTGCAGTAATACGTGAAACGTAATTTTGTCAAAATGGAAATATTAAATTGATGAAAAGGGGACATTTAGAAAAAATTCAATACATCTGAAATAATGAGTAATACTAGATTTTATCAATTTGTGAACATTCAGTTATCCGATTGGAGGAAAGGGGAAATTTTTAAAGAAAAAATCACTATTTCTGGCGAACCGAATATAATACAGATATTACAATTATAATATTAATTCCTTAAATTAATAGAGATTTGATGTGACATTTTACGAAAATTGTTATTAAATGGGGACAATGGGTGTTAGTAATTTTTAGGGAACAAAAAAGATACAGGAGTGAAAGTTGGTATAGGTACATGCTGTTTTCCTGAAATGACTAGAATGAGAGTTCATAGATTTATTCTGTAATTTAAATGAATAGAGACATTATTCGTTATTTCGCCAGAACTGAGGGGGTAGGGTCTGCAAAATGTCCTTTATATGATTTAACGCACCTGAAGTTTCAAAAAAGTAGAAAATGGTGGAAGTGTTAAGCGATAGTTAAGATTTATAAAATAAAAATAAATTCTAAACAATGAATAAAATATTATAAGCCTTCAAACGTTAAGAATATTAAATACAGCAAATATCACAACAATATACAGTTTGTCAAAATTATTAAATTTATTGTGTCAAAAACCTAAAACGAGAAAAATTAAAAAAATTAAAATGCCCAAACCAAAAAATGCCAAAACTAACAAATATAACTGAAAATGCCACCGTCGTCGTAAATGTAAAGGCGGGTCAAAAAAAGTTAGAAACACCATATATGTGAAAAAGTACAAAACTCGGAAATGTCAGAAATACCAGAAATGTTTGAAAGGTCAAAAATATCATAAACGTAAAATATAAAAAAAATGTCAGAAGTGTCAAAAATATAAGAAATGTTAAAAATACCAAAAATGTTAAAAATAGCAATGAAACGTCAAAAAACCTGAAATGAAAACTAGCTCATCATATTAAATCCGAAAATAAAGTATTTTTAGATTTTGTGCCATATAATTTGTCTCCAAAATTAATATTGGGGTTTTCTACTAATTTTTCTTATAAATTTCAAGTGAGCTCCAGAACCCCTAAATTATTTTCAAAATTTTAGGTAGTATGGTTTCTGAAATAAAGCGGGAAATGAGAATTTTTTATATCTTTTTGTTAATATCTTGTAAATAATTAATTTTAAAAATATGATATATATATATATATATATATATATATATATATATATATTTGTATTTCTCATAATGAGCACTTTCATTTGATGTATTGCATGATGCGTTAAAAAAATATTTTTTTATTATCCGTTTAATACTATAATTTGGCTCCCAAAATTAATATTAATATATTCTTCGTATTTTTCCTGTAAACAAAATTTTTTAGGTCTTATAGTTTGGGGAATAAAGGTGGGAAGGGGTAATTTTTTTATATTTTTGTTAATATATTTTAAAATACTCATTTTAAGAATATGAAAAAAATATATTTGTATTCCTCATAATGAGCACTTTCATTTGATGTATTGCATGATGCGTTAAAAAAATATTTTTTATTATCCGTTTAATTCTATAATAATTTGGCTCCCAAAATTAATATTAGGGATTTATTAGTATTTTTGCTGTAAACAAAAAATTTTAGGTCTTATAGTTTGGGGAATAAAGGTGGGAATGGGTAATTTTTTTATATTTTTGTTAATATATTTTAAAATACTCATTTTAAGAATATGAAAAAAATATATTTGTATTCGTTATAATGCCCCTTTGATTTGATATATTACATGATGCATTTAATGCTGTAATTTGTCCCCTAAAATTAATATTAGGGGTTTCTCCATATTTTTCCAGTAAAGTTCAGGTAAGGTCCTATATCCCTAATTTATTTTCAAAATTTTATTATATTTTCGCAGATTAGGTAGGGTGAATGTGTAAAAACCTTTGATGTCGACAACCGCAATTTCCATGGTGACTCATCGGAAACCTGAACCGAAATTGATTTGGGAGGCAGCAGTAGGGTGAACTAGGACATGCTTCGAACAATTTCGCTGAGTGGGAGAAATTCCATTACGCAGTCTCACACAAAATAAAATAATCATAGAGGCGTGCACAGAAAAGATCTTTAAACTTAAATGCAATCTCTCTAATATCGACGCCATTTTACCAACCCAACAAATTGACAGAGTACGACTTCCAAACGCACTCATACACATTAACGCAAATGGTGAATTTCTTACTTCCCAATACATAGACAGAAACTCGACTATTAGAAAACAAATTAGAACTGAACATCTCAATGACGAAGAACGCGAACAAATCACTAATCTTTGTTTGGAATTTTAAGACATTTTATATCTTGAAGGTGACGTCGTGACTTTCACTAACGTGGCTAAACAGTCGATTGATACGAATAATGCAAAGCCCGTTTTCAGTAAATCGTATAGATATCCTCAAGTTCATAAAAGAGGAAGAGAAAACCCAAATTAGAAAAATGCTTGAACAAGGTATCATTAGGCGCTCCTCATCTCATTGGTCCTCCCCTGTATGAGTCGTCCCCAAGAAGCTCGATGCTTCTGGTAAACAAAAGTGGCGAGTTATTATCGATTACAGAAAATTAAATGAATTGACTGTAGGCGATAAATATCCTCTGACAAATATCTCTGATCTTCTCGACCAACATGGAATATGTGTCAATATTTTTCGATACTGGATCTCGCTTCCGGGTTCCAGCTTGGTCTTGCTGGGTACTATAGACAGATCTCTAAATCTCTGACTAAACTACTCCAAAAAGATCCAGATTGCAAGTCTTCCTTCGATGAACTGAAGCAAGCCCTTGTTGTATCTGACCCTATCCTGATTTATCTAAACTTTGAAGAACCCTTCCTGCTCACTACTGATGCTAGTGCGTTTGCTATTGGAGCGGTTCTTTCTCAAGGTCCTGTGGAAAAAGATCTCCCTTTTGTATACGCTTCTCGTACCTTCTGTGCTGCAGAGACACGGAACGAGAATTGTTGGCCATAGTTTGGGCTGTTAAGCACTACAAACCTTATCTTTTTGGGAGAAGGTTTACACTACTCTGTGAGCACCGTCCACTTACTTGGCTCTTTTCGATCAAAGATCCTGGTAGTAGTCTAGCCAATGGCGCCTTAAGCTAGATGAATACAA
Source organism: Octodonta nipae (assembly GCA_034190945.1). Classification (NCBI taxonomy): domain Eukaryota; kingdom Metazoa; phylum Arthropoda; class Insecta; order Coleoptera; family Chrysomelidae; genus Octodonta; species Octodonta nipae. Next base: position 112,547,003 of record CM067217.1, read on the forward strand.
TTACAAGATTGAGTACAAGCCCGGCAAGGTAAACCAAAACGCAGATGTTCTTTCTCGCATCAAAATCAACCATTTCAAGCAATGTACCGACTTCCTTTCAAAAATCAAAATTTTCGCTAACAACGAAACTGACTTCGAACAACCTGAAAACTCTGACAATGACGACGAACATGACGAAAGAATTACCGCTGAGTTTAATCGATTTGTCCAACTCTATAAAACCGATCCCATAATCGAATACTCCAAAATTGAAATATCCAACTCACAACTTTTAGACAAGTCCCATAAGCGTATAGTTACGTTCGTTTGGCAAAACAAAACTAACGACTTACACTACAAAATTTTCGAAGATTTTTTCGAAGAAGAACCCGATTTCAGTAATGACACTCATTTTTTACAACAGTCGAGACCAATTCAACGACGCTGAAATTTTATCCTTCAATCTCTCAGACAAAGACATCAAATTCAAAATTTGCCAAAACATTATTACAACTCCTACCTAAGACGAAATTCCTATTATAATACAACAATACCACTGTGGTAAAAACAACCATCAGACGTATTAGGGAAAAATTCAATTGGACCGGCTTAATTAAAACTGCGGAACAATTTATCAAATCCTGTGAAAATTGCTTTTTGTTATTACGGAAACACCCAAGACACCTTTTGAACGTATTAACATTGACATCCTCGAATATCCATCTAGAAATCATGCACTGACTATTAGACGAACTCACGAAATTTACGCAAGCCTATCCTATAAACGACAAAACAGCTTTAAATGTCGTAAATACCCTTCCGATTTTCTTTCAACATTACCAACTACACGACATAAGACTGACATTCTCCAGCGTTCAACATCCCGAGTCAAACGATTCTAATGAAAGATTTCAGGCGACATTAGCAGAAATGATAAGGGCAAATACAGCGGAACATCCAGACAAACAACCATTTAACGTCCTCCCTTATGCCATAATCTGTTATAATAACTCGAAAAACAAAACCACCGGTTTCACGCTCTATGAACTCATATTTGGGCACACTTCTAGTAGACCTCCAGAAACCCTTTACAACCAGGAAAAACTTATTTCGAGACCTTAATAACAGAATGGACTATTATTACAGACTCCCCACACAACATTAACTATTTCTAAAATATTTATGCATATTTCTTGTTTGATTTGAAACATTTCAAAATATTTCTTGAAATATTTCAGCAATATTACTATGTCCGCGACAAAACCTCATTTGAAATAATTCATGAAATATTCCTGTAATAGTTTATGAAATCTTTGTGTCATACGAGTATTTCATGATATATTTCAAAAGATCTTTTGTTGTAGATATAAAAATAGTTTAAATATATTTGAGCGAACTATTTAAAAATATTTATATAATATTTCATGTTTGTTTCGAAGTATAAAATATTTCAGAAATCTTCGTATTTTCGCTATAAAAACCTTTTGAAATATTTCATGAAATATATCTGTAATCATTCATGATATATTTCAAAAGATTTGTTTGTCGTGAGAATACGAATATTTCAGAAATATTACAGTCAAATATTTTAAAATAGTGCTAAAATATTTGATGTCTAAAGTATCTTTTGAAATTTTTTTCAAAATATTACTATATTCACGACTAAACTTCTCCTGAAATATTTCATGAAATATTGGTGCAATATTTCACGAAATATTTCTCTAAGATTTCATGAAATATTTCAGTAGATGTTTTGTCGTGGACATAGGAATATTGCAGAAATATTTCAGCGAATTATTTCTTCAGATATTTCCTTAGAGCATTTACTTTCTAGAGATAGCCTGCGGTGCACAAATGTCGTGGTAAGACTAAGGAGAGAGAGGGCAATAGAGAGGGCAAGAGGCTATTTCACTCGGTTGGGAGCTGCTTCCAATAAAGCATGTTGTTCATTGGCTGCGTCCACCGACCATCCACCCACTAAGTGAAATAGCGTCTTACTGTCTCTATTGCCCTCTCTTTCTAGCGTTGCTCCGATTTTATGCTTGACAGGCTATATCTAGATGGTAATATCTAAGGATATTTCAAGCTGTGTGGGTCGTCCCTGCTAAAACTGAAAGCCAAAAAAAATCTAAAGGGCGATTTAACCAACACGTTTCTACTAAACAACCCAATTACAACGTAGGCGACAAAGTCTATACGTAAAAGAGTCCCAAATCAAAAACAAGGCTGAAAAATTCAACGGTCCCTTTGAAATTACCGCATTACGAAAGAACTCTGCCACCGTAATAAATTCAAACCAAATAACTATTAACTTTTCAGATTATGTGGACTGTTTTCACTCGTAAACATTAAACAGTATTCCATTACACCGGTTAACAATACTATAGGAGTTTTCTTCCATTAGGAAGGCATCCTTAAAATTTCTAATGAGAAATGGACACTCCTTGTTTACAAAGATCTAACTAAGCCCCTTTCGAGACGATATTTCAAACGACAATATACTAAACAGACGTTTAGATACTATTAATGACAACAAAATCTTGAAATCAAAAGTACAGACTCACGTAAGCCTCCTGAAACAAATATCTAAATCTGTTAACATCAAATATACAGAAATTTTCGCTGACACTGAGACTTACAGTACCAAGGGAAAGAAACGCGGACTCATTAACGGACTGGGATCAATTTGGAAATCTATTTCCGGTAACTTAGATGCAACAGACGGAGAATACTTTAGTGACTCTATAAACAAAATTACTAAAGACCAACACCAAATTGAAAACTTAATGAAACGACAATTATCTGTAACAACTTCGGTCATTAAGAGCCTTAACACCACACTGCAAAAGCTAATAGACCAACCATTTATGGAGAAACACACTTCTTGGTTCAGTACTATCACAATCACGACAACAACAGTTGTGGTTACCCTCCTTGCTATTAATAAAATCAGGAAGAAATTCCGAAATTCTACTACGATCAGCCCTGCTGCCGATCCAGTACCACCAGGCCAATCAACCATGAAGCCCGGGGTAAAGCTCCACAGCCTCCTCAGTCCTGTCGAAGATATTGAACTGCAGGTTACCTTTTGAAGACGTACATCCGTGAGAACAGCAAACGCTGCGACAGCTTAGTCAGCATTCTTAAGTTATAAATTGTACAATTGCCTTATGTCGGTATTCATTATTACTTACAGATTTGTCTATTTTAGTTAACACTCATTTTGTCTTTTTTTATTGTTAAGTATTATATTGTTATTTGCAAGTTTTATATTTAAAGTTAATAATTGTACAACTATAAATTAATTTTTTTTTAAAAGAGAAATTTTGAAAGTGTGATATAACATATATTATATTATTATGAACTAGGCTAGGTTCAGGGTGAGAACCGCGTCTGAATTTGTTAAATGCTCGACGTTTCGACTCCTGCTTTGGAGCCATTATCAAGAGAGAACAGTGAAAAATCTAAACCCAGGCCCTAAACTAATCTAATTTAAAACCTTCCTGCTGGCTTAGACATGTTGATGATACCTTTGTCATTTGGGCTCATGGCAGAGATTGATACTTCTTTCTAGAACACCTGAATGGTATACACTCTAACTTTCAATTTACAATGGAGTCCGATTCTTCGCTCCCGTTTCTTGATGTTCTCATAACAAAAACCACGCATGGCAGATTCTTACATACCATCTATAGGAAACCGATCCATACCAATCGATACTTAAATGCCCAATCAAGCCTTCCTTCCAAACATTCCTTGTCAGTTGGCAAAAAAGATCCGACTTCAGCACTCGCGCATCATCATATTGTTACGAAATTTACCTAAGCCGACCCTGTTTCATTTCAGTACGACACTGATCGCTTCTAGGACAAAAAAATGTTCTCGAAATGGCTCGGCAGCTGAAGAATTGATGATTGATTTTACGAGAATTTTCGATGGTAGTTTTAAAAGGAAGCAGCCCATGATCGCGAGTTAGTACAGCGAAGAGCTTATATGTAATATTGTGATTTGAATCAGCTGTTCTGTATAATTTGATGTAAATAAAGGTTGTAGAAAAGTGAAAGTGAATATTAGTTGTATAATTTTAAATTGAACCCACGGACTATATAACAAATTTGGTGTCAGAAGTGGGATTGAGTGCAGTAAAAATCGTAATTTGATTTGAAACCCCTAGCATGGAAAAAATGGACGAAACTACCAAAAAAATAGTCAAGCAGGTTACGGAGGGACTAGACGAAAAAATAGCCCAGATTCTAGAAAAACGTGACAAGAAGGAGAAACAACATCAAGAAGAAATTCAACGAAGGTTAGTAAAATCTTTTGATGAAAAACGTAAAATAGAATTAGAAAATCTTGACACTACGATGAAAAGTGAACAACATAATTTTATTGTTTATTGTTCTCGAAATTTGAACAAAAACAAGATCAATTTGAACAATTAATGCAAATAGTATCACAAAATAATGAAACAGTTAATGAAAGAATTCAAATAGTAGAATCAGATATAAAAGAGATAAACGACGACATAAAGATCCTAAAAATAATATGGAGGCCCTTGAAACCAAAGTAGATGACATCAATTCCATACAGAGCCAGGTGAAATTTGAAATCAGTGCTATTCAAAACAAAGTAGAAACAGAAATTAAAAAAATGCAACAGGATTTGCAGAGGGAAATACCACCCACATTTGATGGCAGTTCATCTTGGCCCATGTATAAACGGCAATTTGAGGCCGTGGCTACAGCTAATGGATGGGATAATCAAGAAAAATCTACTTCTCTGGTAATTTCGTTAAGAGGTCCGACCCTAGAACTCCTCCAAAGCACTCCAGTCGATGAACAAGGCAAGATCATCGCCATCATAGACAAACGATACGACAATCAATCCTTGAGTCAGGTATACCAACTCCAACTGAGTGGAAAAACGCAGAAATCCGGTGAAAGCCTCCAAGAATTCGAATCAGAGATTAGACGGTTAGTACACTTGTCCTACCCAGACCTGCCAGAGAAAACGAAAGACCAGTTGGCCACACATAGTTTCATAAACGGTATCAGAGATGTAAAAGTACAACGAAATCTAAGACTAAGTGGCGTCAAGAAAAGTAATGAAGCTTTACTTCGGGTGTTAGAAGTAGAGGCCGTCATGAACATGTCCAAGCCGAGGGTGCGAGCAGTTTCCTTTAACCAGGAAGAGCCAGAGTCACCATGTCAAGCCCTGCTGGCTGGTCTGAACAAGCTATTAGAACGGTCACAAAGAACTGGTACCAGAGGGGCATGTTACCGCTGTGGACGGACAGGACACTTCCAACATGATTGTCGAGTGAGGCCACCGAACGATTACCGACCAGGGGTAACCAACAGAACAGCCACATGTCCAAGGACAGTCAGCCAGTAAGCATATGGGGGCGAATGCTGCCTAACCCTCCACCAGCCTCCAAAACGTTATCAATCCGGAGATTTTGCAGAGATAGCAGCAGCCTAGTCGTCAGGGGCACCATCAATGGCAGAGCAATTACCATCACTATCGACACCGGCGTCGTTGTATCCATCGCCAGGTCCAGGGTCTTGAGGGCCTCGGAGATCCGACCAGCTAACATCAACATCAAGCTCAGGACAGTCACCGGCGAGTCCATGTCAATACAGGGTGAGGCTGATGTCGTGCTACAGATAGGGGACAACATGATCCGGCATAGGGTCCTGGTAGCGAATATTGAGGACGATTTTATACTGGGTATGGACCTAATTAGCCAGCATGGATTTATGTTCGACCCGAGATATGATGTTCTTCGGTTCCTAAATGAGGAATTTGTATTGACACGGCCCGTTAACAGCTAATCGACATCCATAAAAATTGTAGCAAAATCCTCAGCCAGAATTCCCGGTCGAACGGAACAGATTATTCATGGGCAGCTAGACAGCAATCCCGGGAGCTGCGTTGGAATGGTGGAGCCCGTACACTCAGCTCATGACTACTTAGTTGGACGGGCTATAGTTAAAACCGAACGAGATATACCAATCAGAGTCCTGAATTTGTCCAACCACGACATCAGAATTGCCAATGGTCAAGAGATAGCTTGTTGCGAGCTAGTAGAGACTATCATCAATTGCGAAGAACAGTACCAGACGTCGGTGAAGGAGACAGGAGTAAAGAGTTCCTACAACAGTTTGCGACCATTTGACACACCTGACACCAGAGAACCACCCGATTTTGCGTGGATTACAGAAAGCTGAATGATGTCACAAAGAAAGACAGCTATCCACTACCCCGAATCGATGACACTCTGACCACACTAGCAGGCTCCCGTTGGTTCTCCACACTAGACCTAAAAAGTGGATATTGGCAGGTTGGTCTACACGCAAACGACAGAGAGAAGACAGCGTTCTCCACCAGTAAAGGGCTGTTTCAGTTCACGGTCATGCCCTTTGGGTTAACATGGAGGACGTACTTAGTATACCCCGACGACATTCTAGACAGGGTTCAGACATTCGACCGGAAGGACAACTGGCCAGGTGGATGGAGAAATTACAGCAATACGATTTCAAGGTGGAACACCGTGCCGGCCGTTTGCACAATAATGCCGATGCCCTATCCAGAGGACCCTGTAGAGCAGAATGCGGACATTGTCTGAAGACGGAACAGCGAGAGGGTATCTTCATTAGGCAGATCCGAGTGCAAGCGAATGAAGAGTGGACAACGGAACAGTGCATCCAGGACCAAATGTTTGATCCAGACATCGAAACAATCTTGTCGCTCAAAACGAGAGGGACACCCAGGACACGATGGGACGAGGTAGCTAGATACTCGGGCGTGCTGAAATCGTTATGGGCCCAATGGGACTCTCTAAGAGTAGAGAATGGAATGCTCAAGTAAGTTTGGGAAAGCACCGATGGCCATCTTGACCGAAGTACATGATCGGATTACCGGGGGCCATCTGGGCATGAACAAAACCCTAGACAAAGTTCGCCAGCGGTACTACTGGGTGAATTACTTCGAAGACGTTAGAGCTTGGTGCCGCAAATGTACCACCTGTGCAGTCAGTAAGGGCCCGAAGACCCGGATCAAGGGCAGAATGCAGCAGTACAATGTGGGCGTTCCATTTGAGAGAATTGCCATCGATGTCGCCGGTTCGTTTCCCGAGTCTGAGAGGGGGAACAAATACATTCTGGTCGCAATGGATTACTTCAGCAAATGGTCAGAGGCATATGCGATACCCAACCAAGAGGCAACCACGGTAGCGACGGTGTTAGTAGAACAACTATTCAGCAGGTTTGGCGTCCCGATGGAACTACATTCAGACCAGGGGCGTAACTTCGAATTGAATGTATTCCAGAAGGTTTGCAAGATGTTGGGGATCAGGAAAACGAGAACAACACCATTGCACCCACAGTCAGACGGAATGGTGGAAAGATTCAACAGGACCTTGGAACAACACCTATCCAAGGTCGTCAGCAACAACCAGCTTGATTGGGATTAGCATATTCCCCTATTACTGTTGTCATATCGCTCGGCTGTACATAATAGTACAGGCCTGACTCCAGCCAGGGTCCTATTCGGAAAGGAGCTGCGATTACCCTGCGATTTGACTTTTGGCTCCCCCGAAGAACCTTCCCAAGACATCGACGCTTATGGCGACCATCTCCGACATAACATGCTGGTTGTACAACCCCCAACGGAGCAAGGGTAAATCCCCAAAGCTTACACCCGCCTGGGATGGTCCATACGAGGTGGTCAAGAGGCTTAATGACGTCGTCTACCGGATTCGTCGAAATCCCAAGGCTAAGTTGAAGGTGGTCCATTTAGATCGACTCGCTCCCTAGCATGGAGAGGATGTTTTTTTCCCGCTGGGACGATCAGAATTAAAGGGGGGGCAGTGTTACAAAATTTACCTAAGCCGACCCTGTTTCATTTCAGTACGACACCGATCGCTTCTAGGACAAAAAAAATGTTCTCGAAATGGCTAGACAGCTGAAGAATTGATGACTGATTTTACGTGAATTTTCAATGCTGGTTTTAAAAGGAATGTATGTAATGTTATTGTGATTTGAATCAGCTGTTAGGTATAATTTGATGTAAATAAAAGTTCTAGAAAAGTGAAAGTGAATATTACTTGTATAATTTTAAATTGAACCCACGGACTATATAACAATATCTAAACGGGGCACTCTATCAACTTCGAGGACAGTAGGACCATCATATCTCTTAATTCCCTCAGAGCATCTACTATGCGCGAACCTATAGAAATAGAAAAAATATCCCTCTGCCTAAACCGGCGCGATGACAGCTCTCGCCTTCCTACAGAGCAGACACACCAACCAAACTTCAACCAATCACAACACAGCCCCTTCATCACGTGACATCCCCTTCTAACCCACCAACTATACTAAAAGAAGCAGAGCAGATTCACATTCAGTTCAGTTACCTAGTGACTCTTGGGGAACAGGCAGATTGAGGCTCAGAGTTCGACCTAGACTCTGGTGTCATATTACACGATATAGCAATTCCCAGGAAATACGCAAATGCCCATCGCACGTGTAAAACTGCTGACTGCTGACAATGCAACACGTAACTTATAAATGCACATGCGATGGCTGTGAGCGTCATCAAGTGTATAGCTTTCATTTATTTCGTGGGACAATCAACCTCTTGCTGGAGACACAACTGGAAGCGAGCTAGCACCAGGAACACGCAACGTCTAACCAGTGCAGTTAACTTACAGAACAGTCCATGCCAGGAATTATATTGTAAGGATTACGTTATTATTATTTTATTATTTCCATTTATTGATACACTTAATCACCATTTCTGTCAGCAAAGATATATCCACTAATATTCCCTTTTTAAACATATTACAAGTGCAAGGAAAAAATATTTTTGACCAATTTAGGTACATATTGATAATTACATATTAAATTTATACCATTATTTTGAACGACAACTTATAATAACCCGATTTAATTATTTTAATATTAATCTATTTTCACATTTATTTATAGGTTTTACCATTGTCAATTTGACAATATAATCTTATTTCAACTCTTAATATTGTGCAAATACTTGATTTTAAACAATATGATTACAACAAGGCAAGGTGCAGCCACTCCAACTGTGGAACCCTATAAAATTTCCGAGATTTTTGCGATACTACCGGAGTACGACGGTAACCCCATCTTTTTAAATACTTTTATCACATCTTGTAACACCGCCCACAGTATGGCGACCGATAACCAACAGGTCCTATTTATACTCCACATAAAAAATAAACTCCGTGGTATTGTAACTCTTTTAGAAAACCATTTCGAAGATCCTCGAGACCTATCGGCGCTCATTCAAGATCTCCCACGTATGAAACAATTACCATCCGAATCACTCTTAACTTTCTCAACTAGAATTCAGACCCACCAGGCAAAAATGCTGGCAGCGGTCACAAAACAAAATTTGACTAGTAAGTAAAAACAAGCCCAAATAGATTTAATGGAACCTATGGCACTAAACAGCCTGCTTACAGGCCTAGAGCCAAAAATGGGACAATTAATTCGAGCAAGTGACCCGAGAGATATTTTAACTGCGATCTGTAGAATCAAAAGAGAAATCCAATTGAACCATCTCGAAACTCAAAAATATTCTAATTTTGAAAACTACAACTCCGTCCTTTAGAAGACCCAATCAATTGCCACCTCCAAAACAATGTACATTCTGTAAGAGAATGGGCCACTCAGTTAATGAATGCCTCATTAGATCGAGGCAATTCCAACAAAACCAAAGCTTAGGACAAAATCAAAGTTCGGGCAAAGACCTCGCCCTCCATTCGCCCAACATTCCAACCAACAAAATTACCAGCAAGCTCGTCAAACAAACTTTCCACCCAATAGAAATTTTCAGCAACAAAGCCCATCAACAAGTAATTTTTACCGCCAACAACGTATTCATCATCTAAATAATCATGAGTTCGAAAAACCTAGAAGTGAACAGACTTATTCACACCTAACACCCAACCAGTACCAATACACAGATTTCGACTATAACGATTATTGTTCCTACGACAATTCCCGGAATGACTTTAACGATTACTTTAAAACAGACTTCGGAAGCAAAAATTACTCTGAAAACTACGACGACATTTCTTCTAAAAATTTTCAGGACATTACCCCTCAAATCGAACCCCCGGACATGTCAGACCTTCAAACGCACATTTAGTGCCCGCGAAAACTTAAATATATATATATATATATATATATATATATATATGTTCTGAGAGGCTTCCGCGGTCATTACTATGAACAAGGCTAGGTTCCGGGTGAGAACCGCGTCTGAATTTATTATATACTCGACGTTTCGACTCCTGCTTTGGAGCCATTATCAAGAGACAAAAGTGAAAAAAGTTTCAGAGTCTAGATCGAACTCGGGGCCTCAATCTGCCTACTCCCCAAGGGTCACTAGGTAACTGAACTGAATTTGAGTCTGCACTGCTTCTTTTATTCATAGTTAGCGCTGGGTTAGAAGGGGATGTCACGTAATGAGGCTGTGTTGTGATTAGTCGGGTGTTGATGGGCGTGTCTGCTTTGTTTAATCTGGCAATTACGGAGGTCCATGCTGTGGGAAGGCGAGAGCTGTCATCGCGTCGGTTTAGACGTAATTGCCAGATTAAACAAAGCAGACACGCCCACCAACACCTGACCAATCACAACACAGCATTCTCACGTGACATCCCCTTCTAACACAGCGCTAAATATAAATAAAAGAAGCAGAGCAGACTCAAATTCAATTCAGTTACCTAGTGATTCTTGGGGAGTAGGCAGATTGAGGCCCCGAGTTCGATCTAGACTCTGAAACTTTTTCCACTTTTGTCTCTTGATAATGGCTCCAGAGCAGGAGTCGAAACGTCGAGTATATAATAAATTCAGACGCGGTTCTCACCCGGAACCTAGCCTTGTTCATATATATATATATACAAAATTCTCATGCATGGCGGCCATTGTACCCTTGTATGCAGTGGCGCCATCATGCGGTTGATGTTCCGTGAATCTTCCTCATATTCCGCGGGTTCAATTAAAATTTAAAACCTAGTTTTCACTACCACTTTCTAGAACTTCTATTTACATCTAATATACCGAACAGCTGATTCGAATATCACAAAAATAAGCTCTTTGCCGCACTAACTAACTCCTGGGATGATGGGCTGCTCCTTTTAAAATCAGCATTGAATCCTCTAGTACAATCCATTATCAATTCTACAGTTACAGAGCTATTTCGAGATTTTTTTTGTCCTCCCACGATCGATGTCGTATTGAAATGAAACCAGGGCCGGCTTAGGCAAATTTTGCAACAATATGTTAGGTGGTTTCTGGGTATTAATCTGCATAGTTGATAACTGATCGGGATTGATGGTAAAATGACGATGTTTCGGCAGAATCACATCTGCCCTCTTCAGATCAGTTCACATAATTCTTGTAGCTTTCTGCTTACACTTCTAACTACTTGAATACAAAATTTGAAACATGCTTTTCTCAAAACTGTGCTTTTAAAGTCAGTGAATTTTGAAAATGGCTACACTAATCAGTCTCAAGTTGAACACAATCTTTTGAAGTGTATTTGATAGTTATTAGTTGAAGGTTTTGTCTCACCAATAAATATTATAAATATTTTAAGGTCTAAATTTTGGTAAGAATAGATTTTCTTATTTGAGAATTCATAAAAGATTTTTGGACTTTAATTTCAAATAGTAAGATCCTATCAAAAGTTCAATATGGTTTCCTTAAGGATAGACATAACAAAGATGCCTTAAACTATATTACAAATCTAAAATATAGTAAGCTCTATGAAAGTTGCCCTATCGTCATTACTTTTCTTGATTTAGCTAAAGCTTTCGACACTGTTGACCACAAGATTCTACTCGATAAACTGTATAAATATGGAATAAGAGGAACTGCATATGACTTGATGACTAGTTACTTTAGGTCTCAGAGGGTGAAAGTAAATGGATGTCTGGGTGAATACATGCAGGTAAAAACTGGTGTACCCCAAGGAACAATTCTGGGTCCACTATTGTTCATCCTATATGTTAATGATCTCCTCATAGATTTACCTGACAATTCTATTGTTTCATTTGCTGACAATATGGCTGTTATCTCTACTGGTGAATCCTGGTCTGAAGTTGAAAGCAAAATGAATATCAACCTTAATAATATATCTAAATGGCTCATACACAATAGACTTACACTTAATATAAAAAAAAACAGCATATATCACTTTTGGTAACTATATGAATAGCATCCCCAATAGCACTAATATTAAGATCAATGATCAAAGTATAAAAAGAGTGCATAGTTGTAAATATTTAGGAACAATTTTCAACTATAGGCTATGTTGGGATAAACATATTGAGTTTTTGATAAAAAAAAACAAATATTTAGTGTTCTTACTTTATAAATTTTCTAGTTTCATGGCTGCAGATACACTAGAAACAATTTACTATGCTCTATTCCATAGGGTGATTAGCTATGGTATTATTGCATGGGGAAGAGCCTTTCATAACAATCTAAACTTATTACAAAGAGTACAAAACAAAATACTGAAAATTGTAAACAAAAATAATATTGTTGGACAAGACAACCCATGCAATTTAGTCCAACAATTTTCTTTAGACTCCTTGACTTATCATTATGAAATACTAAAAACTAAATATATGACATCAAGAAGTACAACCAGAAACAAAAGTATACAACTACCTAGAATGTATAAAACTGTCAGCCGTAAAAATAGTGCAACTAGAGCCATAATACTTTTCAATAGATTACCAAATACACTTAAAAAATTATGTAAGACAAAATCAGCGAAAAATAAACTCAAAAAAAATGGATTACACCAAATGTATAAGTTGTTAAATATAAGATTTTGTAATATAAGATTGATTGTATAAGTAGTTAAATATAAGATTTTGTAATTATTGAAACTTTCTTCTGTACAATTTCAATAATTTTAAGAATATTTCATAAAAAAGGACAGAATATTTTAAATTAACCTAATATAAAAGTTACAAGTTTATTGCTTATTAGTTTTAATATTAATTTTAAATTATATGACTTTTTTTGTTTTATCATTATTCTTTTTTGTAGTTAGTTTAAGTTAAGATACTAAGTAGAGTACCAGTTCTTACACACAGGTAACCAGTTTGCCTCTGTAGAAAGTTACATGTAAATCACTTACTGTAAATGTATTTTTTGGTAATAAATAAATAAATAAATAAATAAACTTCCATATTGGCAATAGTTATTATTTTGTTCATCCAATCAACTACAAGGTATCAGATGATATAAGAAAACATTTTAATTTTTTCATTGCATATAATTTAGCCCACAGATGTACTGCTACCTTGAGATGCCTTTTTTAGAGGTGCTTCCAGAGATTAGTTATAGCAGTTTTCAAAATAATTTTAAAATACAGTTAAAAGTTACCTTAACATCTGAACATTAAAGGGTTTTAATACATAGGTATCACCATTATGTATGTATTATGCATTAGTGAGAGAAAACATTCTTTATAATGGGTGTGTACATAGTGTTGCTAGATATATAGGTATCTTCCAAGTTTGGCAAGTTTCCTCTTTCTGGTAATAGGAATTTCTGTACAACGAAGATTGCACTTCAGATGGAAGAATCATTTTAATGCATATTATACAACAATCAGAATTTATTTTTATCTAAGTAGATGTCATTAATTTGGGTATATAAACAAAGGTAGTTTTCCAATTCCCACACAATAGGGCTCAATGTGAAACAAGAAATAGCTGTGCTGTCATATCTTCCATGTAATTTTACCAAGTTAATATAATACAAAATATTAACACAAAACATGAAGTATGTTTCAATTAACCCCCAAAAATTGTGGCAGTGTGCATCACTTTGTATTTGGGTAATTGGAAAACTACCTAAATATACCTACTAAATGTCAACATTATTTTTTAACTGACTTTAATGGTTACAATAGAGTTACTTCCAGTTTACAAATTATTTTCAGTTTGTAAATGTAACTTTAATCACATCTTTAGGTACTGAATGGAAATATTTGCTATAACAGATTTAATTAATTGTCTCAGAAAACATGGCAAACTTACCTGGGCAACATCATTTAAAAGTGCAACGGGTGCTCCTATGCCCGTCCTTTTGTTAGCAAATCCAACATCTTCCTCGTCATCATCTACTTCATCGTTTGCCGCTATTGAAGTCACATAACCATCATATTTGCTTTTGCCAGATTCATAAATATCACTGTCAAAGTAGCCACCTTCACCTAGTTTGACACCTTTATCTGTAGTTTCAACGGGAACCTCTTTCTTCTTTGATTGAATTTCCCGGATTTGGGCTTCGATATCTGAAAACCAAATTTTGGTTGAACGGATGTTTATTCTTTTCATTTACTCTACCTTCATGTGTGCGCGGTATATTCTCCATTTTATACGATGAAGTTTATTAATATACTGTGAAACGCCGTTTATTACATTAAGTACAGATAGAAAGATTTTCAATGGCGTGATACTTTTATTGTATTTGTCCGTTTTCAAAACAAATCTAGTAGATAAAGTTTTAATATTTCTTTATCACTCAAAACAACATGCTAAGTTCCACATATTAGACTATCACCACAGATCATACATGACTATCACTATCAACAATGTCAACTGTCGTTTGACAAACACAGGACTGCCAGATGCCATTCGTTAAATTTTTTAGTATTATGGAGTCTTAGATCATGTACCTTCTAGATAAAGGCTGTTTTCCAAATAGTGCACAATTGAGCACAGTGCGGCACAGTGCTAAGCACTGTGTGTTCCAATTACAGCACTGGCTCGCACAAATGAGCACAAGAAATAACTGTGCCTTTGGGATGTTTTATGTAGATTTACCAAAGAGGTTAATACTTTAGAGCACGTGAAGTAGCGAAATTCATGTAATATCAATAGAAAGAGAGAGAGAATAAGCGTGTCGTTCCTGATTGGTCAATGTCAGTGGTGACGCCTACCAATAGTAGATTGGTAGGGTAGAGACATAGCAAGCGCTCCCTGATATTGTCTTTCTCTTTCTATCGTTATTACACTGCCACTTACAGTAACGCCCATTCCTAATTCACTGTACGTATAATAGCTCTATGAGGTTTACTAATTAAACATAAAACTTTATCATAAAACATGAAGTATGTTCCAATTAACGCCTGAAAATTATGGTACAGGGCGACACTAAAACACTTTGTGCTCTAGTAATTGGAAACAGCCATTATTGAATTATTCTGTAAATAATTTACGTACACATAAACGTCAATTGAAAAGCTATGAGTAATACACTATGGTGATCAGTGTACTCTACCGGTTGGTTTTAAGAAAACCATGTTCCACTTAACGTCCTAAAATTGCCGCACTGTGCGGCACAAAATCACTTTGTGCCGCACAGTAATTGGAAAACCTTAGATCATTTACCATCTAGATATAGCCTGACAAGCATAAAATCATGGCAACGCTAGAAAGAGAGGGCAATAGAGACAGTAAGAGGCTATTTCACTTAGTGGGTGGATGGTCGGTGGGCGCAGCCAATGAACAACATGCTTTATTGGAAGCAGCTCCCAACCGAGTGAGATAGCCTCTTGCCCTCTCTCTCCTTAGTCTTATCACGACATTTGTGCACTGCAGGCTATCTCTAGAAAGTAAATGCTCTAAGTTGAAAAACAGCCACTGCCTGTCCTTAGATCATGAACCTTCTAGATTTTAGCTGTTTTCTAATTACTAGAGCACAAAGTGTTTTTGTGTCGCACTGTGCCGTAATTTTCCTTAGATCATTTACCATCTAGATATAGCTTATCAAGCATAAAATCGTGGCAACGCTAGAAAGAGAGGGCAATAGAGACAGTAAGAGGCTATTTCACTTAGTGGGTGGAGGCAGCTCCCAACCGAGTGAAATAGCCTCTTACCCTCTCTATTGCCCTCTCTCTCTTTAGTCTTACCACGACATTTGTGCACTGCAGGCTATTTCTAGAAAGTAAATGCTCTACGTAATTTTCGGGCGTTAATGGGAACATACTTCATGTTTTATGATAAAGTTTTATGTTTACTTAATAAACTTACATAAAACATCGCAAAGGCACAGTTATTTCTTGTGCCCATTTGTGCGAGCCAGTGCTGTAATTGGAACACTCAGTGCTTAGCACTGTGCCGCACTATGCTCAATTGTGCGCTAATTGGAAAACAGCGTATATCTAGGAAGTACATGATCTAAGAGCCTGTCAAGCACAAATGTCGTGGTAAGACTAAAGAGAGAGAGGGGGCAATAGTGAGGGCAAGAGGCTATTTCACTCGGTTGGGAGCTGCTTCCAATGAAATACGGTCAACATGTTGTTCATTGGCTGCTTCCACCCACTAAGTGAAATAGCCTCTTACTGTCTCTGTTGCCCTCTCTTTCTAGCGTTGCCACGATTTTGTGCTTGACAGACTATATCTAGGAGGTACATGATCTAAGTATGGAGTGTAGAGTAAAAGGAGGATAAACTTATATGGGAATAAAACTGAAAAAGTGTCCAGCGGACGGATTCAAATAAGAAGTTCAAGAAATGACCAGCATGGCGCAAGTGTGACCACAGGGTATCTTATGAAACTAAAGGTGGAAACACATTATCGTCACATCACGTTACTTCACATTCTATTTCAGCATGTCACAGAGCACACTTGAAATATCTGCAATACAATTTATGCATGTTTTCAAATCAGCTAGAAGTAGGTACACTAAGGTCACGCCACGTCACGTGACGTGAGCATAGTGTAAGGCTAGTCGCAAATTGAGACGCGTATAGCAAGTGTGACATGGCACAGCACAGGGAGAACTTTTGTAACTTATAGTATTGAATGGAACACCGCAAATTGGCAACAAAGTGCTGCGAGGCACGACTCGTGTCTACTGACAGGCGCGTCGCGCTGTAGTTGAGACACAGTTTCTCGTGCCGCGCGTGTGATCAGATGGTCAAGTGTTTTGAAAAATGGCAAGATGAGTCGTTAATAAAGGCGGTAGGTCATTTAAAAGAGTACTACGATACTTAAGTTACTAATTCTATGAAGACAAAACTGTATTATCAAACTTTTTCATTCGTGAATAAGACATTTTCCGACGCAATTGGGTAGGAACTGCGTCCCAATATGCGGATCATCACGCGACGTGTGTGAAAAGTTGGGGTCGTGCCATTCGTGTTATGTCACCTCACACGCGCCATACGAGTCTCAATTTGCGCCTTGCCTAATAGGCAATATTCCTTCGCTTGGTGTCGCTAGTGGGCTAAAGGGTACGATACCGCGAAATTTAAAAATGACATGAGGGGAAATACAATGAGGAGTGTGAATAGTATTGATTATGTATGGTAAATCGACATTAAAATAATTAATATAAAAGAAAAATAAAGTCAACAGGAAAAAAGTTGAACTTGTTGAGAGGTAGTAGACATTTTTATATCGATAAAAATAGTTTGATGTTATTATTTATGTAATTTTGTAGGTTACAACGTTATGATAAGTTATTTATTAATAACGAATCAGAACACGAGGAAAATTTGTTATTGTTAGTATATATTTATTTTATCTGATCTTATCAATTATAAATAATTCAATGCATCTCATGACATTCTTTTAGATGATGGTTTTGAAACTACTTTTTTTCAAGCTGTTGGAAAAATACACAAAGAGTAACCCATTCGGAAGCAATATCAGAAAGACATCATTATGTTATCCAATAAATGATATCTTTTAGGCCGGCTCCATACGTTGACTAATTAATTTGCTTAGCGTCCACACGTTGGGACTTACGTCAGTTTACTTTATCGTATGATCTGTGAGTTTACTCTTGACAGGGCCAACGTGAGGATGTCTAATATCGAAGTGGCTTTAAGTGCTTTTGCACTGTGTACATGTCAGTATTAAAAATTAAGAAGATAAAACATTTTTTAAAAAAATATAACCGACTTCCACCTATAACTAAAAAGCTAAAAATAATTATAACAAAATAGAACTCTAGCAAATAAATAACACATTCAATGTTGTTAGGTACCTACCCAGAACATTAAAAGGTGCTCATTCTGTACAAATTAATTACCTACCAATCTAGTATATTTTTGAAGTCGGTGCCAAGCAAATCTAAAATCCTTCATTACGTACTTATCTACTACTTCATCAAACTTGATTGTTGCTTGGCACCGAAATGTTTTATTTTCAACTTTTTAGTTTTTTTGAACTCAGGTAGTTTTCATTCTTTATTTTTTATTTTTTATGTATAACCTTAATAGATAGGACCAGGTAACATCGAAAGCCTCAACATTATACAATGATACATTTTTATTTAAATTGACAGGTAAATGTTTACGAATAAAATGTACTAGTACGCGTTGACTTAATAAGCCCAAAATATATTTATGCCTTATGGACCACGCCATGTAACCTTTTTTCAACTTTTTTTGACAACTGTATAACTATATATAATTCCACTCCACCCTATGTACCAACCATCCTGTACATACGACTGCCCATGGACAAGCATAAATTTGTTAGCTGCCTTCTGTAAACTATAGGACGGAGTAGAATCCATCCCATATATAATGAGTCAAATCCGTCCTATATTTTAACTATAGTATATAACTCCTTGTGGTCTACCCCATAAATTATTTCATTTTCACATTTTATATTATCGCCCTGTGTAACATTAATTCCTCTCCACACTTTATGCAACTTCTTGTGTGCTATAAAATAAATAATTTTTTAACCACACTATATAAATATTATTTAACTTCAACATATATTTCAACCATCCTGCATATGATTTGTTTACGTCCATATCATATAACAGTTTTTAATCACCCTATATAACTTTAATTTCACATTTGTTCCACCATTTTTATACCACCAATCGTCCACTCTATATGTCATACATCCTGTATATACAGCTAAACGGCCTAACTTATATTTCAATCATCATATAAATGCAACTCCTTCTATCACTTTACTGTGTGATTTTGTTTGCTATAACTAAACATCCTGTGTATAAACCCACAAATAGCAGTTTAGATTGACATGTGTTGTCACTGAATTTTCTATTAGGCCGGGAGAATGTGACAACCAAAAGCACCGTCTTCGCAAAATGGAAAAATTTTCATTTAAATAGGTATTTGCCGGGTATACAAACAAAACGAGCTTGGTACTCATTGATTTAAGGAGTCGAAAATACTATGCTTTACTACCTATATGCTTGAGATGTACATAGAAAATTTTCAAATTCGCAATTAAAACTTCCAGTGTCTAAAATTCTCGCACTATTACGTTGGAATAAAAATATTTATGAGGAAATGTCCGTTATGTCATTTCGATGAAATTTTTAATAAGAATTTTGGAATTTTCGGAGATTTTCTGCAAAACTGGAAGTTGCACGTCGCAGAAAAGTATATGAGATCACCTAGCGATCTTCCTTAATAGATTAAACGTTAAAAAACTATACACATTCATAAGGAGTTTTCGAAAAATCGACCAATATGTTAGGGATATTGGTCGATTTCCATGCACGCATGTGTTCATTCACAAATTTCTTCACTTTACCAACAGAATTCTTTTCCTAAATTTGAAGTTTCACCAATCCGGATATAAAACAAGACCATATTCATACAAAACGGTTCACCACAGGAGAAGAATTCAGGTAACATACATACAAAAAAAAAACGCAACGAATTGATAACGTCCTCCTTTTTGGAAGTCGGTTAAAAAAGCCACGCCAAAGGCGGTGGTGGGTGACAATACAACATGAAACACGGAAACAGTGAGTATATAGATTGTATTTTAATAATTTTATATAAAATCCTTTTTTTGAGATATGACGGAAATTTATCTATACTATTTTAAAATTGTAAGTTTGTCTGTTTGTTTGTTTGTTCGGGCATCACGTAAGAACTACTTTACTGATTTTGCTGAATCTTCTTTTGTTGCGAAGCCTATAGTTTGACTTAAAATCTGGTGGACATTTTATCTCTCTAAATTGACAGAAACGGTAGATATAGCGAAAAAAAATCCTACCATGTTGTGTAATTCAATTACTCAATTGATTCCATCGCAAGCACAAAATATTAGATACTGGCAACAGCTTAGCTTTTATTAAAAATTCGGAATGTGCAAATGTAACATGTTTCGATTTAACAAAAATCAACTGATATAACAAACGTAATTTTACAGGGTGTTCTGTATATAGGAAACTTAGAGTGGAGTTGAATTAAATGGATTTAAAAAATCTAAAAAAATATATTTGACGTCATATAAACAGCTGGATATATACAATGTGGTGGAAATAAGGGCGAGTGGAATTAGTTATACGGGGTGGTCCAAAAAAGTTATATTGAGTGGGCCATAAACAGTTCCAGTGGTTGAAAAGGGTAGAATATTTATACAGTGAAAAAAAAATCTTAAAAAAATGTGTTAGGTAAGCAGTAAGGATCTTTGAATTATGTTCATAAGATACTATAATTTGAACTGGGTTGAGGAAATGTTAGAAGCAGTTGTTTAAACAGGGTGTTTGCAATATAAGATGGAGTGGAATTATACTTTATGTTGTGGTTAAAAACTTGTTTTATATCCACAAGTAGTTGCACATCTAGGAAGGTTGAAATATGTAGCTGAGTATAATTACAGTTATACAGGTGGCTTTACAAAATACTATAAAGTAATGTTATGATCTACAAGCTGTTCCATTTACCGGATGGTTGAAATAATGGTTGGGGTAGGATTCTAAGGATACAGGGTGGTACAAAAATGTTATATTTGGTGGCAAATAAAAGGTTGTTGAAATATATGGGGGTGTACAGTTATAATTATAAAGGATGGGAAAAATGATAGAAAAATTTTGTTATATAGCAGTTGCATATATGGAGTACCTGAAATATAGTGCGCAGTAAGTTATAATTATAAAGTGTCATTCAAACAAGGTTAGAAAAACTAGGAAATGAAGGGTGGTTTAAATGAAGTGTGGAGAGAAATTATACTTTAATATGTCTTGAAAGAATGTGAGGAACAATTGTGAAATAGCGTAGTTCATAATAAGTTGCAAAGATAGGATAGTTGAAATATAGTGTGAAGAAGTGTTATGAAATATATTGGTTGTGTAGCGAGGGTAGTTGAAGTGTATTGATATATGTATTTAAAATTGATGGAATGTTATATCTTATGGTTGACCAATAAGGATTTATAGTTAGGTCGGATAACGTATGTAATATCTGAAACATGCATCGAAGTAAAATTATAGTTCATACAGGGTAGTTAGAAAAAGATGCATATAGGGTGTGGTTGAAATAAAAGGTGAAGACAAATTATACTTTCAAGGATGGTTCAAAAATGGTTATATAATGTAGTCCATAAGCAGTTGCATATATAAGATAGTGAGTGGACCAGAGTTATAGTTAAATGTTTAAAAATTTTATATTTGGTGGCCCCTAAGCAGATGCACATGCAGGGTGGTTGAAATATTGTGTACAGTAAAATTGTGGTTATACAGTGTGGTTCAAAAAGAATGTTTGACAAATTGATAGCGTTGTATACAGGATGGTTTTAATGCAGATAGGTTGTACCTCAACATATGAATAATTACCATCATAATCATTTTCAAGGGGGCTTGGTAACATCTGACCTGATGGCGTTGGTGTAGGTGCATAATGACTGAAATTGTAGAACAAGCTTCTGATGCTAGCAGGACTATTAATATTTAAATAAGTAAGATTTCGTTTTTGATAAATAAGTTCATCAATATCATGCATAATTGTCTCTCTTTGTTGCTCATAAAATTTTTTGATTTTTTTTGGCAAGTAGTTAGCAAAATAAATCCACCTTGTCCATATCTGTTGCATGTCTATTTGAGATATTTTACAGAACATTTACTGCTGTGTTCATTTGTGTTCGTGCTTCTGAAGTCTCTGAATTTACTTTTTTCTTGGTTGTTGTCGAAGTTGTTGAAGTACCCCAGTGAACACATTTACATAAAATTTACGTCAGAATGACGTCATGCTGTGTCACGATTTACGTAATATAAAAGTCATATTTGAATCATATAGGGGTCAGGATTTCACACTTCTTGACGTAAAATCCTTACGTAATATATATGACAGCACAAATTGAACATTGGAACCTTTCCAATGTTCATTTAGCTGTAAAGTTAATTCTAAATTCAATCTCAACTAACTTTTTGACTGATGAATAAGTAAATGATATCGAAAGCTCCAAAAATATAGTTAAAAAGAGTATAAATTTATATATTGGATGCTTCCCAATAGCACGATAGCATTCTAGAATTTTGTACTTCTATACAGCTGTGACTTCCTTTGTGGTTTTTATATATATATATATATATATATATATATATATATATATATAAATTAGTTGAGTGAATACCCAGTGAACACATGACATTCATATGACGTCATAGATAGATCATATAGAGATCATACAATTTTTACATAGATATGACATAATAGTGACTCTATTGATGACTTTTATTTGATGTTATCTAGTATGACATCATTAGGACATAATACTGACACAAAATCTGGCTTTAATATGACGTCATGATTATGATTTAAATATTACATAAATAATATATAATATTTTCATCATATTGTGACATCACTTCAAAGTCATATATTTATATATTATTTACGTAACAAGTAAATCATACAGTTACATAAGTTACACGTCATGATGTAAGGTAAAAGTGATATAATAATGCCGTCATAACTTTATGTAAGAAAAAAGTCTGAGCTTTACGTAAAATTGATATAAGGAGGCCATCATACGCAAACGTCACTTACAAGTAATCCTTTTACGTATAATTGATATCAAATTAAAGTCATGTTTATCTAACAAATCATGTTTTTATTTTTATACTGTGTATGTCGATAAGTCCATAAGTTCAAGTTTCTACACCATTAATGCTCCTTCCCACAAAGCACAGGTCTTCCCCATGACGTCCGTTTTTGATCCTATTCAGATCCGAATGTCCTAGACCACTCCTACACCTTAATCGGATATCCTGAGGATGTCCTCTACCGTCTCAATATGGAAATTTAAGTATGGACCTCCATCAGTACGTACCAGGAACATCCATAAAGATTCTTTTTCGGAAATTTTGGGAAAAACAATTTTTAGACATTGAAGTACCTGTTCAATATTTCTTACCTAAACTTAATTGCATATACCTATTACATGTTAAATAAATTCAAATCAAATATTGAATCTCTATATTTCTACCACAGGTAAATAAAATAATTTGAGAGACTCATATTCTATTTAATTAGGAACATATTTCCAATTTAAATAATAATTGTTACCTTAACTGTGTTATCAAACATAAATGATTTTAAACATACCGCATTTTCTAAAATCTAAACGA
This sequence comes from Octodonta nipae, assembly GCA_034190945.1. NCBI lineage: Eukaryota > Metazoa > Arthropoda > Insecta > Coleoptera > Chrysomelidae > Octodonta > Octodonta nipae. The sequence continues at coordinate 112,570,414 of CM067217.1, forward strand.
CAGTTTGCACCCCATTGCCAGATTGTAACTAATTTCGAGCAATTCACTAAAAACGTTAACCTTAAGTGACAGTTAACCAATTGTTAGGTAAGTATACCTTTACTGAATATTATTGTAAAATAGATCTTTTTGTTTATTTATCATTGTTTCACAATTATTTTAGCATAATTTAAATTTAAATGTGGTACAACTGATTTGTATGTAAAAATGTAAGCAGCTTGTTACGCTAAGAGTAACAATGTGACAACACTGATTAAATGATGGCGTACGAATAAAATCAAAAGTTACCGATTCAGATTGTGTCGATTGTGTTGTCGTTAGCCATTTTGATTCCTCACTCAATTTTGTTACTTGTTTGAAGAAAGTTATGAACGATTAGTGAACTGAATTTTGTGGCAATAAGTGTTATTTAATTTTGAGCATTCATTGTATAATACTAATTCGAATTAGCATTCCATGATTTGTAGAACTTTCCCAACAAAGGTATGAATATTTTATCGTATACAATTATGTATACAATTTTTTAAGGTTACTGAATTTTGAGGTATGTAATGAAAAAACATGTATTGTTTTGAAAACCAAGTTATTGCTAGAGTTAATGAACAAAAATACGAAAATCTTAAAAAATAACAGAACTTTGTTTATTTTTAAATCTTCATCATTTTATTTTTTTTTAACTTACAGGTTGAGCTCTCAAAAATTGGGGACTCAATCTATGAACAATGCCCAGTATAATTCAGGACCAGAATAAGGTTCGGGGGACAGTTCCACGAATAAGTTATGATAGTTTAATAAATTTAACTTGAACTAGGTATTTACCTGTTTCTTTGGGGTTTCTTCTTTTTATATATAATATTATTTATTGTATGGTGATCCTGTCAGGTTAGTTGATAAAAATTAGGACTAAGATAATAGAAATTATCTATCTTATGTTTTCAAAACATATGCTTTATCAAGCTCATTATCTAATTAAAAATAATTTTATCTCATATATTGAAAAAGTAAGTGTTTAGGGGGATGAAGAAAAAATATACAACAGTAAGAATTATCCCAATATTAATAAAGGGGTCCTCAACTGGTCGAGCTCCAATTCATGTTAATAAAACAGCAATTATTAAAAATGTTCAGAATAGTAGTTTATTTATAGGATAGAATTGGTTAGTTAAAATATTTTTTTTGAAACGAATGGCATTAAATAGAATATAGCAATTGAAAGGACTAAAGCAATTACTCCTCCAATTTTATTGGGGATTGATCGTAAGATTGCATATGCAAAAAGGAAGTATCATTCTGGTTTAATGTGAGTAGGCGTGACTAGGGGGTTAGCTGGTATAAAATTGTCAGGATCTCCTAGAAGATAGGGTTGTATTAATACAATTATTGTTAAAGATAATATTATTAATATTACTCCCACAATGTCTTTAATAGTAAAGAATGAGTGGAAGGGGATTTTATCAATATTTATCGGAGTTCTTAAAGGATTTAATGAGCCTGATTGTTGTAAATAAATTAAGTGGACTATTACGAGTGCAGTTACAATAAAGGGTAAAATGAAGTGAAGGCTGAAGAATCGAGTTAAGGTAGGGTTTCTAACTCTGAATCCACCCCAAATCCATGTAACGATTATTTGACCTAGGTATGGAATTGCTGAAAGCAAGTTAGTAATTACCGTTGCCCCTCAGAATGAATGATATTTGTCCTCAAGGAAGAACATATCCTAAAAATGCTGTTCCTATTAAGGCAAAGAGAATGGTAATTCCAATTAATCAAGTTTCTTTTAGAAAGTATGATCTATAATAAATTCCTCGTCTGATATGTAAATATAAACAAATGAAATAGTCAACCGTAGTTTACGTTACGACAAATATGAGCAATTCTATTAAATGCTAAGTCTGTGTTAGGGCAGTAATGTATTGCCAGGAATAAACCTGTTAAAATTTGGATTATTAAACATAAACCTTATAATGAGCCAAAATTCCATATAGTTCTAATATTTGAGGGGGTAGGTAAATTAATTAGAGATTTATTTATTATTATTGTTAGTGGGGATAAATTAAGAATTTTTGTTTTTATTTTTGTTTTTATTAAAAGGTAGATTATTGTTAATAAAATTAATCTAAAAGATGATTGAGTATAAAATTTTCTTAATGAAATAGAGTAAAGTAATGAATTATTGAGTTCTGTTTCTGTGTAATTTCAGAATTTATCAAAGTTAATAAATGTTAAAAATGTGATAATCAGGGTTGTTAGTGTAATTAATAGGGGTCTTTATAGTAGTTTATTTATCAATAAATATAATAAACATGTTTTTTCTTATAATTTTTTTGACAATTAGAGTTTGTGAAGGCGTTCTAGGCCTTTCTATTATGGTTTTAATAGTGCGAACAGAAGGAAATGATTTTATATTAAGATTTTGTAGCTTATGATAAAATTGATTATATTTGTTATTTTTTTAATTCCTGTAAGTTTACTAGATTATAATCTTTTTCAATTATTTCTATTTTTTTTTCATTTATTTTAATTTTAAATTGTAATTTTTCGTTTTCTTGATTAAGATTATCGTATATTTTTGGTATAGATTGTTTATCATATTATTTAATTATTTTAAGGGTTTGGATTAGGGGTTTAATAATGATTGCTAGGTATAAGGTTTTTTAAGATTAAAAACATGAAGGTTGTTTAATTTATCTTTGCTTTTTCTTTTATTAATATTAATAATTGTTTTTTCATCAATGAATTTAATTGTTTTTTATATTTTTTTTGAAATCAGACTTATTCCCCTATTATTTTTAATTGTAGGTTGAGGGTATCAACCTGAGCGTTTGATGGCTGGTTTTTACTTGATGTTTTATACATTATTATTTTCTTTACCTATAATGGTTGGTTTATTTTTTATTTATAATAATTTTGGAAGATTAATAATTTTTGAGCTAGAAAACTTAAGAAGTTACTTTCTTTATTTTTTTGTTGTTATAGTTTTTTAGTAAAGATGCCTATATTTATAATTCATTTGTGGTTACCTAAGGCTCATGTAGAGGCTCCTGTTGCAGGTTCTATAATTTTGGCTGGAATTATACTTAAATTAGGGGGTTATGGAATAATTCGTTTTATAAAATTATTTTTAACTTTAAATTTGAAGCTAAATATGATGATTATGGTTTTTAGAATTATAGGGAGTTTTATTATTTCAATTCTTTGCTTATTTCGTACTGACATAAAATCTTTGATTGCTTATTCATCAGTTTCACATATAAGGTTGGTGTTAGCAGGAATTTTAACTTATAATTATTTTGGGTTTATTGGAGGATTATTAATAATGATTGCTCATGGGCTTTGTTCGTCTGGGTTGTTTGCATTAGTGAATATTTATTATGAACGACTAAATAGTCGTAGAATATATGTATTAAAGGGCCTATTAAATTTATATCCCAGGTTTGCTTTATGGATATTTTTATTAAGAGCCAGAAATATAGCGGCTCCCCCATCTCTTAATCTTTTAGGTGAAATTATTCTATTAAGAAGATTGATTTCTTTTAGGAGTTGATTTATTATTTTTTATCATTATTGTCTTTTTTTAGAGCGTGCTATTCAATTTATTTGTTTTCTTATTCGCAACACGGTAAATTAAAATCAAGAAATTTTAGAATTTACTTTGGAACTAGTCGTGAGTTTATATTAATAATATTTCATTGATTACCCTTAAATTTATTGATTATTTATGCTGATAGATTTATAGTTTATTCAATTAGTTTAAAAAAATAATAATGATTTGTGGAATCATAGATAATAGGTTTATTGAGTAATTTTAGGGTTTATATTTTTTGTATTTTTTATCACAGTTTCTTTACTAAGGTTTCTGGTAGGAGTTGTATATTTTGTTAAATCATTTTCTTTACTTATTGAATTTCCTTTATTTAATATTAGTAGGGTTTCTTATTCAATAACTTTATATGTTGATTGAATATCCTTAATATTTATAAGGTTTGTTTTTTTAATTTCTTCTAGTGTTATTTTATATAGTTTAGAATATATACATAAAGAAAAATTTCTTAGGCGTTTTATTCTTCTTGTTGTTTTTTTGTATTTTCAATAATATTGGTTATTTTAAGGCCTAATTTATTAAGAATTTTATTAGGTTGAGATGGATTGGGGTTGGTTTCATATTCTTTAGTTATTTACTATCAGAATGAGAAGTCTTTTAATTCAGGTATGTTAACTATTCTTAGTAATCGTTTAGGGGATGTTGCTATTTTAGTTTCCATTGTTTGACTACTTAATTTTGGGAGTTGAAATTATTATTTTTATTTTAATATTTTTAGAGGTTATGAAGAGATCAAGTTGGTTTTTTCTTTGGTTTTATTAGCTGCTTTCATTAAAAGTGCTCAAATTCCCTTTTCTTCTTGATTACCTGCTGCTATAGCGGCTCCTACTCCTGTTTCTTCTTTAGTTCATTCTTCAACTTTAGTCACCGCTGGGGTTTACTTAATATTATGGTTTCTTGATGGATTAAGGTTTAATTTTTTAATAATTATTTTATATGTTGTTTTAATAACAATATTTATAGCTGGATTAGGAGCGAATTTTGAATTTGATTTAAAAAAGATTATTGCTTTATCAACTTTGAGAAAATTAGGATTAATATTTTGTTCCTTTTGCTTAATAGATACAAATTTAATTTTTTTCCATCTGTTAACACATGCTTTATTTAAGGCCTTGCTTTTTATATGTGCAGGTTTAATTATTCATTCTTTTTCTGATTGTCAAGATATCCGATATATAGGTGGTTTAATTAATTATGTTCCTCTTACAAGGAGATATTTTTTAATTTGTAGGGTTGCCTTATGTGGAATTCCTTTTTTCTCAGGATTTTCTAAAGATTTAATTGTTGAGGTTTATTCAATAGATCATGTAAATTTATATATTTATTGAATTTTTCTTTCATCTATTGGATTAACTGTTAGTTATTCGGTTCGTTTAATAATATATTTAATAGGAGATGGATTACATTATTTTTCTTTAAGTTTAATTTTTGAAGAATGGGGAGCTATACTTTATGGGATAAGGATTTTAATTTTAAGGGTTGTTTTTATGGGGAGAGTTTTAACTTGATTAATTTTTTATCCATATTTTATTTTTCTGCCTTTTATACTTAAACTTAATACATTCATTTTTATTATAGGGGGAGCATTTTTAGGATATTTTTTTTATGACTATGAATATTTTTATATTTCAAAATCAAAGTTATTATTAGGATGGAGAAGGTTTGCCGGTTTAATGTGGTATCTTCCTGTTTTATCAACTTCTCTTATTTCTCGAGCCCCCAATTCTTTAAGGTTAAAGTTTTATAAATCGTTTGATCAGGAGTGGTTTGAGTATTATGGTTCATGGGGAATTATGCGTCTTTTATTTTTGATTATTAATATTGTTCAACTTTTTTCTAAAAATTTAATTAATTATTTTTTAGGCCTTATTATTTTAGGATTTATATTTTTTATGTTTTTATATTTACATAGCTTATAAAGAGCGTGACATTGAAGATGTCAAGGAATCTCAGGATTGTGAGTATTTAAAGATATAACTCAATTTTACATTGAAAATGTAAAGTTTTTTTAAAACTATATAAAGAGAAAAGAAAACGTTTCATCGCTTAAGATTTAAGTTAGAAGCTTAATCTTGATAAACTCTTTTCATTAATTGGAATGAATTCATTATTATCATTATCAGTGATATACCCCTTTTTGGTTTCAATTAAACATGGATATGAATCATATTTTTAGGTCGAAACTAAATGCAATAATTTGCTTCATGTTTAAGATAAACTGAAGTTCAGTTCTTTTTAATTGTAAATTAACTGTTATTTTTAACTATTATCCTATTTTAATCATTTTAAAGCCCCTTGTTTTCATTCATGATAAAGGCCAATAATTAAGATTAATATAAAGAAATTTATAATAAAGATTAGTCTTATTAAAGTAACTTTATTAATTAATTCAATTATAGGAAGAATAAGGGTAATTTCTACATCAAAAATTAAAAAGATAATAGCAATAAGGAAGAATTGAATAGAAAACGGCAATCGTGAGTGAGTTTTTGGATCAAATCCACATTCAAGGTGAATTTTTTTCTTTATCATAAAAGGTTTTTTTTTAAATTAAATTCAATAAAATTAATATTATTGATAAAATTTAAAAAATGATTCTTGATATTAGTGAGATTAGAAAAATTATTTATACTATTAGATAGATTTACTGATTGGAAGTCACTTATAATTTTTATATTATATAAATATCTACCTCATCAATAAATTGAGATATACAGGAATAATCAAACTACGTCAACAAAATGTCAATATCAGGCTGCTGCCTCAAATCCAAAGTGATGAATTATTGAAAAGTGATTTTTTAATTGCCGAATTAAACAAACTAGGAGAAATGTTGTTCCAATAATGACATGAAGGCCATGGAATCCTGTTGCTATAAAAAATGATCAGCCATAAGCTGAATCAGAAATAGTAAATGGGGCTTCATAATATTCTAATCCTTGAAGGGCTGTAAAATATAATCCTAATGTAACAGTTAAAAATAATCCTATATTAGTTTGTTTAAAATCGTTTTCTATTAAACTGTGATGAGCTCAAGTTACTGTGAGACCTGATGATAAAAGAATTAATCTGTTTAGAAGAGGAATTTCTAAAGGATTAAAGGTGTAGATTTCTATAGGAGGTCATTTTATACCAATTTCAACATTTGAGGACAAGGAGTTATGAAAAAATCTCAAAAAAAAAGATAGAAAGAAAAATACTTCTGAAACGATGAAAAGAATTATACCTCATCGTATTCCTAATGTTACTTTTAATGTATGATGTCCTTGGAAGATTCTTTCACGGGTAATATCCCGTCATCATTAAATTATGATTAAAATTACAGTTAAGATTCCAATATAAAGAAGGTTAATATGTAAGAGGTGGAATCATTTAATTATTCCTATAAAAGTAATTATTGCAGCAAGTGAACCTAATAATGGTCATGGCCTGTAATCTACTAAGTGAAATGAGTGATTTTTTGATTTCATTAATTAACTTCTCTTAAGTAAAGAACTGATAATACAGTGAAAACATAGGATTGAATAATTGACACGGCTAATTCAAGGATTAGTAATATAATTTGAAGGATAATTAAAACATTAAGTTAAATAATCGATATTTTAGGTCCAATTCTTCCTAGAAGGGTTAAAAGTAAGTGACCTGCAATTATATTTGCTGAAAGTCGGATGGCTAAAGTACCTGGTCGAATAATATTACTGATAGTTTCAATGCAAACTATAAAAGGTATAAGTGCTGGTGGAGGGACAAGGTGAGCTAATATATGTATTGAATTTTCAGTTCATCCTTTAATTATAAAAGTCAATCATAGGGGTAGGGCAAATCTTAGGCTAATTATTATATGACTTGTTCTAGTAAAAATATACGGGAATAATCCTATAAAATTATTAAAAATAATTATTCAAAATAGACTGATAAAAATTAATGTTCTTCCTTTTATTGATTTAGATGAGATTAAAACTTTAAATTCTTTATGAAGAGTTAAAGTTAATTTAATTCAGAATGTAGTTAGACATGATGGGATAAACCAAAACGAAAGGGGTGCTATAAATAATATTAACCTTAATCTTATTCAATTTAATGATAAATACAAGGTTGAGGGGTCAAATGATGAAAATAATCTTTTTATCATTTTCAAAGTTTAATTTTTCTGGCCCCCTTTTTTACGGGAGCAGGGTATAAAAGAAAAGAGAAATATCAAATTGATCTGTAAATTGTTAGAATTGAGCATATTATTAATATTATTGATAATCAATTTAGGGGGGCTATTTGAGGAATAGGAAGATATAATTTTTATAATTTTAACTTGACAAATTAATGTTATTATTTAACTAAACTTCCCGACAGAAGTAGTAGTCAATTACTATTTATGGGTTAAAATTCCATTGCTTACTTTCAGCCACCTGGCGACATGGATTTTACTCAATTAATAAAGTTTAAAGGGGCAATTCTTTCAATAACAATAGGTATAAATCTGTGGTTGGCACCGCAGATTTCAGAACATTGACCAAAAAATAGACCTGGTCGTGTTGAAGAAACATTAATTTGATTTAGTCGACCAGGTGTTACATCAATTTTTACTCCAAATGAAGGGATGGTTCATGAGTGAATTACATCTCTTGAGGTTACCAGTAATCGGATTTGGGTTTTGAAGGGGATAATTAGTCGATTATCAACATCTAAAGGACGGAATGAAAAATTATTTAATTCTTTTGTTGGAATTATGTAAGAGTCAAATTCAATATTTTTAAAATCCGAGTATTCATAAGATCAATATCATTGGTGACCAATAGTTTTAATAGAGATTGAGGGGTTGTTAATTTCATCAATAATATAAATTAGGCGGAGAGAAGGAATGGCAATAAAGATTAAAGTTAGAGCCGGGAGGATTGTTCAAATTAACTCAATTGTTTGACTTTCTAAAAGAAGGCGATGTGTAAATTTATTAAATATAAGGTTTATTAATAGTTGTGCCACTAAAATTGTAATAATCAATAAAATTAAAAGAGTGTGGTCATGGAAGAAAATTAATTGTTCTATCAAAGGTGATGCTCTATCTTGAAGGGAAATAATTTTTCATGTTATAATTTCTAAAGAAAGGTACTTTATTTTTGGGGTTTAAATCCAATACATTATTCTGCCATATTAGAATAATGTTGAAATTAGAGGAAGTTCAGAAAATCTATGTTCTGCTGGTGGAGTATTTTGAGCTCATTCTATTGATGTTGGTATATTTAAGATGATAATGCTTTTTCGTTGTGCTGTAAAGTTTTCTCAAATTACGAAAACTAAGTAAATAATTCCAATGAGAGAAATTAAAGAACCAATTGATGAAACAGCGTTTCATAAAGTAAAGGAGTCTGGATAAACTGAGTATCGTCGAGGTATACCTCTTAATCCTAAAAAATGTTGTTCCCTCAACATTTAAAAGTTAAATTTACTCCAATAAATATGACAATGAATTGAATTTTTATAAATTTTTCATTTAGAGTTGTTCCTGTAATTAGGGGAAATCATTGCCTAAATCCTGCTATAATTGTGAATACTGCACCTATTGATAATACGTAGTGAAAATGAGCTACAACATAATAAGTGTCATGGAGAATAATGTCAATTGATGAATTAGCTAAGACAATTCGAGTTAACCGACCTACTGTGAAAAGGAATACAAATCCTAGAGATCATAAAGTTAGGGGATTAAATTGTAGTTTTACACCATGGTAAGTTGCTATTCATCTGTAGATTTTAATACCTGTGGGTACTGCAATGATTATTGTGGCTGAAGTGAAATAAGCTCGTGTGTCTACATTTATTCCTACAGTAAATACTTGATGTGCTCAAACTACAAATCCTAATAATCCGATAGCTATTATTGCATAAATTATTCCTAGGACTCCAAAGGTTTCTTTTTTTTTCACTTTCTTGGCTAATGATGTGGGAGATTATTCCAAATCCTGGGAGAATTAAAATATACACTTCAGGATGCCCAAAAAATCAAAATAAGTGTCAAAAAATGATGTGTTGATGTTTCGGTCAGTTAACAGTATAGTAATAGCTCCTGCTAAAACGGGGAGAGAAAGAAGTAGAAGGACAGCGGTAATCATAACAGCTCAAGGAAATGGGGGTGTTTTATCTAAATCTATTCCTTGCGGTCGTATATTTATTATTGTTGAAATAAAGTTTACTGCTCCAAGAATTGAAGAAATTCCTGCCAGATGGAGACTAAAAATTGCTAGATCAACAGAGGCTCCTCTATGAGCAATATTAGCTGAAAGAGGGGGATAAACTGTTCATCCTGTTCCTGCTCCTCTTTCGCTCATTCTTCTTAACAATAAGAAAGAAATTGATGGGGGCAACAATCAAAATCTTATATTGTTTAATCGAGGGAAGGCTATATCAGGGGCTCCAATTATTAGGGGGACTAATAAGTATAATAAGTGTTGGTATTACTATGAAGAAAATTATAATGAATGCATGGGCTGTAACTACAACATTATAAATTTGGTCATTACCAATTAAGGAGCCGGGATTACCTAATTCAGCTCGAATCAGAACTCTTATTGATGTTCCTACTATTCCTGATCAAAATCCAAAAATGAACTATAAACTTCCAATATCCTTATGGTTAGTAGAAAATAACCATTTATTCAGTAGAATGGCTGAACTATAGGCGGTAAATTAAAAATTTTCTACTAGTCTTGTATTCAAAAATGATTTTAAATTGCAAATTTAAAGGTAAATAAATTTTAAGGCTTAGGCTTATCCTATTTTTAACTTTGAAGGTTAACAGTTTTGTTAACTTAAATCCTTAAAATCCAAGGATTAAAGTGCAAATAGGGAGTCTTAAAATTAATGAGAATGAGATTGCTCTAATTGGAAAATTGATTTTCTCGTTTAGGGGGTATATGATTTTTTTATTTGAAAGGGTAAATGTAGGAATTAGAATTCGTAGGTATATAAAAAGAGAAATTAATGTGATAATAATTAGAAATGTGGGTAGAGCTAGTAAGTTTATTTCTGTTAATAAAAGGATGATTATTCATTTGGGTAAAAATCCAATGAAGGGGGGAAGTCCTCCTATTGAAAGAAGAATTGAAGAAATTAGTAATTTTGATGTTAAATTTAAGTTTCCTGAATTAATTTGATTTAAATTAAATAAATTTAGGGAGTTTATTATTAAAATTAAGATTGTGTTTATTAGTGAGTAAATTAAAAAGTAGATTATTCATATTTTTGATGATCAAACTATTGAAATAATTATTCATGATATGTGATTAATAGATGAATAAGCAAGAATTTTTCGTATTCTTGATTGATTAATTCCTATGATTCCTCCAATGATTGATGAAATAAGAATAACCCTGATTGAGAATACTGTTAATTTTATGAATATCATTATGACAGTTATTGGGGCAATTTTTTGTCAAGTGAATAAAATTAAACATCTTAATCAGTTTAATCCTTCAGAAACCTCAGGAAATCAAAAATGGAATGGGGCTATTCCTATTTTTAAAAACAGTGCTGAGTGAATTATTAGAAGGTTTATTCTTTCTGGGAATATAAATTTTATATTTAGGCTTATTTCTATTATTAGAAAAGAGAAGATTAGAATTTTTGAAGCTATTGCTTGAGACACAAAGTATTTTATTGTAGCTTCTGCTGAAATAGTGTTTTTTTTTTCATTTATGATAGGAATAATTGAAAGTAAATTAATTGTATGTATATAGAATTTTGGATTCTAGGGGGAGATATTGAATCTCAAATATAATTTTTGTGAAGGCGTTAAGCATTTTTAATTCTATCAAAATTACCCTTTTTTTCAGGCACATCACAATGTGGGCGAAATTTAGAAAGGTTTTACGCGGGAGCGTGTTTTTATACTTATTATAAAAAAAATTACAGATTTATAAATTGTCCCGTATATGAAGCCTTTCCTAGGGTCAAAATAAGGTTAGTTGATGAAAATACGTATAGGTAAAAAATAAATACTTGTATTTAGAATGGTTGAAAAAAAATTGATTGCAGGGCCTATAAAAGGGGCCTATTTTGGTTTTTTTTTGTATATATAATATTATAATTATCGCTATAAATATTTATACTTAATATTATATATAATTATGAAAAATTTAAAGGATTAATATATTATACATATCCTTAAATCATTATAATAATATATAACATATATATTTATATTTTGTTGTTCCATGCAATAATTACTGTTTAATAAAAAAAATAAAAAGAGAGTAGAAAAAGTTATATACTAATTGTAAGAATTCTGGGAGACTAATATGGTGGGTAATTTTTAATTAATCTTTACTTTGAGGTTATATTAGTTTCGTGTTAGAATTATATATTATTAAGAAAATTTAATATGTATTATATATATATATATATATATATATATATATATATATATATATATATATATATATATATATATATATAATATATATATAAATAACAAAATATAATGATCGTTTGCAATGGTATACATATCAATAATAATAAATATGTACTTATTAATATTATATATAATTATAAAATTAATGTATTATTTTATATTTTAAAATTTATATATATATATATATATATATACAAATTATATATATGTATAATAAAAAAAAGATCCAATAAAAATGAATATTAAATTTGTTAATTATATATTATTAAAAATATAAAAATATTGAATAAAATATATACTTATAATTTTTATTGATAATTTTATATTTAACAAAAAAACTATACTTTTTATACATATTTAGCAGTGTAAACGGACAATTTATAATAGTTAATAAAAAATAAGTTTTGATTTAAACCTTTATATTTTTATATCCAATATTGACTAATACTAACTTTTATTAATAATTATTGCTCGATATTATTTATATAAATATATATATAAATCTAATAAAATGTAAATTATTTATGATTTTAATTTAAAAAGGCTCATTGAAACTGTGATTTTTTAATAAAAAATACTACAAATTTATAAAAAAATATTAAGATAATTGAGGGACTTTTTATATAAACCATTATAAAATGATGGAAAATTTATATAATTAGATTATTGTATAAATTTTACATAAAAATATAAAATTGGGCAGAAATTCTTGGAGGGGCTATTCTGGGAATTGTCAATTTGTTGTTTTTCATCAGGAAAATGTTTGATTGGCAGAAATTCTTGGAGGGGCTATTCTGAGAATTGTCAATTTGTTGTTTTTCATCATAAAAACGTTTGGCTGGCAGAAATTCTTGGAGGGGCTGTTCTAAGAATTGTTATTTCGCTTGCGGGGCTAGCTGATTTTTTCATCAGAAAAACATTTGATTGGCAGAAATTCTTGGAGGGGCTATTCTAAGAATTGTCAATTTGTTGTTTTTCATCAGGAAAACGTTTGGCTGGCAGAAATTCTTGGAGGGGCTGTTCTGAGAATTGTTATTCGCTTGCCGAGCTAGTTGGTTTTTCATCAGGAAAACGTTTGGCTGGCAGAAATTCTTGGAGGGGCTATTCTGAGGATTGTCAATTTGTTGTTTTTTATCAGGAAAATGTTTTATTGGCAAAAAGTCTTGGAGGGGCTATTCTGAGAATTGTCAATTTGTTGTTTTTCATCAGGAAAACGTTTGGCTGGCATAAATTCTTGGAGGGGCTGTTCTGAGAATTGTTATTCGCTTACGGAGCTAGTTGGTTTTTCATCAGGAAAACGTTTGATTGGCAGAAATTTTTGGAGGGGCTATTCTGAAAATTGTCAATTTGTTGTTTTTCATCATGAAAACGTTTGGCTGGCCGAAATTCTTGGAGGGGCTGTTCTAAGAATTGTTATTTCGCTTGCGGAGCTAGCTGATTTTTTCATCAGAAAAACGTTTGATTGGCAGAAGTTCTTGGAGGGGCTATTCTGAGAATTGTCAATTTGTCGTTTTTCATCAGGAAAACGTTTGGCTGGCATAAATTCTTAGAGGGGCTGTTCTGAGAATTATTATTCGCTTGCGGAGCTAGTTGGTTATTCATCAGGAAAACGTTTGATTGGCAGAAATTCTTGGAGGGGCTATTCTGAGAATTGTCAATTTGTTGTTTTTCATCATAAAAACGTTTGGCTGGCAGAAATTCTTGGAGGGGCTGTTCTAAGAATTGTTATTTCGCTTGCGGAGCTAGCTGATTTTTTCATCAGAAAAACATTTGATTGGCAGAAATTCTTGGAGGGGCTATTCTAAGAATTGTCAATTTGTTGTTTTTCATCAGGAAAATGTTTGATTGGCAGAAATTTTTGGAGGGGCTGTTCTGAAAATTGTTATTTCGCTTGCGGAGCTAGCTGATTTTTTCATCAGGAAAACGTTTGATTGGCAGAGATTCTTGGAGGGGCTATTCTAAGAATTGTCAATTTGTTGTTTTTCATCAGAAAAACGTTAATTTGGCAGAAATTCTTGTAGGGGCTGTTCTGAAAATTGTCATTTTGTTGTTTTTCATCAGGAAAACGTTTGGCTAGCATAAATTCTTGGAGGAGCTATTCTGATAATTGTCTATTTGTTGTTTTTCATCATGAAAACGTTTGGCTGGCAGAAATTCTTGGAGGGGCTGTTCTGAGAATTATTATTCGCTTGCGGAGCTAGCTGATTTTTTCATCAGAAAAACGTTTGATTGGCATAAATTCTTGGAGGGGCTGTTCTGAGAATTATTATTCGCTTGCGGAGCTAGCTGATTTTTTCATCAGAAAAATGATGGGTTGGCAGAAATTTTTGGAGGGGTTGTTCTGAAAATTGTTTTTTCGCTTGTGGAGTTAGCTGATTTTTTCATCAGGAAAACATTGGGTTGGCAGACATTTTTGGAGGGGTTGTTCTGAAAATTGTTTTTTCGTTTGCGGAGCTAGCTGATTTTTTCATCAGGAAAACGTTGGGTTGGCAGAAATTTTCAGAAGCTTTTCTAGTAAATTATGAAAGTAAATATGTATCTATAAAAATTATTGGGTTGTCTAATGGTTTTGTCTTTTTAATATATATATATATATATATATATATATATATATATATATATATATATAAATATTGATAGTTTATTATAGGGGCCGATTTAAGTTTAAAATTGGTTTATATACTAGTTCGTGTTAATTGGCGTTAAGTAATAAAAATTATTAATTATTAAGTAATTTTTGAATTAGGAATTTAAAAATAAATTAACTAAATTTGTGCCAGCAGTAGCGGTTATACAAATAATTTTTATTTATTTTTTGGTTATAATTATTTTTAAAATTTTTTTAAGTTTAACTTTAAGGTGAAATTTAAATTAAATTTGATATGAGGATGATGTTAAGAAAAATATGATTTTGACTAGGATTAGATACCCTATTATTTTATTATTGAATTTTTAAACCCTATAATTAATAGATAAAAACTTTAAAGTAAAAATTTTTGGCGGTATTTTAATCTTTTCAGAGGAACCTGTTCTGTAATTGATAATCCACGATTTAATATACTTTTTATAAATTTACATATCGTTGTGAAAAATAAATTTAAATGTAGTATTTAGGATTCTTTTAGGGAAGATTTCAGATCAAGGTGTAGTTTAAGAAAGGAGAAATGGGTTAAAATGTTAATAAATTGAGTTTTGATAAGTCTTGGATTTGAAAGTAAATAAAAATAGATATTTTTGTTGATTAAAGCTCTAAAATATGTACATATCGCCCGTCGCTTTCAAATAATTTGAAATAAGTCGTAACAAAGTAGATGTACTGGAAGGTGTATCTGGAAGGCAAGAAAGAGCTTTTATAAGTATTTTGCTTACAACAAAAAGGTTTGCCCTATAGGTGTTTCTTGATTAATAATTTTTATTAATATTTTATATTTCATTATTTTTACAAAAGTAGTTAATATTTATTAATTAAAAAGAAAAATTTGATTTTATTATAGTTTATTTATATTGAAGGAGAATAAATTGATAAAGGTAGAAGAATTAAAGTTAAGTACCTTGTGTATCAGGGTTTATTAAAGTGAATTAAAATTTTAAATTTATCGAATTAAAAAGATCTATAATCATATAAATTTTAATGTTAAATAATTATTTTTAATATGATTATTGTAATGAAATGTTATTCGTTTTTTAATTTATCTAGTTTCTTAAGAAATTAATTTAATTAATTAAATAATAATATGGCTTTAATTTGAATTAATATCATTATTTAAAAATAAATTTAGGGATTAGCTTAGATTTAAAATTTTAATAAAGAAGAAATTTAGGAGGATTAATAGGATTAAGATTTTTCAATTTTAAAAATTTTTTATAAAAGATTCTTAGGATTAAAATATTTATTTTTTTATAAATTTTTTATTAAGATATAATTTTTATTTTTTTATGATTAGAAATGATGATGAAATTAGTAGAAGGTCAATTTAGAGTATTTAATATAGGGGATATATTAAAAAGGAATTCGGCAAAAAAATCCTGTTTATTAAATACATGTCTTCTTGAGTATAATTTGAAGTCTAACCTGCCCACTGAAAATTAAATGGCCGCAGTATTTTGACTGTGCTAAGGTAGCATAATCATTAGTTTCTTAATTAGAAGCTTGTATGAAGGATTGGATGAAAAATTAACTGTTTTTTAATATTTTTTGAATTTTTTTAGTTAAAAAGCTAAAGTAATGTTATGGGACGAGAAGACCCTATAATATAATTTTTTTTGTAATTGGAGTTTGGAATTTAAATTTGTTATGAATAATATTATTTGGTTGGGGTGACTAGGAAATTAGGATAACTTTTCTTTTTAGAAACATTAATTATTGATTTTTTGATCCTTAAAAAAGATTAAAAGAAGAAATTACCTTAGGGATAACAGCGTAATTTTTTTGGAGAGTTCTTATCGATAAAAGAGATTGCGACCTCGATGTTGGATTAGAATAAATTTTTAGTGCAGAAGCTAAATAATTAGGTCTGTTCGACCTTTAAAATTCTACATGATCTGAGTTTAAACCGGTGTAAGCCAGGTTGGTTTCTATCTATAGTTAGTTTATTTATTATAATACGAAAGGATATAATAAATGATTGAAAATTTTTTATTTGGATTTTGGTGTTATTTTGGCAGAGTAGTGCGTTAGATTTAGAATCTTTTTATGTAGTTTTACAAATAATACTTGGTATTTTTTAAGTTTAATTATTTTATTTTTTATGTTTTAGTTATTGTATTATTATTAATTAGGGTTGCGTTTCTAACGTTGTTTGAGCGCAAAATTTTAGGGTATATTCAAGTTCGTAAAGGTCCTAATAAAGTAGGGTTTATCGGTATTATGTAGCCTTTTAGAGATGCAATTAAATTGTTTAGGAAGGAGCAGACTTATTATATCTAATTTTGTTTTGTACTATTTTTCTCCAGTTTTTAGGATACTAATTTCTTTATTAATTTGAGTTGTTTTTCCAGTGAAGTTTAATTTATTGACTTTTAATTTAGGAATAATTTATTATTATAAGCTGATTGATATGAGGATAATATAAACCAACCTGAAGAGGGCATATGTGACCAAAACATCATTTAACCTATGCTACCAGGAGGATTCATTTGACAACTAGGGATGAAAACCAAAACCATATGATACATTTATTTTAGGTTGTGACAAATGATAAGATTGTGTTTATTTCATATGTTTTAATGATAACACTTCAGCCATGTTTTTGGTCTTGTTCAAATCTATTCTAAAACTACAGCACTAGTACTTGTGAAGTTACAGTTTTTTCTGCTAAACATTTTACATTTTTTTACTTCACACAAAATTAAAAACTAACATTGTGTGTCCTTTCAGAGACAATGATAGAAAAAGTTTCTATCGTGTCAAGTAAAAAAATGTAAAAGGTTTAGCAGAAAAAATTGTGACTTCATAAGTAATAATGCTGTACTTTTAGAAGAAATTTGAAAAAGGTCAAAAACATGGCCAAAATGGCATCATTAAAACATATGAAATAAACACAATCTTATTATTTGTAACGACCTAAAATGAAGAAAATATTCACTCAACTATTTTATATATATATATATATATATATATATATATATATATATATATTATTTTGAATTACTTCAGAGCCCCATGTTGGGCTTGCCATTTTATTTTTGAATTATTATTTAGATTTATATTAATTTATTTATTTTATAAACTTTTTTTGATGAAATTCAACTTCTCAGGGTTTTAAAATTTTTACTTTTATATATAGCATGCATACTCCTATCTCAAGGTGGTTCAACAGGTTCTAATATTTAACTCAATACTTACATTTTTATTTTCCTTATGGCTGCTCTGCTACTGTGTTCTTTCACTGGTTCAACACTATTACTCATTTTTGATTTTTCAAAACCTCTTTAACTTTTTAACTTTCTCTGAATCTAATTTAAATTTTTATTTTATTTTTTATTGAATTTTATTTGATTGAAAAGAATACAGATGTAATTACTATTCATATTAATCTTGGCTTGTAATGAATTCAAACACAACTTTCTATTTCAAATTTCAACCACATCCTTTATTAATAATATATAAATAATTTAAACAAACAATTAACAAATAAACAAACGAAATATTTCCTATCTACTAAATTCTTTAAAAAAAATTATTTTTTACGAGAAATTTCTCTTTCATGCTCTTATTTAAAAACTACAATTTGTCATTATATCCTTATCTATTATACAAATTAATAACACAATGTTCATTTTATTTACAATTTCAAACAATTATTGTAGCACTAACCTTTTTTTCCTCCTCGTTGTGAATAATGTCCAAAAGTTCCAAATCTGTTTATTGTCCATTCAAAACTTTCATTATATAAACCAATTTTGATTTTTGTATTGGTTCCAATACCACTATTACATGTTCATCCATCTTGTTTACTTCTTTATTCATGTATATTAAATTAAATCATTATTTACCAAAATTTTCTTAATTATTATTTATTAACAACTACCATTTTTGTTGATCAGTACCAATGTTTATTTGATATTCCCACTTCATTGTCATTTTGTCGGTCAAATAGGCACTACACTTTAATTTACCGTCCTAAAAATCTTTAGACACTGCCAACCTTAAATGTCATTGGGATTGTTCGTTTTGACAATATGTCTCGCCACTTTTCACTACCTAACCTCTATTAACAAGTTCTTAGGTTATTGTAACGAAAACATTTCATCACATGCTCTGAGATTCATATATTCAAACATCGGAAGTCAAAGAGATTGTTTCTGCTCAACACTCGGAAATCAAAAGAGACCGTTACTATTCAAACATCGGAAATGAAAAAGCCCGTCACAGAGATTGCCTCTGTTCAAACTTCAGAAATGAAAAGAGACCGTTGCTATCTAAACGTAAGCTTATATATCTTTTTAAAACCAAGTGCCTGCGATAGCGTTTAATCTAGCCCGTCACCCAGTTTGGCTAAGTTTTCAATTGTTTTTTTGCGTTTAACGGTTTTGCTTTCCCGTCCCCTGAAATTGCTTAGCCCACATGAATCCTCATAAGAAACAAAAATTTTCTTGTATGCTTATTAAATGTTATTTTTCTAATAGTTTATTTTATTTTAAGAACTTTTTTACTCTTGTTAAATTTCATTTAAATGCTTTGTTTACTTTTTAATTGATCCTAAATTTTTCAAGGTCATTACCATTTTCACAAATTTACCGCAAAATTTTGAATAATTTAAATTTGAGTTACAAAATTCTTTTCTTTATCATCTCTAATGTTTACGGAACAATTTTCTTTTATTTATATTCATTAATTTAAAAGTTCTTTAGATTTTAGTTTTCTCTGTTGGTTGTTTACATGATGCTTCACTTAATAATTTATTTTGTACTGTTGCAATTGCATGTATTTTTACTATTTAATGTCGTTTCAGGTTTCTAGCATGGATTTAACTGTTTTCCTTACAATTTACATTATTATTTTTGAGTATATTTCTCAATATCTCCTTTGTGGTTGGATGATGACTCATCACGATTTTGAATTACCTTTTTGGATTACTTGTGAGTATTTACAAATATTATTATTATTAAAATTATCTTAACTACTTCTTATTATATACATTTTTTTCCTTTCTTAAAGTCCAGATAGTTTATTTACAATTATTTCTCCTTTTTACTGTCTTGTTGTAATGGCTTGTTTTCGAAACTGAAATACAAGAGTTGTGCTGACCCTACATTCACGATTATTTGGGTTTATTGCAAATGATCCAAAATTTATTAAGCTTCGCCTTTTTTTATCTCGGTCTCTTAACATCTGACTCTTAGTTGATAGGTGGTCTGTTTGTTCTTTTCGACGGGCAACCCTGTTTGTTTCCATATATTGTTGTTTGGGGTTTTTCTCAAATAAAAATTTGCTTTATTTTCAATAAAAATTTTCGAGACGAACACCTTGATACATTTAAATTCCCCTGATACGAGAAGCGATTGTTATGCTTTAAAATTAACATTTTGGAAAGCAACATTCTTGCAATAAACCCAAATAATATTTAGACATGCTTTTGACCATCAGTTCTACAAGATAAAGTACCTGTGACTTTATAAATTAATATTTTCTTAGTATCTTTTATTGGCGAAACGTTGATTTTTCAAACGAATGGCTATTTCATAATCCATCGTGAAACAGTATAACATATATATAATATATATATATATATATATATATATATATATATATATATATATATATATATATATATATATATATAAATCACAAAGGAAGGCACAGCTGTATAGAAGTACAAAATTCTAGAATGCTATCGTGCTATTGGGAAGCATCCAATATATAAATTTATACTCTTTTTAACTATATTTGTGGAGCTTTCGATATCATTTATTTATTCATCAGTCAAAAAGTTAGTTGAGATTGAATTTAGAATTAACTTTACAGCACAAATGAACATTGGAAAGGTTATCCAGTAAAATACAATATTTTTACATTTGAAATATTGTATATTAAAAAATATATATTTTTTCCTATACATTTCTAATGTAAATATATTATCTTTTACTGGATAACCTTTCCAATGTTCAATTTGTGCTGTAAAGTTAATTCTAAATTCAGTTTCAACTAACTTTTTGACTGATAAAGAAATAAATGATTTCGAAAGCTCTCAAAATATAGTTAAAAGAGTATATATACATTTATATATTGGCTGGCTTCCCGATAGCATTCCAGAATTTTATATATATATATATATATATATATATATATATATATATTTTTATGGATGTAATTATTATGTCATCAGACTGATGTCATATTTATGTCATATATGAAAGAAATTTTACATCTCCTTTATGTCATTGTTATGTCATCTTGACATCATTTTGGATGTCATACTTATGTTATATATATTACGTAAGGATCCTACGTCAAGAAGTGTGAAATCCTGACCCCTATATGATTAAAATATGACTTCTATATTACGTAAATCGTGACATAGCATGACGTCATTCTGACGTAAATTTTATGTAAATGTGTTCACTGGGTATTTTCTTCATTTTAGGTCGTTACAAATAATAAGATTGTGTTTATTTCATATGTTTTAATGATGCCATTTTGGCCATGTTTTTCACCTTTTTCAAATTTATTCTAAAAGTACAGCATTAGTACTTATGAAGTCACAATTTTTTCTGCTAAACATTTTACATTTTTTTACTTGACACGATAGAAACTTTTTCTATGATTGTCTCTGAAAGGACACACAATGTTAGTTTTTAATTTTGTGTGAAGTAAAAAAATGTAAACTTCACAAGTACTAGTGCTGTAGTTTTAGAACAGATTTGAACAAGACCAAAAACATGGCTGAAGTGTTATCATTAAAACATATGAAATAAACACAATCTTATCATTTGTAACAACCTAAAATAAATGTATCATATGGTTTTGGTTTTCATCCCTAGTTGTTAAATGAATCCTCCTGGTAGCATAGGTTAAATGATGTTTTGGTCACATATGCCCTCTTCAGGTTGGTTTACATGATCCTCATATCAATCATCTTATACTTTTTGTCAAGTAACTAGAAATGGGCCAGGCAGAAAGAGGGACCATGTGAACCATTCAAAAAGAGGGCAATACTGGTACTTAGTCAATACACAGTTATTTTACAAATAACCCAGAATGATGATGATCAGTTATCAACTATATGGAAGCTGGAATGCATAAGACACGTGTCTGTGTACAAGAGAGCAATTTGTAGTTGATGGTTATAAAAAATTAACACAAATTTTGAAAGTCTATAAAATTGTGAATCAGTTTAATTTCAGTTTTATGTTTTATATTAACATCATATGTTTTATTTTCTGTTGCCATCAATCTTTCACCACTTCTAATAAAACTTGTAATTGCTTCCTCCATTGGATGTTGGTTACCCAATAACCATTTTTCTCAAGCACCTATAAAAATATTTGCATGTTAACAATACAGCTAAAATTCAAGTACCTACCTGAAAAAAAGAACTGTAATGTGTAATCAAATTGTAATATAATGATCACTGTTTTAAGATTAGCTATAGTTTATCTACTGGCTGCTAAAATTTGATTTTTTAATTAAAATGAACTTAAAGTTTTGTTAGGAGGAAACTTTATAATCTTTATTTAGGTATAATAAATATAAAAAGAATAAAATATATGAATTAATAAGTCTCGATGAAAAGTTTACAGCTTTTATGTTTAGTTCATGAACAATTTATCTATTTATTAGTTAGCTTCAACAAATACATATAAATATGTACTAAAGTCAAACCAACATGAACAATAAAATTATTAAATGATTCCATAATTAATATGCAATATATACAAACTTATAAGTCACTACATACTCACAAATTATTAATTTTGGAAAAAATGTTGCCTGCATTGGCATTTTGCCCTTTCTTCCTAACCAAATATATTTCTGTAACTTCTGGTCCTGAATTATACTGGGCATTGTTCATAGATTGGGTCCCCAATTTTTGAGAGCTCAACCTGTAAGTTAAAAAGAAATTAAAATGATTAGATATACCTAAGATTTATTTTTAAAGATTTTCGTAATTTTGTTCATTAACTCTAGCAATAACTTTTCAAAACAATACATGTTTTTTCATTACATACCTCATAAACTTCAGTAACCTTCAAAAATTGTATACATAATTATATACGATAAAATATTCTTAGCTTTGTTGGGAAAGTTCCACAAATCATCGAATGCTAATTCGAATTAGTATTATACAATGAATGCTCTAAAATTAAATAACACTTATTGCCACAAAATTCCGTTCACTAAGCGTTCATAACTTTCTTCAAACAAGTACCAAAATTGAGTGAAGAATCAAAATGGCTAACGACAACACAATCGTCACAATCTGAATCGGTAACTTTCGATTTTATTCGTACGCCATCATTTAATCAGTGTTGTCACATTGTTACTCTTAGCGTAACAAGCTGCTTACATTTTTACATACAAATCTGTTGTACCACATTTAAATGATGCCAAAATAATTGTGAAACAATGATAAATAAACAAAAAGATCTATTTTACAATAATATTCAGTAAAGGTATACTTACCTAACAATTAGTTAACTGTCACTTAAGGTTAACTATTTTAGTGAATTGCTCGAAATTAGTTACAATCTGGCAATGGGGTGCAAACTGTCGTTTAGATTTTAGAAAATGCGGTATTTTTAAAATCATTCATGTTTGATAACACAGTTAAGGTAACAGTTATTATTTAAATTGGAAATACGTTCCTAATTAAAAAGAATATGAGTCTCTCAAATTATTTTATTTACCTGTGGTAGAAATATAGACATTAAATAATTGATTTGAATTTATTTAACATGTAATAGGTGTATGCAATTAAGTTTAGGTAAGAAATATTGAACAGGTACTTCAATGTCTAAAAATTGTTTTTCCCAAAATTTCCGAAAAAGAATCTTTATGGATGTTCCTGGTACGTACTGATGGAGGTCCATACTTAAATTTCCATATTGAGACGGTAGAGGACATCCTCAGGATGTCCGATTAAGGTGTAGGAGTGGTCTAGGACATTCGGATCAGAATAGGATCAAAAACGGACGTCATGGGGAAGACCTGTGCTTTGTGGGAAGGAGCATTAATGGTGTAGAAACTTGCACTTATCGACATACACAGTATAAAAATAAAAACATGATTTGTTAGATAAACATGACTTTAATTTGATATCAGTTATACGTAAAAGGATGACTTGTAAGTGACGTTTGAGTATGATGGCCTCCTTTTATCAATTTTACGTAAAGCTCAGACTTATTTCGTACATAAGGTTATGACGGCATTATTATATCACTTTTACCTTACATCATGACGTGTAACTTATGTAACTGTATGATTTACTTGTTACGTAAATAATATATAAATATATGACTTTGAAGTCAAATGTCACAATATGATGAAAATATTATATAATATTTATGTAATATTTAAATCATAATCATGGCGTCATATTAAAGTCAGATTTTGTGTCATTATTATGTCATATTGATGTCATACTAAATAACATCAAATAAAAGTCATCAATAGAGTCACTATTATGTCATATCTATGTAAAAATTGTATGATCTCTATATGATCTATCTATGACGTCATATGAATGTCATGTGTTCACTGGGACCCATTGTTGACTAATTTGTATCATTTTCATCAGGAAACACCATAGTCTAAAATTGAAAAAAAAAGAATTAGTTAATTTACCCTGACTTTTAAAATGTATAGGTATTTAAATTACTGACATTTACACAGTACATATTATTTTTTTGTTCACATGCCCCAAAGTGAACAGGAGTGGCTTGAAGTTGCTAGAGGATTTGAAACAAAATGGCAATTTCCACATTGCTTGGGTGCTATGGATGGCAAACATATAAATATACAGTCACCAATTAATAGCGATCAGAATTTCATAACTACAAACACACTTTAAGCATAATATTATTAGCGGTTGCTGACAGCGACTACAACTTCTTCTTTGCCGATGTAGGAACAAATGGACGTTAGTTATGGGTCGTTCACGTTTTTATACTCAACGAAACGAGACCGTTTATCGTCGACGATAGACTAGTTTATAAAACAGTTTAAGGTTCGACTAGTTTCGACCGTCGACGAAACAACGTCCAAAGTATTCATATTGACATTTAATTTCTGAATCCATTCTAATAGAAATTTACTACGGTAGTCGATAATCTTGATTTCCTTTGATTATATATCCCGATTTTAGAACATTATAAAATTTGGTTAATTATAGGAATAAAAAAACATATATATTCTCAATAATCTCAATGTAATGGCATTTAAGCTCTACGTCCCTTCTTCATATGCATAACTTCTTTAGTTAGCAAGTGTTCAACAAAACCCGCGCTGTGAGTTCGGTTAGTTCATGGGTTGTGTTGACTGGCCCGCTGATAAACGATAAAACCTTACAGTCGACGTTTGTTAAGACGTGACGGTGCACAAATATCGTTCACGAGTCGACTACTTTATCGGTAGACTATTATAAACTAGTCGATCCGTTGATGCGAAATAAACAGTTTAAAAAAAACTGTTCGTTTATTCAACGCCCATCCCTAGTGGACGCTAAGCAAATTAACTAGCTAACGTATGGAGCCGGCCTCGAAAAGATATTTTTTGGATAACATAATGATGTCTTTCTGATATTGCTTGCGAATGGGTTACTCTTTGTGTATTTTTCCAACAGTTTGAAAAAGTAGTTTCAAAACCATCATCTAAAAGAATGTCATGAGATGCATTGAATTATTTATAATTGATAATAATAATGATAATTGATAAGATCAGATAAAATACATATATACTAATAATAACAAATTTTCCTCGTGTTCTGATTCGTGATTAATAAATAACTTATCATAACGTTGTAACCTACAAAATTATATAAATAATAACATCAAACTATTTTTATCGATATAAAAATGTCTACTACCTCTTAACAAGTTCAGCTTTTTTCCTTTTGACTTTATTTTTCTTTTATATTAATTATTTTAATATCGATTTACCATACATAATCAATACTATTCACACTCCACTCATATTTCACCTCATGGCATTTTTAAATTTCGCGGTATCATACCCTTTAGCCCACTAGCGACACCAAGCGACAGAATAACGCCTATTCTAGCTGATATAAAAGCATGCGTAAATTGGATTGCAGATATTTCGAGTGTGCCGTGACATGCCGTAAAAGCATGTGAACTCACGTGAAGTGATTCATAGGTTGTCACATCGGCGAAATGTCACATGCTGTCATGTCTTAGAATCACACTAGACTAACGTCACATTTATTACTTTACGTTGTGTGTCAAGATGAAACGTGAAGATTGTAGCTCGACGAGTTCCTCAGACATTAAAAATATATAAAATTGAATTTTTCTTAGTGTTTCAACTTATTATTATTCTTATTTTACCTGATATTGATTAATCCTGCTACCCCAAAAGTATAATAATCATTTCACTAATGTATTAATTTCTCTTAAAATTACATATTTATGTTGTCACTTAAGTTCAAAATTCAAAAAACTTCTCAAGAGAAATAGAGAATAAGGTTAGTTTTTTGATTTTCTATAAATTAAACTACATAGTACGGGTCTCTATATAAAATATAAACTTATTATTAAATCACAAAATACAAATTGTTGTATATACTCGAATTATTTGTAGACTTCCGGGATATCGGAAAGTAAAGATATAGCTGTTTTACTATGAGACTTGTGACATTATAACACAATGACCTACGTTACTAAATCTGTTTTTAACTTTGTTTACAGTCATTGTCACTTAATTGTGTTAGTAATAGCTGTTATAGTAAGTGAAGTGAATTGGATTAAGTGGACTCAAGAGAAATAGAGAATAAGGTTAGTTTTTTGATTTTCTATAAATTAAACTACATAGTACGGGTCTCTATATAAAATATAAACTTATTATTAAATAACAAAATACAAATTGTTGTATACACTCGAATTATTTGTAGACTTCCGGGATATCGGAAAGTAAAGATATAGCTGTTTTACTATGAGACTTGTGACATTATAACACAATGACCTACGTTACTAAATCTGTTTTTAACTTTGTTTACAGTCATTGTCACTTAATTGTGTTATTAATAGCTGTTATAGTAAGTGAAGTGAATTGGATTAAGTGGACTCAAGAGAAATAGAGAATAAGGTCAGTTTTTTGATTTTCTATAAATTAAACTACATAGTACGGGTCTCTATATAAAATATAAAGTTATTATTAAATCACAAAATACAAATTGTTGTATACACTCGAATTATTTGTAGACTTCCGGGATATCGGAAAGTAAAGATATAGCTGTTTTACTATGAGACTTGTGACATTATAACACAATGACCTGCGTTACTAAATCTGTTTTTAACTTTGTTTACAGTCATTGTCACTTAATTGTGTTATTAATAGCTGTTATAGTAAGTGAAGTGAATTGGATTAAGTGGACTGTAGTTTGAGTTGGTTCTATTTTGATAAAAACTCAATTGCCCTTCATAAGAAAACTCTTACCTTGTCTACGAGTTAGATCTAGTAAAAGCCTTGGGAAATCTGCCATCCATGTATTTTGTCTGCATTCCGCGCGGGTAGCCGGCCTTAACCCTGGGTTTTTAGGCACAACTAGAGGTTATACTGTTAGGCAATGCGCACTCACGAGGGGTTTTACAATAAGTGAGTAATAGCTGCACACGCACTTTGGGGTTGCACTAGCGAGCACATAGAGAAACGTTTTTCCTTGAGAGTTTCAGGAGAGGTCCGTACTGGACGAAAGCCAAACAGCGAGTCTGCTTTTCTTCTTACTGCTATTGCGAGCTTAAGGCAGAGTTTTTTCCAAGCAATTGAGAATATAGATATGTAAATATAAAGGCTGTCTCTTTTAAACCCAAAAAAGACATAGAGTTCTGAACATACCGGCCACCAAAATGGTACATTTTCAAAACACGAGTGAGATAAAATAAAAAAAAATATCTATGCAAAATAAAACAGTTATATATATATAAGAGAAAATAGCTATATTGGCAAAATGGGAGTTAAATATAAAGAGATAGAGAGACATTTAAGTAAATGAGGAAAGAGAGGGGAAGTTAAAGAACATAAGGAGTTGGTTATGAGTCAGATGGTAGAGAACACACCTTAGAGACAGGACGCTTAAATTCGCCCTTTTGGGTACGAACTGTTACGACTCGAATTACGCCATCCGCACCAGGATGGACATCAATTACACGCTCTAGCGCCCACTGCAAAGGTGGCGAATTATCTTCCTTCAAAAGGACAATATTAATAGGCGTGCTTGAGTCATTCCACTTACTCCTTTGTTGAAGAGTGTGTAGGTATTCCGTATGCCATCTGTCCCAAAAGTGCTGATGCATACTTTGAACTAGCTGCCAACGAGTGAGATGAGATAACTTCAGTCTTGATGTATCGGGATCAGGAACTGTGTTTAGAGGGGACAAAGTGAGAAACTGAGAAGGTGAGAGTGGTAGTAAGTCATTGGGACTAGAGCTTGCGGCGCATAAAGGGCAAGAGTTTTTCTTAAGAGCCGCAATATCTTGAGAATAATGTTGAGTCTGGGCAAGTTTAATGAGAGTTGACAAAGCTTTATCCAAATCAGCGTCTGAAAATGAGTGGTTCTGGGCAAATTGAGGATGACGTGAGTTGTGAATAAATCTCATAGAGTAAGATTATTCAGAGAATTTTCTGTAGAGATGAAAACTTATTAAGAAGATTTTCTAGAAAATTGTACTGAGCTTAAAGAGTGCATACAAGTTTACGTTGCTCTACGGTAGTTTCAGGTATATGCTCGAGACATGGGAGAACCTCAGGAGACCACTGGGATTCCGAAAGAGAGATGAGACCATGACGGTCTCGGCCACCTCTCTGCCACCATAAGGAACTCTCGGCAAGAGTTTGAGGTAATAGTCCTCGAGAAGCAGGATCGGCAGGATTTTCTTCAGATCGCAAATAGCGCCATTGAGATGGAGCCAGTCTTTCTTGAATTTGAGTTACCCGGTTGGAAACATGTAACCCATCGGTGAGGAGAACTTCTTATACAAGCTGAGGCAACAGTAGAATACGAGTAGGCCGTGATCGACGAAAATTCAAGCTTTCTGCCTAGAGAATCTTTTACAACGACTAATAACTCTGAGAGAAGTAAATAGAACACAATTCTAGTCGAGGGACAGAAATTGTTTTGAGTGGAGCAACGCGCGATTTACTACATACGAAATGACAGCAATATTTGTTGGAAGATGACTCAAGACGAAGATAAATAACTGCAGCGTATCCCCTTTCTTGAGAGAGAACGTCTATCTGAGAACATATAGTAGTCCACTTATGAATGATAGAAGCATCAGGAGTAGCATCCCAATCGATACCACTAGCCCATAATTGCTGAATAATTAATTTCATTGAGAGAGTAAGAGGTGTTAGAAATCCTAATGGGTTAAAGATTCGTGCCAATAACTGAAAGTATTGAGCGTTTGGTGCATAAGTCATTAAATGCATGAACCTTAAAACAAAAATGGTCTTGAGAAGTATTCCATTGGAGTCCGAGAATTTTTACTGTCTGGTTAAATTCGAGATCGAAATCTAGAGAAAGAGCCTCAGAATGAATCTGCGAAGCGGGCAAATGAGAAAATAGAGCAGGTTTATTACTAGCTCATTTGCGCAGCTAAAACTGACCCTTTTGGAGTAGAGATATCAATTCTTTCTGGAGTTGAAGAGCATGAGAGATATAATCTGCACCAGTACAGATGTCATCTACATAAACATCATTTGATATCATCTTAGATGCTTCGGGGTAATCATCCTTATACATATGAGCAAGATGGAATAGAGTACGTATTGCTAAATACGGAGAAGAACTAACTCTATAAGTAACAGTCACCAATCGATAATCCTGAAGAGGGGTATCCTGAGAGAAATGCCACAAAATACGTTGGTAATCTCGATGATGTTCAGCGATGAGAATCTGACGGAACATCTGCCTTATGTCGGCTGTGAAGCATAATACATAGAGTGCGTTATGAGCAACTAAGTAATTATCACCTGTCAAGAGGATTTTAAGAGTTTAAGTGGAGCGCCGTGAACCAAGCCTATTAAGTAATTAAATTTGTCGACATTTCAGAGCGAGTCATTATTATGAATCAAAGAGTCAAACATATCAATAAATGTTTGCCATTCACGGAATTCACTAGAGAAGTGTGGCATTTCTATTTTTGGGAGTTTTACGTTAGTGCGAGGGATACTAGTGTTACGGGACTCAAATGAGTCTCTAGAGTCATCAAAAAGCTGCATGTGAATAGCTTGAATTTCATAAAAACTTATGTATGTAGAAAGCACAAGCTATTCCGATCGGCCCATCCATATCACATTATCTTGTGCAGACATAAGAGTTTGAATGATATTCTGTTGCCTATCAAAGGTTTCGCGAGTTGCTTCTAAGTGGTTGTTTCTACATTTGAAGTTATTATGCATAGTTCTATCAGTAAGCGATTGCTTTGCAATGTTCAACAATTCTTCTACCATAACAATTTCAGCTTTGCGTTGAGAAATGGCAAGATTTAGTTTTCTATCCGCCATTGTGAAGTATAAATTAATATAAGCCAAACACAAATAATAACTTAAACTGCTGAACTAAGCGAATCAAATTAAAAAACAACAATTTTGAAAATTAATAGGAGTTAATTAATTGAGAGCAGCATTTATGAACCCCACTGTACACTAACATGACAATTACACGATTTAAAGAGAAAAATATCAATTACTATAAATGAATATTCACAAAAATTAATAAACTACAAGTTTATAGAGACAGACTGTATATCTGTATCATAAATCAGATGCGAATGAGTGGCAAATTCCTTAAATGACAAAAAATGTCCGGTAAACATCGACAAACTGAACTTGCGAGTAACGTATTTAATAAATACTTGAGGTTAATGAGAAATTAATATATGAGTATTAAAACGCAAAATAAACAGAGTAAATTAAACGTTAAAATTTTAGAAAGAAA
The DNA here is from genome assembly GCA_034190945.1 of Octodonta nipae. Classification (NCBI taxonomy): domain Eukaryota; kingdom Metazoa; phylum Arthropoda; class Insecta; order Coleoptera; family Chrysomelidae; genus Octodonta; species Octodonta nipae. The sequence goes on from CM067217.1 coordinate 112,601,033, forward strand.
TGTCATTCTAAATTTTCTTTGTAAGCGACGCATGCGTGTTGAGATTTGTAGACATGCATAATTATCTGACCCTAAGCCGTGTGGAAATAATACGCGGGAAACAAATAGAATGGCTAATTATGAATTCAATTTTATTTTTTGAGAATTTAAAAATTGTACCAAATTGATAGCGCTAAATCAAAATAAATCAATCTGGCTCGATTGGGCTAAAAAATGTAGTGAATTGGATCTAAGTGGACTGTAGTTTGAGTTGGTTTTATTTTGATAAAAAATTCAATTGCCCTTTATAAGAAAACTCTAACTTTGTCTACGAGTTAGATCTAGTAAAAGCCTTGGGAAATCTTCCATCCATGTATTTGTCTGCACTCGGCGTGGGTAGCCGGCCTTAACCCTGGGTTTTTAGGCACAACTAGAGTTTGTTTGGCAATGCGCACTCACGAGTGGGTTTACAATAAGTTAGTAATAGCTGCACACGCACTTTGGGGTTGCACTAGCGAGCACATAGGATAACGTTTTTTCCTTGAGAGTTTCTAGCGAGATCCGTACTGGACGAGAGGCGAACGGCTAGTATATTTTCTTTTTACTGCGATTGCGCTGAAGGCATCGAGTTTTTTCCAAGCAATTGAGAATATACATATGTAAATATAAAGGCTCTCTCTTTTAAACCCAAAAAAGACAGAGTGTTCTGAACAGTAAGGTTACGTTAATATTTATGTAATAAATTTGTAAATATTATAAAGGAAATCATTAATAAAAACGTATTTACCTTTTAGTAAAATTAAGTGAAATAACTTGTTTTCAAATATCTCGGTCTGACACATAAACAAAAAAAATTCTGGAACAGAAACGAACTCACGTTGTCATGTATACTTGCCGTGAGCCACATGAGGTGACGTGACGTGACTATAGTGTACTTTTAGCTGATTTAAAAGCATGAGTAAATTGTATTGCAGATATTTCGAGCGTGCCGTGACCTGCCGTAATAGCATGTGACCATGTGACCTCACATGACGTGCCGATAATGTGTTTCCACCTAATTGTCAACGGATTGAAATACAGAAATCCTACATTTAGAAATGAAGCGGCTGGAAAACTGAGGATGATGTAATTATTAGTAAAAATCGTGAATAAAACGTAAAAAATCTGTTATGTGAACTTCTTTTTGTAAATGGTTGTCTCCGGTTTTTGTAATCTCTGCAAGTGATATGAGTTTATAGTGTGTTAATTGTGATATAAATTAATAAGCGTGTGCCCAGTTTTGACTTTTTATAAAAAGGAGTGATTTTATAATTGTTATTTTGTTATAAAACTTTTTGAAACAGGTCAACATTGGGAAAAAATTGTATATTTGTAATATTTTTATACTTATTAACAAATAGATGTTGGTGAATTAGATGTAAATAAAAATTATTTAATTTTACATTCTCGTGTTCATATTACATATTTATTTTGAAAAGTGTCAATTTACAAAGTTGGTGTTTCTACTTCCTTGTTCACCTCTCTCTGGATAAAACGTAATTAACAATTCTTTTCATCGCTGAATAAACTGCTATAATTAAGTTATCTCTTCTGTTATCATTATGGAACAAATTTCACTTGCATTTTATTCTAGAATAGTTTCTTTTTAAAGGATTCTAACATTTTCACACACTGGTTTTCCATATATTTTTTCTTGTCCAGTTGGACTAAAAACTCCATTAACTGCAATTAAATGACTATTTTTGGCATCTTTATGCTGTAGTTGTATTTTAAATATTTCCAAAGGTATGCTTGGTGAATGCCCCTGGAAAAATATCTTCAGAAGTTTGTTGAAGTTGTCGAGTTGATGGACAATACCATAATCAGTTTAGTAATTATAATATAATGAGTTCTTCAGAGTTTAATTTATGTAGGATATTTATCTTGACTCCTAAAAAAATTTGCAAATAAAATTTTGCTTGTAAGTAATTTTTATCTATGTACAAGGTATTTCATTCACTTAACACTTTATTAATGTTAAATACAAATGTGGTTATTGAACTTTGATGGTTAAATTTGAATTTTTTGGATGTGAATTCTGCACATTAACCTAAATTTATTCACGTAGATTTGTTCGTAGAAAACTGATTTCTACGAACAAATTTCCCGGTCGGTACTAGTGGCTGCCCCAAATTGAAACAATTTTTTGGACACTTTTTCTTACACAGGGTGTGTCCTCCTTCTACTCAAACCTCCAAATTTAGTATTTAAAATTATCGTACGAAATCGTACAGTATAGGTTTGTTCCTACATGCAGTTTCCATACCGCCATGAAACTGCATCGAATTTGTGCGCAACCTGCATTCCATAACTGTTGTGTTCCCGCAATTTGTTTAGTGTATTGTTTAAATTAGATTGAATTACTTCATTGATTTTTAAACTTCTGCACCTTTTCCAAAACCTCCCGTCACGCTAATGCTAATTTTAAGTGTTTTTGCGTGTAAAATAAATACAGTATTCGTGATCCGTGTATTGACTTCCAAGCTATTTGGACGCTTTTTTGATTCCGTCTTAAGACGGTCGGTTTTTGTTGTTATTGTGTTACGATTTCGCGAGTTATAGTTCCGGTCGTAACAACCACTAAACAGCTTTTTTTGTTTCTTTTGTGTTTACAAAAGCGCATCATTTGTTGTTAAACCCGCATTTTTGTTTGCTCAATCAATGAACATTACGTCGCAATTTTTTTGTGTAACGTGTTGTCCTGACGAAGCTCTAAAATCAGTTCCTGCTGTTGCTGCGCTAGCCTCTGAAGAAAGAAGAACCAAGAAAACACCACCTGCAGAGCTTCGACGTAAAAGGTCAGTGGTTAACTTTTATTTGGTGATTCATTTACGCGATGGCCCGTGTTTATTGATTGTTCCTCTAAAGTTCCTTCGTCAATTATATACTTGTATTGAACCAGCATTGAACTAAAACCGCAACATCTAATTCATACATTTTTTTGGATATTAATATGTAATGTGCCATCGAAGACATTCCATAATTTCGTACAACTTCGAGCCGGATGCAATTTGAGTTAATTTCGTGCAAAGTTTATCGATCAAACCTTTGATTTTTCGTTGCAATTAATGTTGAAAACCGTATTGAATTTTCGTTTCTTTATTGGTTAAAAGAGAAAGCAAGTTCGGGATATTCACTACTCCGTTGAATTATCCCGCAAGGCAAAGCGAAGTGTTGACAAAAAGTTACCATTGAATTCAAAGCAACATTCTTCCCGTTTCACTACATCTTTGTTTGTCACTAAGAATAGAAATTGTTTAGTTTGTAAATCCGATCATGCGATTTACAAATATTCTGAATTCTGGTACAAATCAGATCCGCGCGGTTTAAGTTTGTTAAAGATTTTAGACTTTGTTTTAATTGCTTAGGCGATTCTCATCAGTCGAATCGCTATAAATCTTTATCCACTTGCCGCAACTGCAAACAACGCCTTCACACATTGCTTTGGTAAATCGTAGTGATTCAGGCATTCGGTCTGAATCTAGTGCTTCCCCCGCAAACCTGGCTTCCACATCTGGTGGATCCAGTACCATTAATACTGTTGAAAGTCCCGAAACTTCTCTAACGCAGACTTCTTGTCATAGTTCACTTTTGTCATAAAATTCAAATGTGTTGTAATCTACCGCTTTAGTTGAGGTATTAGATAAGCACGGTTCTTATCAAACTTTGCGATGTCTGCTAGATTCTGGTAGCATGACATCATTCATTGCGAGCAATGCTGTGAAACGTCTTGGCTTCCGACCTATGCCCGCTTCGATTCAAAGCAACGGGCTAGGTTCTATGCAGAGTACCTCTGCTGAGGGCTCTCTTACCCTTTCTCTTCGCTCTATAGTGGAGCGTGAGTGCAATTTTGTTGTTGATACTATTGTTTTGCCCCGCATTTGCAATGATATGCCTGTTGCGCCCATTAACATGGCTAATATGGCATATCTAACCAATGTGAAGCTTGCTGATCCTGGTTTCAATAGCCCAGGCGCTAATGACTTTTTGTTAGGTGCCGATATATTCTCTCATGTTTTGTTGGATGGACGTCTTCTGGGAAAGGAAGGTGTTCCTGATGCTATTAACACTGTGTTTGGTTACATCCTTATGGGTAGAGTGTCTTCGAGTTCAGTTAACTCTCACTCTCAGTCAGTTATAAACCCAACTTCGCTTTTTTGTAAAATTGAAGATGTAGTATCATTAGATGATTCACTCCAAAGGTTCTGGACAATTGAAGATGTTCCTACCGCACTGTTTCAGTCCCCTGATGATCTTATCTGTGAAAAAAATATTTTCTGAGGGATGCAGGTGATTGGATTCAGGTAGATTCGTTGTGCCCCTTTCTTTTCGAAATACACTTCCTGCTTTTGATGGAATATATAATCTGGCCGTACAACATTTCTACTCTTTAGAAAGACGTCTTCTACAGCAACCAGATCTCTACAATCAATATTGTGATTTTCTTAAAGAGTATTTGGAGCTGGATCATATGGAGTTGGCTCCCGATCCATCTACTTCTTCTGATTGTTACTACATGCCGCATCGTTGTGTTTTGAAGCCTGATAGTGGCACAACCAAGCTTCGTGTAGTGTTTGATGCATCCGCTAAGATACCTCATCGGTTGTCTTTGAATGATTGTTTGTTTACCGGTCCCAAACTGCAGCAAGACATTATCGCTATTTTGTTGACCTTGCAGTATTTTGTTTTGCCTCGCTTGCTTGCCATAGAAAACTTTTCTAGTTGTGAACTTCACGCATTTAGTGATGCTTCTGAGAAAGGTTATGCCGCTGTTGTTCATTTTGTGTTCGAAATCGCATCTGGATTTCGTCAAAGTTTTTTTTGTGTTGTCTAAATCGAAAGTTGCCCCTTTGAAAACTTTGTCACTTACCAGATTGGAACTGTGTGCTTCAGTTCTTACCGCTAAGTTGGCTCATTATGTTTATGAGCAATTCAATAGTCGTTTGTTGTTCAAGGCGATTCGTTGCTGGTCAGATTCCACGGTAGTCCTTTCATGGCTTAGTTCTTTCCCGCACCGTTGGAAGACATTTGTCAGTAATCGAGTTGCTTACATTCAGGAAAAATTTCCTTCTTCACATTGGTTTTACATTCAATCTTTTGATAACCCCACTGACTTGGGTTCCCGCGGCACTTTGCCATCGGAATTGTTAGGCAATACACTTTGGTGGAAAGGCCCACAATTGTTAGTTACCCCTTGTTTGCCACATGCTTGCTCAGACTCAAGCATGTCACCACTAGTTATGACTGAAGCCCGTATAGTGGCGCTTCAAGTCACCGCTTCACCAAATTTATTTGGTACTTTGTTAGAAGAACATTCTTCTATTAATCGCATTACCCGCATTATAGCTCATATTTGTCGCCTTTGTTGATAATGCTCGCAATCCAAACCGTAGAGGCTCTGGATCATTTTTGGCTGCTGAGTTATATCAGGCTCAGCTTCGCATTGTTCCATATGTTCAAGATCAATATTTTTCTAAATAGGTTTCCCTTCTTCGAGAACGAAAACTTTTGTCAAAATCGCTTCGTAAACTTTCGCCTTTTCTTGATGAACAGGGAACTCTTAGAGTTGGTAGTAGATTGGCTAATGCTCCATTGCCGTTTGATACTAAATTTCCCGCACTGCTACCAAGTAAAAGTCGTTCGACTAATCTAATTAGCGAAGATTGTCATGTCACCAATTTCCACGCAGAAATCCAACCTGTTCAATTTCTTTTGCAGCAACGATTTTGGATTCTACCCGCAAAGAAAGTAATTCGTAGTGTCATTTCTAAATGTGTTTTTTGTTGGAAGCTTAATTCTTCTGCTTACCAACCCTTCATGGGAATTTTGCCCCTTTTCCGCGTTTTACAATTGAAACCATTTTTTCCATTGGAGTAGATTTTGCTAGTCCCTTCACTATAACTATGGCTAAAACTAGAGGGTCGAAAACTTTAAAGGTTTATCTGTGCCTGTTTAAGTGCTTTGCAACAAAAGCTGTTCATTTAGAACTCGTATCAGATTTGTCTGCTGATGCGTTCTTTGCAGCTTTGCGATGATTCATTGCACGTCGTGGTCGAAGTAGCTGTATCTATAGTGATTGTGGTACTAATTTTGTGTGTGCTCACAAGCAGATCTCGAAAGCTTTTAGAGCTACTGCTGCACGAGAAACCATTTCTTGGCATTTCAATCCCCCTTCGGCTCCTCACTTTGGAGGACTATGGGAGAGCGGAATTAAATCCGTTAAAGCTCACTTAAAACGTGTTGTTGGAGATCAAATCTTAACCTACGAAGATCTTTCTACTGTATTTGCACAGGTCGAAGCAGTTTTAAACTCGCGACCTATAACCCCTTGTAGCAACGATCCATCGGATCTTACCGCCTTGAGTCCTGGAATGTTTCTTACCATGGAACCTTTAACAGCACCTCCTGAATCTGATTTCTTATCTGTCCCATCTAATCGTCTCAACAGATGGCAGTTACTGCGTCGATTGCATCAGGCATTCTGGAAACGTTGGTCGCAAGAATATTTACATACTCTTCATCAACGGAGCAAATGGACTGATCCCTCTGAGGTTGTTAAGCCAGGTACTCTTGTTATTTTGAAACAAGACACTTCCCCTCCTTTGAATTGGCCATTAGGGCGCATTATTGACGTACATCCTGGAGGTGATGGTGTTGTACGCGTTGCTACAGTTAGAACTACAAGTGGTACTTTGAAGCGACCTCTTGTAAAGCTCTGTCCACTGCTAGTGGACCCTTAGTTTTGAAATTAGTAATTCAAAGCTGGCGGAATGTTGCGTTCCCGCAATTTGTTTAGTGTATTGTTTTAAATTTGATTGAATTACTTCATTGATTTTTAAACTTCTGCACCTTTTCCAAAACCTTCCGTCGCGCTAATGCTAATTGTAAGTGTTTTTTGCGTGTACAGTATTCGTGATTCGTGTATTGACTTCCAAGCTATTTGGACGCTGTTTTGGTTCCGTCTTAAGACGGCCGCTTTTGTGGTTATTGTGTTACGATTTCGCGAGTTATAGTTCCGGTCGTACTACCGCTAAACCGCTTTTTTTGTTTCTTTTATATTATTGGAACGAACTTCATGTCTCGGTTGTGGCTAAATAAAATTCATAATCCAACGTTAATGCGATTTGATATTACCAATATTTATGGTTCATATAGAATATGTAGAGTTCATATTGAGCAAAAATTTAAATCCCAAGATACACACAGGGCTGAAGCGAGACGCTGTTCCTACTCTTTATGTCAGGTAACATTGTAGTTAGTGTAACTCGCCAAAAACATTTGACACCAAAAGCAAGGTATTTTTATAAGAAAATTGTTCACTGATAGCTACAATGTCAAGAATCCAAATCAAATTAAATCCTAAAAGTCATGACTCCAACATGCTGAACAGGTAGCTGGATCTACTAACTTACAAAAATTATTAAATAGGGTCAACTAACCAACATACAATTTTATTCTGTGCCAGATCACAAACCAAATAAAGAAGACATATGGAAGGCGATACACATTAGATTAAAAAGTATTAGTATTATCTTTGTATAATGCAAGTGGTCATGGATACCGATTGTTGTCAAAAAAATTAGTTTCACCTCAAAAAACACCATCTGGAAACTACTGAATAGAATTTCTATCAAATAAAATGAAAGATCGAATGTGCAGCTTTACTGTAGGCAGTTTAATCGAACAGATTTCAAAATGGGTAAGTTTTTAATATTCTGTCCTCTTACTTTGTCAAAATTAACACGTATCTTCTCTTTTCCGATATTGAGGACAAACATAGTCTGCCCAAAGAAGCAGCAGATTCAGTAAAACTGATTTCATTTTTTAATAGCAATTTTGACAGCTGCAATTCTCATACAAAAGTTCACCTATCAACAAGCCAATGAAAGGAGCAATCTTCAACTTCAGGACATGAAGAGTTTTGAAATGAGCAAATTAAGGTTTTAAATAGTATGAAAATCTTAAATCAAAAGAAGCAATTTGTTGGGCGTCGTTCTATAAAGAATGTTATAATTACTTTGAAAGGTTTTATTTATTAAAAAAAATTAAATACAAACAAAAATATTTTTCTGATTTGTTGAAAATAACACCACAATTGCTCAAAAGCCCGTATATTTCAAATATTACAAACATTTCAAGGTTTAAATCAGACCCCATTTTTAATGGCAATAAAAATTAACACAACTTAATAAGAAAATTAAAAAAAAAATAATTTTCTTATTCAGTGGTGTTAAATTTTATTGTCATTGAAAAATGGGTATGATTTAGACCCTGGACAATTTGAAATATGCAGACTTTCCAGCAATTGTGTTATTCCTATAAAAACAGAAAAATTCAAACTAGAGGTAAAACAACTATCTTTCAGATAACAATATCCTTAACTAGTTGCTTTTAAGTTATAAATGTTTCCTTCATCATTGACAATATTGCTATAAAAGAACTACTTTCTCTTTCATCAACTACAATACCATAACGAAATTCATGTTAGGAATTGTATTAAATATTGCAGAAAAATGTATTAATATGTCAAATAATACAGCACAGTAATTTATCAGTAATCTGTGTTTCATAATATTTCTGTCATATTATCAAATTTTACTACTTGTCCAGACTTGGTGAGCAGTTCCAGTTATGTGTTTTGTCGTGGTACAATGAGAAATATTGACACAATCTATTAACCATGTACACCTTTCTCAAAATAGCCGAAAACCTAATAAATAGTTTGTCTTCTAGAGTGTATCTTCTAGCTTGTAGTTGTTTTTGTTTGGTTTGGATATGGACCCTGTTACAATTGAGTCCTAGCTTTATTACTTTTACTAATAATGTCCCTCAGTTATCACTATCAGTTCGCATCGCTCTCTCTATCACATACAGTACTTGCTGTAAATAGACTGTTTTTATTTAAAAAAAATTATTCACAGTACAAACAATTATTAATATACTGTTTGATATAATTTTTTGGTACTTAGGCACCATCAATTTAAATAACTCAAATTACATGGTTCACATATTGACCTAACCTTCTTATATTCTACTATATTGGTGAAATTTAACAAAAAGCTTCCCTACATTATCTTTTTCTGCATTACCATAAATCTTTTAATCAATATAAGTTCTTTACCTACTTCACTGCGAACACATATTGTAATCTGAAATACATAAATTTTTATTGCATGTACATTATTTAAAAACTTGAATATGCAGCAATTTTGTAAGCAGAACTCAATAATTCATATTAACGTTTCCTCACCTCTAATGTATATGGTATCCTATAATAGTAATTCTTATATTGATTATAATCATCTAAAACTGGAGGATTTTAAGGTTTTTATTTAAGCTTACTTTAATGTTTTCAATAATTGCACCTAGTCTAGGTGTTTTAAGCATTTTTTTTAATTGTTTTAATGAATCTATAACTTACATTTTGTATATTTTAAATGTAAAATCTAGAATTAAATTTAAACCATCCCTATGCATTAATTAGCGTAGATAGGTTATGCTGTATCAGATTAATAATTTGGCATAAGAGGAAAAAACTAATTTATTCCAATTTTTCGTATACATTATTGTATTTTCTGATTGGTAGATAATAAAATAAATATTTATTTGTGTATTGTGTTTACATTATACCTGACCTTTACATAAAATTATAAATATCAAACAAGTTTCCTGTATTACCGGCCGTTTGGTGTTCGGCTCGGGCATTGGAGGGCGCTCAAAACAGTTACGATGTATAACATGGGAGTTGACGCTCTAAGAGTGGATACTTTGTGATACCAACACAGAATTTGACGTTTGTTTTGTAAAGCGGAGAATTTATATGCTTTTTAAGGTGCATTTTCATTTGACGCTAGAAACCAGCGTCAAGTATCATAGAGTAGAGACTCAAATAGTATGGTATAATTTCAATAAAAGCGCCATCTGGAAAAATATGATCGTTGTTATAGCGGCAAACTACAGCGTCAGAATGGAAGTGTAGCGTCGATGAAATTGGCAAAGAAAACACAGAGACGACCAATCAAAATTATCTAATTTTTAACCGCCTTACACTGATATAATTAGTACTTGAAATGTGGATCCATAAATGCCAATAATTCGGCCACCAAATATTGCAAAAATGAAACGAAAAAGGGTTATCTGCTCTGATATCCAACGAAATATGACTATAATTTGCTCAAGAAAAATATCCGAAAAAATTATACAAATATTCCAAATAACATATTATAGCCGATTAGCACTATTAGCAGTAAAAATTCGAGACCAATTTTGCTGTTATGCCGAAGGAGTCGGTGCTGTCAATACAATTAAAAAAATATTTGAAGACTTTACCATTCTTATTAACGCCTAATTTTTTTCCGTCAATATCCAAAATCTGTATGACAACTCAAACTTGGTATTTTTGTATATGCTAATTATATACAATATTTTATTTCCATTATTTCATTTAAATAACTTAGTAAACTGGCAGTGTTAAACTAATTGTAAATTGATCATGCATAGGTTTTATTAAAAAACAAAGTGGTTTACAGACTATAAAAACCGGACTTGGCTTTATAAGTGTGCAGTTCTCTTCATATTTCAAACCAATGACTTTTTAATTATAATTATACCTTAATTTTCCATTCTGATAATTTATATTTTTATATAACTTCTCTTTAGTATTCCATAATTTCAATAATAAATTCCTCTAAGCATTACCTATTTTAGTTACAAATCATTTAGTTAGGTTACTGTGAAATTTAATGGTACACATTAATTCCTTGCATTTAATAATTCCCTGTCTAATTTTAACTCAGTTAAAATTACTACTAAAGTTTTTAAAGTATCTCGTATTAAAGAACAAACAGGTAATTTAGAAGACCGAACTTTAAAAAATCGCTGTCTACCAAAACCAGTAAATGTCAGCGTCAACAAATACTATTCAAGCGTCAAACGATTCAAAACTAAACACGATTTAGCTTTGACGCTAGACGCCAGCGTCTAATGTCATAGAGAATATAGTCCCGTGGTATATTTTCGACATTTGTTCCATGGTCATTCTGACCAGTATAGATATATGAGATATTTTTCTGAAACTCCTAGATATCAAAAATCATTTAGCGAAAAATTATCAATATAAATATCTAGATGACAAATTTTTATTTTTTTCAGATGGCGCTTTTATCGAAATTATACCACATAACCATCTATTTGAGTCTCCAGTCTATGACACTTGACGCTGGTTTCTGGCGTCAAATGAAAATGCACCTTTACTGCTTTATTCACGAAGTATAGATACAAGGAGTCCGAACGTAATGTTAAATAAATGGTAGCATTTTAGGGGACAGAATATTTTGCCGGTAGAGCACGCCACTTTTGAGGAAGTACTTCGTTTAAATCCTTACGCGGGTAATCTTGTTGATACTGACAGCTGACAGCAAACAATTTTATTAAAAAAATAAATTAATGTTATCAACAGGTCTTTAAGAATTAAAATTATAGTTCATCTCTTGTCTCTACGTGTTAAACTATTAAACAAACCGTAAGTGAAGTAAAGAATTTAAACATAGTTTCTGCAAATTAAGTAGTAAATATAAATACAAAAATGGTTAAATGCCTATTTATTTCAATATTACAATGCTTGATAATAGGAAAGTAATTAATTGATTACAATCAAATATATTATTTATTAATCGTATTAGTTATAAATAAAAGACGTTTAACATTTAAATACCAAACAATTTAGACAAATACACTAGTGGAAATTTCTCTTCATAGTAAAAAAGTTTGAATTATTATTTAAGTTAAGATGATTAATTTTCTTTCTATTAATAATAACCCTAAGTTACAGTAATTTGGAAATTTATAAATACAATATTTATTAACAACACTGATGTTTAATATTATTTTTAGGTTACTCACTTTCGGAACTTTGAATATACCCACTTTAGCCACATTTCCACTTGCCTTTCGGCCACTGAGGCAACCATGAACAGCACACCTTCCCATTTTTGGATTAAAACTATTTTTAAACAATTACATTAATATTTTATACTTAGTTTTATAATTTTAATAATTTCGACATTCGACAGCGCGTATTTACGTTTGATAATAATAACACCGGTACGTCCTGAACATTTGCGCAGCTAGTGGCAGAAAAGAGAACTATGATCTGGGTTTAATATTGTATACCACGAATACTGCGAAAAAGCCTATACCGTTCGGACTCCTGGTATCTATACTTCGTGGCTTTATTAAAGCGCTGCGAGTAAAACTACTATTTAGTATACCGCTTTAAGAAAGCGCTTCATTATTACGATTCCCTGAATGCACCCAATAATGTATTGACAGTTTCCACTGCACATGATTAATAAGAACCACCAAACGATTCTTGCTCTTCACCATATATTTAATCCAGACGTATATATGTCTATAACGTTTTACTGTACTTCGGGTCTTATGCGCATGTTCGAACTTAGATATAGCCCATGGAGATCGTTGTTTTTATTTTACTGATGTTTGAAAAAGAGATATGTTAGTAAAAATGAATACTCATCCAAAAACTTAACTTACAAAATTTTATTGTAATGTAATTTTATAGAAAAAAACTATAAAAAAGTGAATAATTTTCAAAATTCCGTGACAAATCTAATTGTATATGTCTATAATCTTCGAGGTTTTTTGAAAAATTCTTGTAGAATTTCATCAATGGAAAGTGGTGTATCGAAATGGATATTTATTGTTTCAGAGCATTTATTACCTCCTCCGTTTGAAATAAAGGTCCATCGTCCCTGTGTCCTCGAAGAGCTATTCCTTGTCGCCCACACAGAACAATAGCACCAATAATAGGTTTCAATTTTTCACGGGATTCTTCTATAACCTTTTCTTTTTGATCGTCGAGTTGCATATCTACTGATTTCGTTTTCCCATTTTTAATGTCTCGTAGATGTCGATGCCAACTACGGACTTTTGGTGATATTCATTTTTCGCGTGATTTGAAAATGTTTCTCTTGCGTGTTGCCAGTTACGAAATGGTTTAGTTACAAGCTGACCCAACGTTGCACCTACTGCTCCACCAGTTGAAATTCCGAATGTTACACAATACTTGCAATAAGCGCTATCTTCTTCAGCAGAATAAGCCAAGAATTTGTAGTTTGTCAACCATACGTTTTGGAATCGTAAATTTCTATGGCTGGGTCTCGAAAACTCGAATGTCGCTGGCGGAATCCACGTATTATCGACGATGTTTAGTATTTCAGTTGGCGTTCGTTTCTTCATGTCTCTATTCCGGATAACCACAGCAATGTCACAATTGGTAATCGTAGTTTTTTTTCGGGTCATTGCTTACTTTATTTACAGCGCTGTTGACTTGACTATCGTCTTCACTCTGCAAGCAACATAATTATTTATTATCCATTTTATTTTTTATACTGGTTTTCTTCTTTTTTTCCAGAAAAACAATTTTTTCTCTTTGAGAATCGATTTGGTGACTATTACGATTGCTTCAAGAGTATATCAAGGATTTATTATTACATACATTGCAAAAAAAAACCAATTTGCATTTCGCGCGATTTCGAATTTTGCACGAAAAAACTTATCACAATAAAGAAAAATGCTTTGAAAATTTATGAAAAAATATTTATTCTGAAATTAATCTTAAAGTTTTGTGTCGTACCTTACTGTGAAAAAAATTTGTTTACCAACTAACTAAAAAACATGAAGAGATATCCCACATAATGTACGTACTTACCATTTTTGTTTTTTACTTTCATCGACTTCTGGTTCCGTTCGCTTGAAATAGTGAAATAAATTTCGCTTCATTTTCCAAATGTGAAAAACTACCTACCTATTTACACGTGGTTTCTTTATGCGATAAATCACGTTAATTGTTTTGATATGTAAGAGTTTTGGGAACTCGTAAAACAATCAACATTACACGTTATGGTTGTTGACAATTGTTGACAGTAGCACAAACTTAGCGAAGGCAGCGCACCAACTAAAACCGACAGCTATGTGTTCCGAAATTATATTGAGTTCAACTCGCCCGTGAAATTTGCGCGCGTCGAATTCCGGTGATTTTTGGAACGAAAAGTTTTGACGATATAAAGCGCGCGATTTTTAAAATCTAAAGGGCTACTGCGCAGTTGATTCTTCATTAGATTTGCTGAAATATTTAGAATAGCTTAGGATATTAACATTTTTTTTTAATATGAATGTTTACTTGTGACGTAGATTATTCTAAATTATTTTATATGTTTTTCAAAATATATTATGCATTAGATTTAACGAGGGTTAAATAGATTTAATTGATTTACTCTACCACGTAATGATATTTAAATTAAAAAGTGAATGTAATTAAAAATCCAAACCCCCTCACCATGGTAAAATCCTGGATCCGCCACTGGTAACAGGCTATTTCATTTAGTGGGTGGAAGCAGCCAATGAACAACATGCTGAACGTATTTGATTGGAAGCAGCTCCCAACCCAGTGAAATAGCCTCATGCCCTCTCTATTGCCCTCTCTTTCTCTTTAGTCTTACCACGACATTTGTGCATGACAGGCTATATCAAGAAGGTACATGATCTAAGTGTTCGAAAATGCCGCAATTGGCTCTTGTGTTGTGGGTTATGTTTTCCCTCTGTTTGATTCTTGGCAACGCTTGCGCAAAACGGTTTAGGTACAGTAGCACGGTATAATTTGCTGTCTCTCTTACTCGAGGACCCTTCCGCTTACGGGCGATAGCAGTATATCAGTATTAAGTAGGTATATACTCTTCACCAAGGATTGAAATGACGATACAAGAAACGGTAGATTGTTTGGTTGGAACACCATAATGCGTCGTTTACTGAACCGTCGTAACTTGGTTGAAACAGGTTTTCTTTAATGTCACATGTACAAACCTTATATATGTTGTATTCATAGAGCTTGTACTTCTGGAGGTAGCTTGTAATGCAACAATATCGTGCCAATGCTAGAAAGAAAGGGCCATAAAGAGGGTAAGAGGCTATTTCACTCAACTGGCTATGTCCAGAAGGTACATGCTCTAAGCCAGAAAGTGTATGCTCTAAGGTTGTATTCGACCAAAGACATAAAGGTTGCTCGATAGATATATATTTTTCCGAAACCAGACTTCACAAAGTTGGTGCGAATATTTTTATCGTCACATTTTCTAATTAAATTGTTACAAAACTCACATTAATCGGATGAAACAAAACCAAAAAAACTCTTCAACTGTCAAGAGACAAAGCGGCCCAATAACTAGAGGACGGGGGCTGGCTGATACGTCACAAGGAGTTCAGTCATAGAGGTATTATACATAGAGTGAATTAGATATGGGTGTTACTGTAAGTGGCAGTGTAATAACAATAGAAAGAGAAAGACAATATCAGGGTGCGCTTGCTATGTCTCTACTATGGAGTGTAGAGTGAAAGGAGGACAAACTTATATGGGAATAAAACTGAAAAAGTGTCCAGCGGACGGTTTCAAATAAGGAGTTCAAGAAATGACCAGAATGGCGCAAGTGTGACCACAGGGTATGTTATGAAGTTAATTGTCAACGGATTGAAATACACAAATCCAACATTTAGAAGTGGAGCGGCTAAAAAAGTGAGAATGATGTAAAATTATTAGTAAAAATCGTAAATAAAACGTAGAAAATCTGTTATGTGAACTTCTCTTTGTAAATGGTTGTCTCCGTTTTTTGTAATCTCTGCAAGTTATATGAGTTTATAGTGTGTTAATTGTGATATAAATTAATAAGCGTGTGTCCCAGTCTTGACTTTTTATAAAACAGTGATTTTATAATTGTTATTTTGTTATAAAACTTTTTGAAACACTTAAACATTGGGAAAATTTTGTATATTTGTAATATTTTTATACTTATTAACAAATAGATGTTGGTGAATTAGATGTAAATAAAAATTATTTATTTTTACATTCTTGTGTTCATATTACATATTTATTTTGAAAAGTTGGTGTTTCTACTTCCTTGTTCACCTTTCTCTGGATAAAAGGTAATTAACAATTCTTTTCATAACTGAATAAACCGCTATAATTAAGTTATCTCTTCTGTTATCATTATGGAACAAATTTCACTTGCATTTTATGCTAGAATAGTTTCTTTTTCAATGATTCTAACATTTTCACACACTGGTTTTCCATATATTTTTTCTTGTCTCCATTAACTACAATTAAATAACTATTTTTGGCATCTTTCTGCTGTATGTCTATTTTAAATATTTCCAAAGGTATGCCTGGTGAATGGCCCTGGAAAAATATCTTCAGAAGTTTGTTGAAGTTCTCGATGGGCAATGCCATAATCAGTTTAGTAATTATATAATAATGGGTTCTTCAGAGTTTAATTTGTGTAGGATATTTATCTTGACTCCTAAAAAAATGTACAAATAAAATTTTACTTGCAAGTCATTTTTATCTATGTACAATGTATTTCATTGACTGAATACATTTATTAATATTAAATACAAATTTTACCAATCATTTTAAATCTGGTTGTTTAACTATGATGTTTAAATTTGCAATTTTTGGATGTGTACTTACTTTACAGCACATTTTAAAAAAAAAATTCTTGATAGGTTCTGTTCTAACTGCACAAACTCTTCTTTCCTATTAATAATTAACCAATCTTGAGCGTCAGTTTTTGGTTTTAATGTTAACTCTCAGGCATGTAACAAACCCATCTTTTCTTATTTACCCACACATTTTTGGTTGGTTTATTTCGCAGATCATATGGAGAGAATATTTTGTGGGAATATAACTAACTGAAAATAATTTTCAATTTAATCATGTCAATAATACTACATTTATAACAAGTAAATAAAAACTTTACAGCATTTATTTTTACTTACTTTTCATTATAAAAAAATATTATAATCTGCTGTTGTAATTTGTGAAATGTATAGGTTAGAATTTTCAATTGTCTTTTAAATGTTATTCTACGAACAAATTACCCCGTCGTCCCAGTGGCGCCCCCAAATTGATACTCTTTTGTGGACACTTTTTGATACACAGAGTGTGTCCTCCTTTGACTCAACACTCCATAGTCTCTACCCTACCAATAATAGGCGTCACCACTGACACTGACCAATCAGGAACGAGCCGCTTATTCTCTCTCTCTTTCTATTGCTATTACATGAATTTCGCTATTTAACGTGCTCTACGGTATAATACCTCTATGGGTTCGGTTTTATAGATCCTTTCACCCTTTGTAATGCACAGGCGCGTTTGGCATGTTAAAAAGCCGGGAAAGTTTCGAGCACTTCACAAATATGCAGGGGGACTTGTATTAATACCCTTATATTATCAGTGAAGTTAACTGAAATATTAGGTAATTAGTGGAGCTTTATTTGTACATCTTTCAATTAAAGCAAATAACTGCATTAAATTATAATGGTGCTTAAAGTGATATTTTCGTCCAAAAGGCGAAAATAAGGCTGATCTATTTGACAGGTTAAGACAAAAATGATACTCATATTAGATTTAAAGTAATTACTATACTGATAATTAATAAAATAAATATTAATAATACAAATTTAATTAACTTATTATTACTATGGTTTTATCAGTCATTGTCTTTTTTACTACAATTTGTGATCTAAATTATGATGGCTATTCATCTTTCGACTGACAGATATATGAAAGTTAATTTATGAGATTTTCACGAAATTTGTACAAAAATTGTATGTAATATTACTGAAGACTGTACAGTTTGTACAACTAAAATATAAAATTCAGTATACAAAGATTTATTAAAACTCAATTTGCATCCTTATATCTGGTCACGGTACATTATGTACAACTGATTTTGAAAAAGTTAACACTAGTCTTATTTAATGTTATATCTTTTAGCAAGTATTGTTATTTGATTTTTGACGTAACTAAGAGAATTTTATTTGTAATATACAGGGTAGCACAGAAATTTCTAAAGATCATATAATCATAAAGTTCCTTTCAAATTGGAAGAATTTGAAAGGGAGATCTTCAGAATTTTATGTGGCGCTCCTAGGTGCGACTTTGTTATAAGATAGTGCATTCGCCAAAAATGCGACCAAAGAACTTTGTTGATTCAGTGATCCCATTAAAATCATAAGGGAAAACCTAGGAAAAATAATTGCATTTATAAAATCCCGTGTGAATGTAATAAATTCTATATTGGAGAAACCTCTAGACCTCTGAATGTTCGAATAAACGAACACAAAAATTACATAAAGAAACGACAATTTGAAAATTCCAAAATTTGTGAACATGCTTGGGACCTTGGTCATAAAATACAGTTTGAAAATTCAGCTATATTACACAAAGAAGAACACAACACCAAAAGAAAACTAAAAGAGTTTGCTTTAATTTTGTTAAATGAAAACGATTGTATCGCTACTACCTCCGTAGAATTCAGTCGTTTCTGGTTGCCGATGATTAAGGAAGAAATTGCTAATGGTCCCTTATGATTGTAATGGGATCACTGAATCAACAAAGTTCTTTGGTCGCATCTTATAACAGTCGCACCTAGGAGCGTCACATAAAATTCTGAAGATCTCCCTTTCAAATTCTTCCAATTTGAAAGCAACTTTATGATTATATGATCTTCAGAAATTTCTGTGCTACTCTGTATATTACAAATAAAATTCTCTTAGTTACGTCAAAAATCAAATAATACACATTGTCAAATATTTTAATTTACATCTTAGAATTGTGCTTTTTTAATCCGTAGTTTCTTAACCATTGACAACGGGGTCTGATCTAGACCCCGAAACGTTTGGAATGTACAGCAATTTTCTTTAAACTGTGGTGTTATTTCCCAAGAAGCACTTATAAATTTGAACTGTTTATTCTTTTCATTGATCTAATAAACGTTCGACGAGATTCGATATAAGGCTTTCAAAACTAATAAAGTCAAATAAATTCTCCAAAAATGATTTACTGTACATATGGCTCCCACATATTCCATGACATTAATGCTTTTTGCTCCATTCTTTACTGATAAAATGTGAGACATATTAATTAAAATCGTTATACTGATAGTTCACTTTATTTTTAGAACTATTTAAAACTTTACTACTAATACTGTATTAGTAAATTACATTGAAAATATTGTATTCACGTTATAAACAAACATAAAGTGCAGTGAATAATTTGTGAAGTGCTCGAAACAAATTACAGACGTTGACGCATGCGCATTAATTTTTTTCGAATATGAAAAGGCCTATTGGAAATTTTTTAATACTGATGAAGCAATGCTATTCTTGGTATTCGAACTGTTAAGCGATAGGTGATAGTTGATTTAGGAATTAATTTTATCCATCAGATTTTCTTTAATATTTATATTCATAATCAAATTAATAAAAAATTTGGTGTTACAATATAGAAATAACAACACTTACGATGTTGAATTATGGTTGTATTACTATAAAATTGCATTTTTATAGCCGCATATATGTCCATCTGGATTAATTTCAAAGATCTATCTAGCCAATAAAAGTAATTCTCCAACAACCGATATGTGATGCCACCCATGCCTTAATTTTATATAGTGTTATGATAAATCAAAATAAAGCATATTTTATAGAGTTGTTTATTTGAAAACAATAACAAAATATTTTTCTTCAGACATAGTGTGATAAAAAACTAATAAATTATTAAATGAACAAATATAAATAAATTAAACCTTTCATTATTCTATAGTTTCAAAAATATTGTCTTCATTATTAACATTTTCATCTCCTGTTGAACTATTTGGCTCCTGATGTTTAGGCTAGTAGTATAAATTTCACTTCATATTCTATATCATTTTATTTGATGGTTTGACTTGATGATAACCACTGTGTAGGGACATATTTTGTGTAAACAATACAATACCATTTAGTGTATTACTTGTATTAGTGAGAAAACGCTTTCTATATTTGATTTTCACTAAATTTACTATGGAAAATATATGCTCACAACTTGCAATTGAATGAGGAATGGAAGTTCTTTTTAGTGCAAATTTGCATAAATCAGGAAATGCATGAAATCAGAAAATAAGGTTAACTAATGGCTAAAAATATTGTTTAACTTTAATTTCTAAAAGCAAAGTAAATAAAATTCAAACTCTAATGTAATTCGTTTATCTGAGTTCGTCCTACTGAGTCTAAATTGCCGTACATTTCCTTGTTATCGTGCAGGATAGTATACAAAGGATTGCTTGATCAATGTTAAAAAATTTCGAACCACATTGTGATGTATTGGCCCTGTTACTTAAGCTGATTTTTAGCGATCTACCGGTTATAATTGTTCCTAAGTGGTTTGAACCAAACACATTCTAGCGGTCTTGGTTAATACCAATGACATCACGAAAACGTCACAAGTAATAACCCAAAGCTGTAGAGCTCCGTGACCTGGGCACCCGTAAATGTGTGCATGACAGGCAATATCTAGAAGGTACATGATCTAAGATAAAAAATAAATACATAACCTAAAATATCATTTAAGAAAGAGACAGACAATCAAAAACAACTACAGCTGTAGTGTCGTGGTAAGACTAAAGAGAGAGAGGGCAATAGTGAGGGCAAGAGGCTATTTCACTCGGTTGGGAGCTGCTTCCAATGAAATACGTTCAGCATGTTGTTCATTGGCTGCGTCCACCCACTAAGTGAAATAGCCTGTTACTGTATCTGTTGCACTCTCTTTCTAGCGTTGCCACGTTTTTGTGCTTGACAGGCTATATATAGGAAGTACATGATCTAAGTTTGTTATTTCTAATACATATAATATTTCAATACAAGGAAATTAATATTAATTTATATACAATGTTTGGATAGCTATTACAATTGTAGTTGATGTTTTACATTTTTGGAAATTTGTTAGAGAGTTATACCAATATGTTTATATTTAAGCTAAATCTACCACACTTGCTTATGCTTATTAAACTATCTTGTGTAGCCATGTACCACAAGAATATCAATATTTGAATACTAATATCAATGGGATGATGTCCTCCACTATATTTTTTATACAACACCTTATTTTTGCCAGTTCTAACAACAGCTCCAATTAATTGTTCAAAAAGTTTTTCTCTATATTCTAAATAACTTAAAAAAATGATAATCATTATACCTGAGAAGCCAGGTCTCTGGATACAGTTGTTTTGGAACCATGGAATGTTCTCTTGTAAAAAGGCAGGCTATACCTATATTTATTTAAATTATATGTAAACAAAAAACTATACAGGTAAAAAGTCCAATCTTCATACTCAAAAAATAAGTCACCACAAATATTTAATAATAAATTTCTGTCCATTTTATCAAAATTATTATTTGAACGATTAAATAACCACAGGAGCTACAAAGTTATTCACTTAAACATAAATAATTAAACATATGATTTTGACGTTTTCCGGTTGAACCAAATTGCATTTTAGCGAATCAGTTTCGGTTCTACTTTTACTGTTCAAAAGGGTTATGTCAAGGTTGGTTGGTTGATTGGTTTGTGGCCTTCGCCAATAAGCATTTAGCCAGCCTCGAGTTGTCTGAGTGTACATGTATTGGATGAGAGGATGCCGTAGCACATCTGGGTCGTACCCATCTCCTTTCCAAAATATTCCACAACTACTTCCGTTGGTTCTGCTTGGTCGATTTCACTTTTCTTTCGCTGCGAACAGACTGCGAGAAACGGTTAGTTAGCTCCTTTCGTTTAAGGATATACGTACATGCGTGTTGCACTGAGTTAATTGCACTACATTAATTACTATTAAGTCTATTGTCCTAGCGCAAGCATGCCATAACCACTAATATTAATATCTTATCCTAATGAGCTTACTATCTATACAATGAAAATTTACAAGAGAGTTAGGGAAGTTGTGACTGCGACTAATTTAATCGACATTGTTCCAACAAACCGACTATACTTTAAGGGTCTTAAATCTTCATATCATTCTCTTTTATAAATCTCCCTATCAGGGATACAGTTTTCTCATTTATATTTCTTAACATATCAATCAGTGAAATTGGTCCTGTTATTTTCCTGTGTCTCAATATTTCCACATATAAATCAAAACTCTCAATACGATTTAGAGGACATTCCCATAGCACATGAGTCAGTGTACCCAGCATACCGCATTCACATAAGGGATCCTGCTTCACGTTGCTACGATGCAGATGAACTGGAAATAGGCCATGCCCAGTCCTCATTCTGACTAAGGTGGTAATATGTCGCCTATCTTTAAAAGGAAATTTACTATACCAAGGAATCATGGGAAAATCTTGTTGTATATACTTATAATGTGATCCCCCCCGTTTATCCTTATCTTCCATGCTCCTTCAAAGCAGCTTTCTATTTTTTAAATAAGTGTGCCATGAATTCATACCCGTCAACCTGGCAGTCATATGGTATCCTTAAAGATCTTCCGATCTTGGCCAGCAGGGCTGCTGTTTCGTTGCCCTCTATGCCTCTGTGCCCAGGACACTAAAACAATGCCACTCTTCTCCCCTGTCCCTTTAAATCTCCTATTAGTCTTCTAATACTTGCCGTGAACCAATTTAGTTTGCTACTTTTCCGACTTCTTATCTTCTCTATTGCGCTCTTGGAATCCGATACTACCAAAATGTCCCATGCCCTCTTCTGTAAAGCTTGTAATATGCCTTCATATATTGCAATAGTTTCCACAGTACTAATATTTAGCAAATCGTGACTTCTAGACATATATTTAGTATCCACATCCGGTATGTATATACCAAATCCCGTCCTCCCTGATTCTGGGTCTCGAGAACCATCTGTGTATACTGTTGTGTATCCTTTAAAGTCGTCATTGCATTTTTTTTGTAACTCTCGATTTACCTCTGCTATGCTTGAGTTTATCTCATCCACCTTTATTGGATTAACTAAATATTCCCATTCTAATTCGTAGTAAGGAGGTCTTTCACTTGTTCGAATTCTGTTCTTAAAGACACCAATCTCCTCCCTGGCCTTAACTCATATTGGTTCGCTCCCCCTTTTCCAAAAACTTCCGGTTTTACACAGGTTAAAAGTTTCAAACATAACTTCTCGAAATGGATTTCTCAAATCTGCCATAATCTTACATACAAATTTGGTCGCCTGCTTTTTCTACGTGCTTCCAGTGACCACTCTCCACATTCCGCTAATAGAGCTGCTATCGGTGTTGACCTCATACAGCCTGTTACAATTCTCAGGGCTTTATAAGCAAATTATCTAGATTTGCTAGATGATGTTTCGCTGTCGGTTGCAATAATAAGCTCCCATGTTCCAGATGTGATCTAACAAGCCCTTTATATAAGGTAAGCAAGGTTACCGGATCCGCCCCCTACCATGTACCACAGACCGCTCTCAAGATGTTTAGGCCTTTCTGCGCTCTAGCCAGTATCTCCCCGATCCATCCTTTCCAATTCATATTGTAACTAAGATTAAACCCTAAGTACTTATATTGCTGAGTCGATTCCAGTTCATTTCCTTTATATATCACTCTATGTGTACTTCTATTCCACAATCCTTTGCCCTTTTTGAATACCATGCTTCTGCATTTATTGATAGATAACTGAAAGTTGTGCTGATCAAACCAGTTCTCTAATGTTGCCAGTTGACTGTTGGCTTGCGCCACCAGCTTCCCCACATCTTTTCCTATAAAGTAAATTACCAAATCATCAGCATATTGTATGCATCTGGCCTCTTGAGAGAACATCTTATGCATAGAAGCTGTATATATGTTGAATAATAATGGACTGAGTGGGGAGCCTTGGGCTAATCCTTGTGTCACAGGTTGTGGGCCTACCAACCTGCCAGAGTTGCTTCTTACCGAAATGCTCTTCTGTTTAAGCAGACTCACCATCACATTTATATAATTGTTTGGTGTTTGGTACTCTGCTAAGTATGATGCCAGCTTATCAATGTCAACGCAGTCATATGCTGCCCTAATATCTAGGAAGATTGCTAATACTAGCTGGTTTTGGCTAAAGGCGTTCATGATTGATGCCACTAAGGTAGCCACTCCATCAACTACCCCTTTCTGAAACCACACTGATATGTAGGCACAAGATTCCGATTCTCTACCTACCACTCAATCCTGTTCTTGATTAGATATTCTATTACTTTCCTGATGCAACATATCAATGCAATAGGTCTGAACTCGCTGGATAAATTCCCTCTTCCTCCTTTTTTTAAAATGGGATGTACGATAATCTCGTTCCATTGCTTAGGGTATCGATTTTCCCGTACTATTTGGTTAATGAAGTTGATCAGCCATACCTTGCCTTCCCCTGGTAAGTTTCTTAACACAGAGTACGGTACTCCGTCCATTCCTGGAGCTGAGTCTTTTTTATCTTTTAGCACCATAAGCAGTTCTTCCATTTCAAAATCCTTGTTATCATTATAGCTGAGTGTTGATGTGCCCATGTCCGGAATTCCTGGTGCTGTCATGTTGTAGAGGATTTCTTCAGCGATCTCCTCCGTCGGAAGTCTGGCAGCATTGTTGACCCTAGCCCGTCTGTTACTCATCTTGTTAATGGTTCTCCAAATGGACTTGAGTGGCGTATTTCGATTTATCGACTCACAAAAAGGTTTAAGGTGGTTCTTCCTTTTAGACTTCATTTTTTTCCTAGTGAAGGCTATAATATTTTTTGCTGCCAGGTAATTATTCCAGCAGCTATCTACGCGGTATTTGCGTAATGCTGCACTTCTACAGGTTATCCATTTTGAACATTCCTTATCCCACCAAATTGGAGAGCTTCTGAATTCTTTGCGAGATGAAGTTGATGGTATGCTTCCCTCTGCCGCCTCCCAGTATCTCTAAAAACTCCTCGTACCCCCCTACTTTTTGAATATGTTCAAATATCCTTCCTGCTTTGTCGCGATAAAGTTCCCAATCAGCCCTTTTAAATAATTTCCTCCTCCTAGATGTCTTATGTGTAACCCTGTCCTCTGTGAAATTCAGAGTGCATAGCGAAGGAAAGTGATCACTGTTACCACAGTCTGGTATAATCTGCCATGAGCATCTGGCTGCCAAGCTTTGCGATACAATCGTAAGGTCTAGAACCGATTTCCTTATTGTTGGTCTTGTCAGTCTAGTTGGATCTCCATTGTTTAATACCACCAGCTCGTGTTCCTCTACCTATCTTGCAATAACCCCTCCCCTAAAATTATTGTGTTCGCTACCCCATGAAACATGATGCGCATTGAAGTCGCCCATTAGAATAAAAGGTGTGAGCAGCTCCTTCATAAGCTCTTCCCAGTTGTTATCATTTATCCTGGCATTTGGATGTATGTAACAGTGATAGAGGTGTATTCCTACCTCTTTTATAAGTATCCCCTGGATGTAACACTTCCCTGGCAACGTCCATCTACCCCTCTTCTAAGTTTTAAGATACATAGTCCTCCCTGATGAACATGATAACTCCTCCGTACCCATTGTGGTAGAATTGATCTGTGTCCTTAAGCCATGTTTCACTGATTGAACATGCAACTGGTCTTATTACGTCTAGTAAAAATTTTAAGTTTTCTAAATTGCTAAAAATCCCGTGAATGTTCCACTGTATAAACCTTAAATCTTTCGTGTTATAATTCATCGTCATCTCCACTTGATACCCACTTAACACTAATACTATCGAGCTTCGTCATGTAATCTAGGACCCTTGTCCTTTCTTGGATTGATAGTAGGCTGGCCACTTTATATATATCCTCCAGGCTTTTAATATTCATGTCCACTTGAATAGATTGTGCATCTGGCTTACTCTTTTCCTTTTCTCTAAGCCCTTTGTAGTCCACTCTTAAAGTACTAGGCTTCTTCATTCTTCCATTAGGGGCCACTAAACATGCTTCATGTTCCTTTGAGTATCCTGATCTTTGTGACTCCAAATCCATCGCCCTCCTTTTTTTTGGCGAAGTAGTAACCATACTATAGCTGGGCCGCGGTTTAGTATACTTATATACCTTTCTTCTTTCTCCTATTTGGATAAAAACTTCCTCTTCTGGTTCCCTTCTCACTGCTGGAAAATCGTTGCTTCTTAGGTTGTATCCTTTTGCTCTCCTACCTTTATTGGGTAGGGGTGGAACCCTCTCTCTTGCCTCGAAGTATGATTTGTTTTCGAAAGACATAATTTCCTCGATCTGATTGTCTTCTAAACGTTGTTTGTGGCATATTCTTGATTACTTTTATGTTTTTTTGGGGAATAACACCACAACAGAAATAAAACTACGTATATTGCAGGAATACCAAACGTTTCAAAGTCTATTCTGACTTCGTTGTCAATGGCTTTATATTTATTGATGTAGATTGCAAAATGAAAATTTGATTTATGACATTTAAAATTGACATTAGAAAATTTGTTGTTTTTAGATATACAGGTAGCACAAAAAATTCTAAAGATCATGAATTATAGTTAACCAGCTTTCAAATTAGAAGAATTTGAAAGAGTTGTCTTTAGAATTTATAAGTGGCGTTCCTAGGTACGACTTTGTTATAAGATAGCGCATTCGCCAAAAATGCGATCAAAGAATTCTATTGTTTCAGTGATCCCATTAACGTCATAAGGGAAAACCTAGGAAAAACCTTATGAACTATCCCGATATTGAGTTGTTCAAAAAGTGGTTACCATTAATAATTTCTTCCTTAATTGTTCACAAATTTTTGATTTTTCAAATTGTCGTTTCGTTTGTAATTCTTGTGTTCATTTATTCGTACGTTTAATGGTCTCGATGTTTCTCCAATATAAAATTTATTGCATTCGCAAGGAATCTTATATATGCAGTTTTTTGAGTTCTGGGTTTTGTTTGTTGGTTTTGTTTTCGATATTAAAGATTTAAGTGTATTTCTTGTTTGGAATGTTGTTTTAACATTAAATCTGTTGCCCACTCTTTTCAATCTTTCTGACAGACCCTGTATATATGGCATAATTGTAACTGTAATGTTGTTGTCTTGAGTAGTAGTAGTGTTAAGAGAAGTTCTGGGTTGATTCGGAAGGTTTGTTTTCTGTTCAAGTCTGTTTAATTCTTTGTTGATAAATATTTTGGGGTAATTGTTTCCAGTGAGAACATTCTTAATAATTATTTTTTCTTTGTTGAATTTATTATCATCAGAACAGTTGGTCTTTGCTCTATCATATAATGACTTAATGACACCTTTTTTTACTGTATTCGGATGATTTGAATTGAAATTTAGGTATCTGTTTGTATGAGTTGGTTTTCTATAAACTTCAGTTTCGAATGAAGATTCTGTTTTTGTTATTAATATGTCCAAAAAAGATAGTTTGTTATTTTCTTCAATTTCTAGGGTAAATTTGATAGTAAAAATAAAATTTTATCAAAAGAAAATAAACCTTTAATTTGGTGGCGTTACGTTGACGACATTTTCGTAATTTGGGAACACAATCTTGAAGAACTAGATAAATTATTAAATGATATAAATAACAAAGAGCCAACTATCAAATTTACCCTAGAAATTGAAGAAAATAACAAACTATCTTTTTTAGACATATTAATAACAAAAACAGAATCTTCATTCGAAACAGAAGTTTATAGAAAAAAACTCATACAAACAGATACCTAAATTTCAATTCAAATCATCCGAATACAGTAAAAAAAGGTGTCATTAAGTCATTATATGATAGAGCAAAGACCAACTGTTCTGATGATAATAAATTCAAGAAAGAAAAAATAATTATAAAGAATGTTCTCACTGGAAACAATTACCCCAAAAAATTTATCAACAAAGAATTAAACAGACTTGAACAGAAAACAAACCTTCCGAATCAACCCAGAACTTCTCTTAACACTACTACTACTCAAGACAACAACATTACAGTTACAACTATGCCATATATACAGGGTCTGTCAGAAAGATTGAAAAGAGTGGGCAACAGATTTAATGTTAAAACAACATTCCAAACAAGAAATACACTTAAATCTTTAATATCGAAAACAAAACCCAGAACTCAAAAAACTGCATATATGATTCCTTGCGAATGCAGTAAATTTTATATTGGAGAAACATCGAGACCATTAAACGTACGAATAAATGAACACCTAGGCCATAAAATACAATTTGACAATTCAACTATACTTCACAAAGAACAACATAACACAAAACGAAAAATAAAAGAGTCTGCCTTAATTCTTTTTAATGAAGACGATTGTATCGCTTCTACTTCTGTAGAATTTAATCGTATCTGGTTACCGACAATTAAGGAAGAAATTATTAATGGTAACCTCCTTTTGAACAACCCAATATCGGGATAGTTCATAAGGTTTTTCCTAGGTTTTCCCTTATGACGTTAATGGGATCACTGAAACAATAGAATTCTTTGATCGCATTTTTGGCGAATGCGCTATCTTATAACAAAGTCGTACCTAGGAACGCCACTTATAAATTCTAAAGACAACTCTTTCAAATTCTTCTAATTTGAAAGCTGGTTAACTATAATTCATGATCTTTAGAATTTTTTGTGCTACCTGTATATCTAAAAACAACAAATTTTCTAATGTCAATTTTAAATGTCATAAATCAAATTTTCATTTTGCAATCTACATCAATAAATATAAAGCCATTGACAACGAAGTCAGAATAGACTTTGAAACGTTTGGTATTCCTGCAATATACGTAGTTTTATTTCCCCAAAAAAACATAAAAGTAATTCCTTGATCTGCTTCTGTCGAATGAATTCCGGGCAGACTTTGGAAATACTATTATGTTCTACAGCATTTCATGCTACATACATACAGTTTCTCCATGTATCTTTTCGCCGCAATTTGCACATTTGTTTTCCCCCCTGCACATCTTCTTTGTATGGCCATACCTCAAACATTTATAACATTGGATTATAGGTAACATATAAGGTAACACCTCAAAATGCAACCCCAGAATAGAAATGTCTCTTGGAATCAATGTCCCCGTGAAAGTCAGACAAACTGTACTTGTGGGTTCCAAAGTGTATTTCCCGTCAGAAGAATTAACTTTTCGCTTAAAGCGTCTAGCTTCTACAATTCTAACTTCCCCGTCTCTCTTGCTACAGTATTTTATAATATCCTCTTCACTGAAATCGAGATCTACATTTCAAATAATACCTTTGCAACTAGTTTTGTTGTAAGGTATGAAAAAATTGTATTGAATATTATTCTGATTTTCGATATAAAAGTTATTAGCGGCTTTATAATTACTAAAAACTATACCTACACGACTACTACCTTTTCGGTTAATCTTGCATACATCATTTACTTTCATATCATGAATTATTCTAGCTAATTTAAGGCAATGAACGTTGCCTACATTCTCGTTTGTATCTTTTGATTCCATACAAACCTCAAAAGGTCCCGCACAAGAATACTTGTATAGAATTTGTTCTCTTTTTTTAACTATTTTTTCTGGAACTTTCTTAATGTCTATATCATCTTGCGGGACAGTTTGAGTCTGTTCAGGTTGAGATGATTCTCAACCTGAAAATTTCGTAACTAATTTTAGGTGGGGGTGTCTCGCCCCCCCCCCCCCCTACGATTGTCCATCTTTCCTAAAGATTTAACCTATATGCACAAGCGCGTGCTCAAGCACAATTGTCTATTCACAAAAGCCAAGCAAATATAAAAAAAGTCTACCTTATTCACAGTTTTTTCCGTAACAACCGTTGAAGCTCACTTCTACAGCCGATTAGACAAAATTTCGCTTTACAGCACCAGATTCGTGTACACTCTTCGAGCGCAACCAACTGTGCAACCAACCAAGTCCAGGCTTATGTCAAAGTACAACACTGTCAACCAAGGGTATAACCACGAAGTATAGATACAAGGAGCTCGAACGGTATAGGCTTTTCCACATTATTCGTGGTATACAATATTAAACCCAGATCATAGTTCTCTTTTCTGCTACTAGCTGCGCAAATGTTCAGGACGTACCGACGTGATTATTATTATCAAACGTAAATACGCGCTGTCGAATGTCGAAATTATTTAAATTATAAAACTAAGTATAAAATATTAATGTAATTGTCTAAAAATAGTTTTAATAAAAAAATGGGAAGGTGTTGTGCTGTTCATGGTTGCCTCAGTGGCCGAAAGGCAAGTGGAAATGTGGCTAAAGTGGGTATATTCAAAGTTCCGAAAGTGAGTAACCTAAAAATAATAATTAACATCAGTGTTGTTAATAAATATTGTATTGTATACACTAGTGTATTTGTCAAATCTAAATTGTTTGGTATTTAAATGTTAAACGTCTTTTATTTATAACTAATACGATTAATAAATAATATATTTGATTGCAATCAATTAATTACTTTCCTATTATCAAGCATTGTAATACTGAAATAAATAGGTATTTAACCATTTTTGAATTTATATTTACTACTTAATTTGCAGAAACTATGTTTAAATTCTTTACTTCACTTACGGTTTGTTTCATAGTTTAACACGTAGAGA
Organism: Octodonta nipae; assembly: GCA_034190945.1. Taxonomy (NCBI): domain Eukaryota; kingdom Metazoa; phylum Arthropoda; class Insecta; order Coleoptera; family Chrysomelidae; genus Octodonta; species Octodonta nipae. Next base: position 112,631,427 of record CM067217.1, read on the forward strand.
CAAAAGATGAACTATAATTTTAATTCTTAAAGACCTGTTAATAACATTAATTTATTTTTTAATAAAATTGTTTGCTGCTGGTTAATTGTATTTATTTATTTATTAATATCACACATTTTTAGGTTTGCAGATTATCAAAATAATATTTTCAGAGCTGTCAGGTGGCTGTCAGTATCAACAAGATTACCGCGTAAGGATTTAAACGAGTACTTCCTCAAAAGTGGCGCGCTCTACCGGCAAAACATTCTGTCCCCTAAAATGTTACCATTTATTTAACATTACGTTCGGACTCCTTGTATCTATACTTCGTGGGTATAACCAAAGTTATAACCATAGATAAGAGATTTATATATGTATATAGATAGGTAACTCTCCCTGCAAAACCCGTTCACTGGATTACAGCGCTCAAGTGAGTGGTTGAAAAAACATACAAGGCGGGAAAATTAAACACGGATTAATATTAAATAAATTTTATTTTTTAAATTCTTAGTCATCCTGATTTCTGACTATATCTTTTACCCAGATGCAATCAGAAATGCAGGCTGACTAATTATTATGTTTAAAATGTTATAAAAGGAAAGGAAATACAATAGTAAACAATTTTTATTGAAGGTTACATAGTTTGTCTTTATTCCAATTAACCTTTTTTGATTGATTTATGATCTTGCCTTTAACAGTTCTTAGAAGGTGAGATGGTCTCCTGATATCTTAAAATATATTTATATATTAAAAATATAATTAAATTCTAGTAATATTTTTACCTCTTCTATTTTTTGCTGTTGATATATATGTTCAAAATTAGCAGCAGGAGGTGTTTTTAATTTCCCCAAAGTAGTTGCAAAAGATAAATCTAAGCAAATATTATCCTATTCACTTTCCAAATCAGGGTTAACTTTCTCCTTAGTTTTCTCATCTAAGAAATTGTACAATAATGTACTGTACTGACATCAAAACTATTATGAAATAAATTATGTACCATGATTATGAAATAATGAATGAATGGCACCAAATTTCAAGTTCGATTTCCTTCTTGTTAAGCCCCAACAAATCTTGCTTTATGAGGAAAAGTGAGCATCACACACTCTGTAAGACATCCTAATTTATTGGGGCGTTTTGTTCAACAGTTTACTGGTATTAATCTGGTTGAGCCAAATTTGAAGTAGCTGCAAATATATTTCTTTTATTATACAAGACATAAATATTATTTAGTAAATACAGTTACATATTTTCATAAAATTATTTTATTTACCTCCGTTTCTTTTGGGAACCGATGCATCACTGAATATATACTAGTATTTCCACAAAAGGGAACACAGCAATAGATTGCCATGATTTCAATGAATACAAAATAAAATTAAATTTGAGAGCATCAACTTAACTTACAACAATTCACTATTCAATAAAAAACAGAAATTATAAATTGAAAATATCGACAAATTTATCAAAACAGAACACGAAACAAGTTTACCCATATTTTCACAAAACAGTCGTTTCTTTATTTCTAAATGTTTGTCCTTTATTGTCTATATAAAAGTAAGAGATAAATATATTCATGGTCACAATCCACGCAACCATTAATAACAGAATACTTATTCTATTTGTCAAATAGCGGCGACTGAGGATTGTGTATATAGTAGGGATGGCAACATCGATTGAAATGTTCGATACATCGTTACTTCGATACATCGAATTTTAAAACATCGATGTAATCGATGTATCGACTGATTACGATCGATGTTGTTAAACATCGATGTTTAAATATGGTGTTCGTGGTATTAAAAATGATTTATTATACTCATTTTAAGTAACTTATTAAATATATTTAAAAGAAACAAATAATTCATTAAATAATAAAACAAATCTGCATCAAAACACAAAAACATTTAATAAACATAAAGAAAAACTGTTTTTATTTTTATCTACCAAAATTCATCGGGCAGAGTGTTTAAAAATAATAATTTTGGCAACAATTTTCCTGAAATACGGTTTCTCTCTTGAGAAACTATATCTCCCGAAAATAATCTTTCTGAAGGTACCGAGGTACAAACAATACCAAGATATTTTCTTGCCAATTTATATAGGCTTGGATAAGCTGATCTTATTTCCTCCCATATTTCTAATGGGTTTTCTTTCAATTTAGAGAGTGGTGCCGAAAGGTATAAGCGTATCTCTAAGTTTAAGGAGTCTGCACCACTGCATTGGTAGTGTGGTGTGTTATCAACTCTAGTTTTCGGCTAAATCAATGGTAATATCGTAAAACACCGCCATCTAGGGGCTTCGAGCAGATTACTCTTTATTAGAGGAGTAAATAGTAGATGGCGCCCTAATAAACATTATTTTCTTCTTGTGCTCCTGTGCTTTTAATGCCATATATTTCCACTTTTTTATTCTACCTAAAATTACTTCGGCGATTTTTTGATGGTAATTATATTTGCTATAGAAGACAAAATTATTCTGTTTTATTGTGTCAGTACCATCGATGGTTTGGTATTCTTTCGATATATCGATGCATCGCCAACTGTAGAAAGCGATGTAACCATCGATGTTTTTTTCTTTCGATGTATCGATGTTTTACAAACATCGATGCATCGTTCCATCCCTATATATAGGTCTTTATTAACCGACCGGTTGAAACTCTGAACGGACAATTCCAATATAGTTACCCGTGCATGGTTATAACCAGTAGATCGCTATAATGTTATTCTCTTGTCCGTTGACCGTTGATATGATTTTTTATTTCGCATTATATTTGTTTCTGTTATATTTTTAATAATTGTGTATTTAATTCAGTTAAGAACTGTTTGGTATTATAATAATAATATAATAATAATAATAATAAACTTTATTCCAGAAGACTACAAAAATATAGTATTGGAACGGTCAGGTGCATACCATACAGTTAACTACGTACTAATAAATGTAATTCCAACAATACCAACAGAGCACTAAAATTTTATAAAAAAAAAACTAACTTAATTCAGGAATTTACAAACGAAAGTAATAACGATATCAGTAATATAATGATACCTATCTGCTAATCTGCTAATAGATGAGACAAAGTACTTATGATTATGAGTTCGACGAACTTAATATAAATGTAGTAATGAATTCAATAACTGCACATTCAATTACAAAACTTAAAAAATAATTACATTAAGTATGTTAAATTATATTTAATTGCTTTTGCAGAACAATAAATATTCCTCTACACTATAGAATGAATTTTCCAACAGAAAGTTTAATAGGTTTTTCCTAAACATGCCAATGTTATCCATACTTTTTATTTGAGGGCTTAGACTGTTATAAAGCTTGACTGCCATGTAGTTTGGCGAATTTTCATATGTAGAGGTTCTGTGCCTTGGAATGGATAACATGGACTGATGCCGTGTATTATGGTCATGATATTGAGCATTTGACGTGAATATTTTAATGTTTAGTTTTACATACATAAGTATTTCAAATATATATATGCATGGTACTGTTAACAATTTTAGAGATTTAAAAAAATTTCTACATGACTGATTACGCTTAATTCCTGCAATGTGACGTATGGCTTTCTTCTGCAAAACGAATATTCGGTTCACTGTGGGAGAACACCCCCAAAATATTATTCCATAGCGCAATCTAGAAACTAGATGTGAGTGATAGAAAGACAGAAGTGTGAACTTATCACATATAGGTTTTAGTCTATAAAGAATAAAACATAAGGAAGCGATTGTTTTGCAGAGATAGTCAATATGGATATTCCAACTTAGCCCACCATCAATATATACCCCTAAAAATTTAGTGAATGATACCTGAGATATAGATTTTCCCCCAACGCGAAGTAAATAACATAGATTGCTGCTATAATGCCTAGGAGTAAAATTAATAAACACTGTTTTCGAACTATTAAGAATCAATCTGTTCTTCGTGAACCATTCTTCAAAAGTATAAATGCTTTTTTGCATTTCGATTAATCCATGATTTAGATTCTTATTACAACACAAGTATGTGTTATCATCTGCATACATCGTTAGATAATTCTTGTCAACACCAGCAATTTCGGGGAGATCATTCACATATATTAAGAAGAGGTCCCAGAATTGATCCCTGAGGAACTCCAAGAGATATATCCTTTTTTCAGAGTAAGTACCGTCGATGTATACTAGTTGTTTTCTCTTGGAAAGATAGGATCTAATCCAGTCATTTATTTTCCCTCGCATACCGATTCTGTCGAGCTTTCTCATGAGGATCTTATAGTTTATCAGATCGAACGCTTTACTGAGATCCATGAAAAGGGCTATACATTTTTCCTCGTTATCTAAAGCTTTATACAATTTTTCTATCAATTGACAAATTCCTGATTGGGTGCTTTTATTTTTCCGAAAACCATGTTGACAGTTGCTCAAGATGTTATACTTATTTAAAAATGATATCATACTGTTATATATTGTTTTCTCTAGAACCTTTGACACTGCACTTAACAAGGAGATTGGACGATAATTTTCCACACACTGATGGTCACCTTTTTTATATAAAGGTATTACCTTAGCTACTTTAAAAATCTCTGGAAAATAGGAATTCTGTATTGACAAGTTAATTAAGTGAGCTAGTGGTAAAGCAATATATTTTCCAACCGATTTAAGTATATTAGAAGAAATTTCATCAATTCCAGTTGAATTAGAAGGCTTTAAATCCACTATAATATTGTAGATACTTGATTGGCATGCTGGAAAGATGAACATCGACTTTTTTATAGAATTTGTCATGTAGTCTATATCTCCGTAGTTTTCCGACACAACATTGGTACTTTCACTTATTCTGTAAGGTATTGCTGCAAAGTGGTTGTTGAAGTAGTCGCAAATTTCATTTGTATTTGTTACCAATTTTCCCCCAATCTCCAGAGAACCAATACCTTGATTTTTGGCCATTACTGACGAATTTATTATTTTCCACGCAGCCTTAGATTTATTGGCAGAGCGCGCAAGAAAATTGTCATTAAAAAGCCTCTTTGCAGCGGTGATAACTTGGCTATACACTTTTTTATACTTCTTATAGTATTCTGAAGTTATCAGGCCTTTCTTGCTTCCACATATAATGAAGATCTTTCAGGTTTCTTGCTGATATCCGTATTCCTTGAGTTACCCATGCATTCGGTTGTTGAACTAATCTCAGTTTCTTCATAGGGAATGCGACATCTATATAATATCGTAGAGTAGATATAAAAGCTGTAAATCCAGTTTCTACATCCTGACATTGTAAAATATCAGTCCATGTTTCATGACTTACTTTAGCTATAAATTGTTGGTAATTTATTTCGTTATATTGCCTTACCATTCTTACAGGCGGCCTACAAATATACGCACTTAGGAGACTTAGATATTGACCCGAGTGGTCAGATAAACCGTTAAAATTCACCTCTACATTGCCACGAAATTTATTTAATTCAAAGTTAGTACAAATATAATCTATAGCAGAGCCGTTTTTGCTAGAGTATCTTGTCGGTTCGTTAACGCAACAATAAAAACCACAGCTTTCTAAAATATCTACCAGAAGCAATTTTTCTAGTGAATTCGTCAGTAAATCTATATTGAAGTCTCCACACAAAATAGAGTTAACATTAGTGTTATTGTAGATTGGTGTTTCAAGGAATCTGTTAAATTGTTCAATAAAGAACTGAGAATCTACAGAAGGTGATCTGTAGATACAAAATATTTGAAATCTCAAATTGTCTCTTTTTACTTCAATTCCACATACCTCAAAAGTTTTTTCAATGCAAAATTTAGATATATTTTTAATTTCATAGACATTATTTACTAGATTCGTCCTGCAGAAAATCGCCACACCCCCATTTTTGTATTCACGCCGACAAAATCTACTGACTAATGTATATCCACTAAGTAATACATTATTTATTTCATCCTCCGAACACCAGTGTTCAGAAATGCACAGTATATCGGAGTTAATAATATCAGTAGATGCATTAATGACATCAATTTTATTTTTAATACACTGTATATTTTGATGAAATATGGTAAAATATCCCATTAAACGTAATTAACCTTTTGGCTTTCTATGTCTAGTCTCCTCCGATAGACTGAGCAATTTTTATAATCAAATATGTCATGACTTACATCTAAATTATTATTTAACTTACTATTTACTTCAATACAATTCCGACATCTACTTGCTTTGTTGCAGTCATTTTTAATATGTCCAGTTTCTCCACATCGTAAGCACAAATCTTTAACTTCACAATTCTCCGCTTTGTGACCAAACCCACCACAGTTGTAGCATCTGAAGACTCGTACATAGTTGAATACTCGACAGTCCGATACCCATCCTATCCTTAGTTTCCCTTCCTTTAATATTAAAGCCGTGTGCCACAGGATTACATTTAACTATAGCCATATATTTTTTTACCATTTTCTTAATAACAATCACTTCTAGTTCCACCTCATCATTTTTCAGAAAGGTATTCTGTTTTTTTAAACATTCCATTAGTTCTTCATTTCCGAGTTCTTCTTCAAAATCACAAATTTTAAGCATAGGGCTTCTTTTCTTTGGAATAGTTACTTCATATTGTTTGCCAAGAGTTTTCTCAGCCTCTTTTTGCAATTTTTTTATTTCATCTGTTGTTTGGCACTTTATTAGCAGTCCTCCATCTTTAACTTCTTTTACCTGGCTAATGCCTATTTCTAGAGTTCCTGGTTTAATCTTTTTCATTACTATCTCCTTGGTTTTATTATAGTCCTGCTTAGCTTTTGGCTTTATTACCACAGCTTCACCTTTAACCACGGATGCAAAAGACTGTGTAGATGATGATTCAAGTTTTGCTGGTGCAAGCAGTTGTATGTTATTATTCAGGGTTTTCAGCTCTTTCATAAAATGGGTTTTCAGATGACTCAACTCACTACTGATTTGCTTTAGAATATCCAGTATAGTTTGTGTAACCAGACTTCGATTATTTCAAAAACTAATTACAAGTAATATTGGAGGTTAATATGATATTTCAGATGAGAATCAAAATATGATTCCAAATTGCATTCAGGAAAAAACAAAATATGATGTGAAAAGTGATTTATAAGTAACAGGCTTTTAATAAATATTGGAAATTATTAAAAGCGAATTTTACTATTCAATTTTTTCACGTTTGGAAAATAAGGAGATATTTAGCCATGTCGCAAATCTTGGCAACTGTTTATTATGCCGGCCCTGAACAACTTCAGTGAAGCGACCTTCGGGAAAAATCTATATCTATAGCTCATTTAATTAAGAAAGACGATGACGTCATTTTGGTAATTAATTCCTGTCAACTTTGACACATAATATTTCTAAATGTTATATGGACTTTTTGGCATTAGATATAACCATAGATAAGAGATTTATATATGTATAGATATAGCAGTGAAATTGAATTTTATTATTGTGGCATTGGCTCGGCCGTTCGAGGCTACGTTGCCGCTATTTTTTTAGATTTTCGTTAGATGATCAAATTTTGTCTGAATTTTCAAAAATTTTTAAAGATATATTTTATTTAAAAAAGACTAAGAAGAAGTTATAAAAGAACATAAGTATGTAAGTATATTCTGAATACCTACATGTATATATATATATATTTTTTTTTTATCCGAAGAGGGGGGAAATACATTCCGTACTTAGCTAGCACGTGCTGGCCATCGTGCGGGACTCCCGATGTAATGACTTCAAAGCAAGAGTAAATCGTTGCATTGAAACCAGTATACCGTATACCCGCTAAAACCCTAACCTCTTTCTCCTACAACCATGGTCCCCTGCGGCACTCTTAGTCAATACTACTTCGCAAGGGTGGTTCATTGCAGATGTTTACTGCTCTTACATTGAAAGCCTCTAAAGCCTACTCCTCGAACGTATTGCGGAGTTCTTTGAGGATAGTCTCCGCGTAATCTGATACCAAGTTCCAGGCTTGGGGGCCCTTCAGCATGGCTTCTACTAATTGTTCTGGAACGATATTAGTCTCCAGAATCCTCTCCACTTCAGCACGTTGATCCTGAAACCGGGGGCAGGAGAAGAACACGTGTTTCGCGTCCTCTATCACGTCCGTACAGTGTGGGCAGTTTGGGGAGTTTGCCCTCCTGAACCTGTGCAGGTATGCTCGAAAGCATCCATGTCCAGTCAGGAGTTGAGTGATGTAGAACCCAACCTCCCCATGCTGGCGGTTGACCCAACGACTGATGTTAGGTATCAATCGATATGTCCACCTTCCTTTAGTAGAGCTGTCCCACCTCTCCTGCCATTGCCTTAGACTCATGGCTCTTTCATCGCTGTTTCCTGTCGGTTGGTCTTTCTCTAACTTTCTGCGATAAAGCCGTCCCCTTTCTGCAGCCAGGATGTCGATTGGTAGGGTAGAGGCAATCACACTCACCGCCTCGTAAGACACAGTGCGGTAGGATGATGCCACTCGAATCGCTGAGAGCCGCTGGACTGATTTCATTTTCCGGCGGTACGATGGTAGCTCGAGCGATTTCTCCCATACCGGTGCCCCGTACAACAAAACAGAAGTAGTTACTGTTGCCAGTAGCTGTCTTCTTATCTGTCTAGGGCCTCCGACATTCGGCATTATTCTAGATAATGCCCCCTGTACCCCAGCTGCTTTCTTGCTGGCCGCGATTATGTGCTCTTTGAAGTTGAGCCGTGTGTCCAGGAGCACCCCCAAATAGCTGATGAAGGGCTGCGACTGTATGTAGGAGTCGCCTATTTTGAGGGTGATGGTTTCCCTTGCCTTTCGACTGCTAACAAGAAGTGTTTCGGTCTTTTGTTCTGCTAAACTCAAGTCCGCTGCGAGCATCCAATGCTGAATTGTGGCTATAGCGAATAAGAAGGTTGTTTGTATCTCCTCTATGTGCTTGCGCACTATGATCAATGCCACATCATCGGCGAATGCCACTAGCCTGACGCCCTCAGGCAGACCGAGCAGGAGCAGGTCGTTGTACATTACGTTCCATAAGAGGGGGCCAAGAACAGAGCCCTGAGGTACACCTCCTGTGATCTTATAGTCTACTTGCCCATTTTCAGTTTGGTACAACAAGATGCGATCCTTGAAATAGGCTGAAACCATTCTGCGCAAGTACTGCGGAACTTCCATCCTGGCAAGAGCCTCCAAAATGCGGTCCCAGCGGGCCGAGTTAAAGGCGTTCTTGATATCCAGGGTGGCTATTAGACAGTACTTTTTTCCACCTCTTCTCCATCTCTTTCCCGAGATAGCCTCTCTGGCGATGTTGGTAACGAGTTTCACGGCATCGATGGTTGATCTCCCCTTTCTGAACCCGAATTGGTTGGTGGAAAGTTTTGGCTCAACGTAGGGCTCCAGCCTATCTGCTATTATTCTTTCAAGGAGTTTTCCCGCAGAGTCCAACATACAGAGGGGACGATATGATGACGGTTCGTCTGGAGGTTTCTTTCCCCCTTTAGGTAGGAGCACAAGCCTCTGCTTTTTCCACTTAGTCGGAAAAACCCCCTGCTTTAGGCAGGTCTCATACATGTGTAGAAACATGTCAGGCCTATTGGCTATGGCGCATTTTAGCGCGATGTTAGGTATGCCATCTGGACCGGGAGCCTTACCGTTTTGGAGCCGGTTGCACGCGCCCATCAGCTCATTCATAGTCACTGATGGTATATCTTCGTCCCTCACCTGCCACGAAGGATAAGCGGGTAGCTCAGGCTTCGCAGGAAACAAGTGAGTGACAATGCGGTGCAATGATTCGGGGCAGTTCGTTGATGTCATGGGGTGGCCTTGATTTTATGCATCACGATTTTATACGGTTTTCCCCATGGATCTTGGTCAACTTCGTCACACAATTCCTTCCAGTAGGATCTCTTGCTTGAGAGAATGGCTCTTCGTAGTTGTTGTCTTTTGATCTCATAGTCGAGCCTTAGTTCTTCTGTTGTGACCCTGTCGCGTCTCCGTGCTCGTTGATGCAGCCTTCGTGCTTTGAGACACTCTCGTCGGTGTTGTGAGATCGTGTCGTTCCACCAGTAAACTGGTGGGCGGCTGTTGTTCTGCCGTCTCCTTGGCATGAATGCATCGCAGGACTTGACAACGCTTGTCATTACCTCTTTGGCAGTGGCTTCTGCGCTTGTTGCTATTGACAATGGTTCCTGCTCCATAACCAAGGCGAATGAATCAGCATCGAAAGCATTTTTGTTCCAACTGACTGGCTGTGACCTCGCACGACTGACACACAATCTTCGTTTGGGAGTGGTGTTGATTTCCCATATAATAGCTTGGTGGTCGCTATTAGTAAACTCCTCATCGACCCGCCACTCACAGCCCCCTTTAATTAGGTTGCTGCTAACGAATGTCACATCGATAATGGAGCTGGCTGTGCCTTTGCGATATGTGCTTACGTCTCCTGTGTTGAGGAGTACCAGGTTGAGCGAAGACATGGTCTCAAGGAGAGCTCGTCCTCTCGCGCTCGTTTCCCGGCATCCCCAGTCAATTGCCCAGGCGTTGAAATCTCCTGCGATGGCGACCGATTCACGCTTCCGTACATCCTCCGCCAAGGTGTCCAAGAATAACTCGAACTCCTCGAGCTGTGCACTAGGAGGTGCATAGCAGCTATAGAAGTGAACCCCTCCCACTTTGGCTCTCACAAGCCATGGTTCGGGGGTATTTGGGAGTTGTTGGAACGGAAGTTTACCGCAAGCCCATATCGCTGCTCTGTCCGTTGTGTCATTTACCCAGGACAGGGTGTCGAAGTTTTTGTACTGCTCGCAGATTATGGCTACGTCGCAATCCAATTCCCGCACCCGCTGTACCAGTAGGTCTTGGGCTGCTTCGCAATGGTTGAGGTTGAGTTGCAGTACTTTCATTTACGGGCTTGTGCTGCTCTCATCGCCTGTTGGTAGATCGGACATTTCCAACTACCCGCAACGTGCCGGCAGTCTGACCTACTATCTTTCTCTTTGCAGAGTAAGCACTTGGCAGGTTGTTGACAAGCCGAGGCATTGTGACCAGCGCCTCCGCATCTGTGACAACAACTGCCTCGGTCCGTCTTGCCTCTGCACGCCTGGGCGTTGTGCCCAAAGTGCCAGCATTTGAAGCATCGTCGAAGGCTGATTCTCTCGCGAACACGTACTGTGCCCCACGCAAGTTTCAGCTTTCCAAGTGCGATGGCTTTCTTGGCCTGGACCTCTGGGAGACAAACAACTGCCGTTTGTGTTGATCTATATGCCCGTCGAAGTGATTTCACTGCCTCCTCAGTGATCTCTGCCAGGCCGTCGATATTATCTTTGAGCAGGTTTACTACGTCTTCCTTGGTACTGATCTCGTCCAAGTCTTTAATTTCAATCTCGATTTGCGGTATTCGAGATTGTACAGTGGCCCCGCTTGGGAGCTTATTCTTGATGGCGTTACAATAGCGCTCCATCTCCTGAGCATCTGCCTTGGCGAATAACAAAAGTAGATCTCCCTTAGCTGTTCGTCGGATCTTATTGACTTTTTTGCCTATATCCTGCAAGGTGGGATCATTCTTGATACCTCGCAAGATATCTGCATGGGAGCTCTTCTCGCCTTTCTTTATAAGCAGCGTACAATGTGGCGCTGGTTTTTGCTTATTGGTCCTCGGGGCCTTTTTCCTCTTTACCACTTGCCAGTCAGTCGACTGGTTTGCAGGTTGGTTTTGGTCTGCGGTTTAAACTTGGATTTTAATCCATTGTTTCTCTCCGCTTCTGAATTGACCACCCTACTTGTTGTTCCCTGGGTAGTTTGCCCGATGTTCTGGCGACCTTCCTTACCGGGCTTTATCTTGGTAGCTAGCACCGGTTTAAGCGTTTTAAGTGGTGGTGCCTTACTTGATGAGGCTACTGAAGGCGAGACCTTCGGTGGCGAGGTCCTTGCTACAGAGGCTACTTTTATTGAAGCCGCCTGCTTTGGGGCCGCCGGTGTTGATGCAGCCGGTTTTGAGTTAGCTGCTTTTGAGGCAGCCGTTTTTGGGACCTCCTTTTGCTGTCCACCTTGTGTCTGAGTGTTTGACACCTTTACTGGCGATGTCTGTGTTGTAGCAGGTTTCGCTACAGGAGGTGGCCGCGTCGTTGACGTCTGATATTTGTCATATTCTGACTTAATGGCGTGTGCCAGTTTCTTGATCTCATGATGTACATTGTGCCTAGGCCCAATGAACTTCAAGAGCTCATCGATCTTTGCTCCTAATTTGTTTGGAGCGCCACTCTCATTTGTTGCCCTTTGTTGGACGTCAACTACACTATTCGCCTTTTGGAGGACCTGGCTGGATAGTGTCTTGCTGCTAGCTCTAGTTGTAATGGTCGATGTTGTACCATTACTAGTGTTCTTCTTCTTGTCACTATGTGACGGAACCAGTGATAATTCGCTCCCCCCAGAATCCGTGGAGCGTGCACCGGCCACCGAGGCTTTCACTCGATCGGAACCGGTGGCGGGATTATCCTCTGCAGAGGTACCCACCTGGGGTATTAAGTTCACCTTATCACCCATATCCATGAATGGTTTATTTTCGGGGTTCCTTCCCCTATCTGATTTTGGTCCGCCCTGAGGAAATCCTCAGTACTCCCCATTGCTGAAGAGCGTTCCCCTATCCGCCACCTGGGGAGGCGCCCGGTAGTGGACCAACAACCACCCGGGTACATGTATATATATATATATATATATATATATATGTGTGTGTGTGTGTTATATATATATATATATATATATATATATATATATATGTGTGTGTGTGTGTGTGTGTGTGTGTGTGTGTGTGTGTGTGTGGTTTCCGGGAATTCATCCGCGTGGTTGATAACTGATCTCTGCCGGGATCGATGGTAAAATGACAACGTTTGGGCAGAGTCACATCTGCCCTCTTCAGGTCGGTTCGGATAATTCTCGTAGCCTTCTGCTTTCGCTTCTAGTTACTCGTACAAAGGAATGACACCTCGAAGAGAGTATTCAATATCTCTGACAGGTGAAGTAACCTGAAAATTTTATCGTGACATTCTGTCCTAGGAGTTAAGGGAGAACAGCAATTGCACGGAACGGCTCCAGATTCGGAACCTCTGTGTACTGATTCTCTTGAAAATCCTAGATGTCGGTCTTACATCTCGCGTCTTCAAATCACAACTTTAATTGACATAACAATTCCTAACAACAGTAATATAAATATCAAGCAAGCTGAGAAAATAACCAAATATAGAGATTTGGAATTTCAAAAATAAAGACTCAGTGGGACATGAACAACACACGAACTGTACCAATTGTTATGTCAACGACAGGACTAGTCCCAAAACATCTATTAAACAATTTAAAATACCTCGGTCTGGACGAACATCTTTACAAACAAATGCAAAAAGCCGTACTGTTAGGAACAGCCCGGACGGTCCGTAAATTCATGGGAAACTGCCGCCACGACTCCAACCACGGGCCTGAAAACCTCCCACAGAGCTAAACCCTTTTGATACCTAGGATATCTGGGGTTTAGTGAATTTTCCCCTAAAGGCACTCATAGCGTGCCTTAGAGGGAGTGTGATACCATACATTGTTTGGTCAAGTCGGGAATTTCGAAATTAAAGTTTTACTATTCTTTATTTATATGTGAAAATGAAACAGTTAGAACAAATTAACATGAACTCTTTTAATTGTTAATAACATACTTTTAAAAATTACCTACTCTATAAATTATTTTTGTTTTCTTTTTGTGGAGTCAGGTTATTTACTCAATCCGTAAGTAAACACTATACAAAAATCCAATTCTAATAAAATAATACACATGTTCTTTTATTATTTTTAAACAGATTATTTTTGTTCATAAATACCTTATCTATTACGAATTGTCCTTTTTTTAACTCCACTGCTTCTGAATCATTTTCTTTGCCGCTCGCTACAAATGTATTCGGTTCTCATCTTGTCAGTACCGCTCCATTATAATTGCTGATTTGCACTGCTGCTGGTTTTTCGCACTGGATAGTCTATTACAAACAGCTCTCTGACCACTTCAGATACGAAACTTTGTAATTTCTGTGATTCATACCTTGTCACTTATAGTTTTGTAATATTATACGTTCGTGTTTACCAAAATTGCCTCTTGTGTTTGATCTGTGAAAATTGCCTTTTCTTGATTTATGAAGTTTTAAATTCAAGATGTCTGAATTGTCTTCTTGAACACAACAAAGTTTGTTGAAAACAAATTTCACATAGGCGTCTTGATGGCTCTTTATTGTATGATCTGTGTTGATGGCTTCACACACGCACAAGAACTATAGATAAGAGATTTATATATGTATACACAAGAACGATGTTTACCCTTTGACGATCAAAATTCAACAGGCTTTTGACAGGTTTTAAATTATTTTTATATCCTGATCAAAACAAAAGAATGTGACACTTATTTACATAAAATTTTTAAAAATTAATTTTAATATATACAAATTTGTTACCACTAATTACATAAATCTACTTCTATTAAACATTTCTATCTAATTGGTTTTTCTTTTTATTCAGTATTAACTTTATAATTTCATTTCAAACTTTGTTCTGTCAGATGAATCTGTACTTTTTAACTTTCTTTCAAAATCTCTTATTTTTCGCCTTCCAATCTAATAAATCATGTTTATTGACTCCTATTCCTTGTATTGATATATTATTATGAAGCTGGATATATCTCAATCTTTTTATCACTTAACTCTTCCAATCTAAATGTGTTACATATGTTAATCTATAAACTTTTCCTTCTACTGATTTCTATTCCTTTTCTACACCTCAATTAATTTATATTTATGGTATTTTACTAATCAATTTATTTTATATCTCTTACTGAAATTTAGTGTCTGCAAATGTGATTTCTTTCTTTAAATAATAACCCTACTTCGTAACATATTTCCTTGTAGTTCTTTTCCTACCTTTTTATCCTACCTACACAAATTTTAATTTTTAAGTTAATTTTATATAACTACTACTTTTTTTCTTTTTAGAGAATGATTTTTATGAAACTTCTGGTTGTTTGGTTTGGATGAGCCTTGGATCTTAATTCAGATGAGTTTTAAATTATAAAAGGATTATTTAATTATGAATATCAGATTCCATTAGTAGTCCAATTACTAACAAGGTATGTCTCTTTTTTTTCTTATAATATTATATTTTACTCTATAGATTATTTATTTTCACAAATATCAAATTTATGACTTTTCTATATGCAACTAGATTAACCTTCGTTACATACAATTTATCTTTCTATAACATTTATTATTTAATTACTAACTAACTAGTTACACCCCTAACTCCACTTTTACATATTTATTAAGTAAATAACTTCCCCCTTCATTATTTAATTTCCTTTATACATTCTAACTTTATATTTCAACTAAATATTATGCATCTTGCTTTGCAACTTAATTTTTTTTACATTAGTCCTTTCTGATAGGCTCTGTTATCATAAATTCACATACAATAAATATTAATACTTTCATGTCATCAAATGTTTTAAACATTTTGCCTTCAGTGTTTCTTAAAAACTTTTGGTCTATTCAATTCCATAACAATATATATATATATATATATATATATATATATATATATATATGTTTTAGGTGTTTTCCGGGAATTCATCCGCGTAGTTGATAACTGATCCCTGCCGGGATCGATGGTAAAATGACGACGTTTCGGCAGAGTCACATCTGCCCTCTTCAGGTCGGTTCGCATAATTCTCGTAGCCTTCTGCTTTCGCTTCTAGTTACTCGAATACTTGTTCCTTATTTTAGGTTTCATAGTATACTATTATAGTAGTTTCCCAAAGTTATATATGCAGTTCGATCAATGTGTAAAGTATGTCTGTTTGCTTCTAGCCACAAGTCTATTTTAGTTAGTAATTCATTTTAATTTTGGCTTCATCAAGTATGCCCTCTGGTTATTACACCAGTGCCATCCACACATACAATCTAATCATCAGCCATTTCTTTCAGGAGATGATTACAAATACATTAATAGTGATAGATCTAATATTGTACCCTGGGTACACCTGGTTTAATTTCTTTGTACTCCTGTGTTATTTTCAGCTAAATTCTCTGTTGTTTTCCATATAGATAATTAGTTACTAATATGTTAGCATTTCCTCGTATTGCATAGAAATAAAGTTATTCTAGAAAGATTTCATAATTGACTGTGTCAGGAGCATTAGTTAGATCTAAAAAAGTGATAATAATTTGTACATTACATTTATTATCAAAGTTAATGCATCGTTAGTTCTTAACCGGTTTATAAAACCAAATTGTTTTTCGATGTTTTTATTTAAATTAAATATTGTGTCATAAAAAAGTCTCTCAAAAATTTTAGCAACATTTGATATCCATGATATTGCTTTATAATTTTTTTACTTGACTTTTATCATTAGCTTTAAATATTGGAATTATTACAGCCTTTTTTAAATCACCTGGCTATACAGATAAAATATATATTAAACATACAGGTTAATGGTTCAGTTATATATTTGGAAGTTTCTGTCAGAGCTTTGGAATGTATATCAACTTCACCAGCTTTATCTTTTAATTTATTTATTATTGTTTTAATTTCTTGGAAGAATGATCTATAAAAAAGCTATTCTGATTCACATCTGGCGTATTATTATATTGTTGGGTGGTGAGTTATGTATCTTTCAACTTAAATTCTACTTCCACAGAAATATTTATCGATATATTCAATTATTTGAGTTATCTATTCTATTATTTCCATCCTCAGTTAAATATTTTTTGTAGATTTTCTACCCAGTTTTTTATTTAGCATATTCCAAAACTTATTGTTATTATAGTTTTTTCAGCTTAATTTTTATCATATTTAACCTTGACTTCAGCTATAATTTTATGTCCATTTTTTTATATTCACAAATTGTTATCAGGATTTAATATCCAACTTTTATATAACGGTTCCTTAGTTGAACATGAGTGTATGATAGAATGTGTAATTCAAATTTTTCTGAGGATTTTTTTAACAATTTAATTTATTAGTCTCATATTTTTTAAATCAATGTTATAAACATCAAACCTAACACTAATTCAAATACTGTATTATATACAAATATAATTTTCATAATTTTTTATATATTTGTAAATAGGAATTTTTGTCAGCAAACATTATACGTTATCAAACTGAAATATTTAATTTTAGATCAAAAAGTGATCCCTTGTATATAGTAGACGAACTTGCCAACGCATATGGTCACAGTGTCCTACGGTTACCTCCATACCATTGTACATTCAATTCAATTGAGAATATATACGGCATCACAAAATCTTATTACAATAAACATATAGGGAAAGGTGGCAATTCTATAGAACAAATAATAAAATGTGGAAGGAAGCATTAGCAAGGGTTACTCCAGAAGTTTGGGATAAAACTGTCTCTCACACTGAAGTTGAAATTGAGAAGTGGTGGAATAGAGAATTTAGAATAGAGAACAGTAAGTCAGAGTCTTACTCATCCATTTTGGTGAAGATGAAGATGAAAGTAGTGAAAAAAATTAACAAAATTTAGGTAACATTGCATTTTGTTTTGGAATATATACTTAGTAAAATCTGAATTGTGGTCTGTTGTTCACCTCAATTTGCTTATAGCTTTTTTATTATTTTATTGTTATTTTAATTCACTTTCGCTATTGTACCGTATGTATTCTTAGTTAAGGCAACAAGCTGAATAAAATTCAGCGAAACGAAGTAATGTCAATAAACTTCTTATGTAACCTCAAACAACTGTTTTTTTCAAAATTGGAGCTATACCCAAGATTTAGTTATTTGATTACAGTTCTGTATTATTTCATTTAGAACTAATTTAATTGTGTTTGGAATGCATCTCATAGATCTTAGGTTGAAATAAATTACCCTCTATATTGTTTGAATCCCTATTAAATAACATTTTGCATTATGTTAAAGTATTTGGCATGTATTGTTAACATCAAAAGTGCTTAAACTACCATAGATGAACTTATTTGGTTTTGATCTTTTGTTTCTCTAAACAATCATCTATCACAAACCTTGTTTAATCAATAATTTTCTTACTATTTCAAATGAATTTTTGATTTTAAGGAGATAGTATACAGATTCTACTAGTATTTCTGGTGTAGTCTCCCTTACATATTTGTTTCTGCTTTCTTTCATAGGTTTTTGGAACTGAGTTATGCCGGTTATTTTTCAGATATCTACCCGTCTTATATTAGGGACTTTCTTTGGCCTATTTACACCATTGGGATATCACAGTGATTTTTGTTCTCCATCTATTACGACCTTGTCATGCTAATGTCCACATCGCCATTTTAGGGATTTTACTCTGTAGATAACATCTGGTATTTTCTACCTGCTCCTTATCATCATCATTCTCTTTTGGTCTCTTGTTGTTCCAATCATGCATCTCTCCATACCGTGTAATGTTTAAGGTGATTCTAATATGTTGGACATACTCTTTATAGAAAACTAAATAAAATTTGTGAATTGATGTGCTTTTATGTCTTAAACTAATATAACAATTTGGGCATTATTATGAGAAAGTAAAAACCAATTTAAAAAAGCTACCAATTTTTTAGGGTAGATTCTGTTTTAAGTGTATTGATCCATATTTAAAATGTGACTATAAAAATGTTTTAATTTCTACCAAAAAGTACTTGTCGATTAATAATAAAATGAGTTAGTTCAACAAATTCAATTATAATTTATATGTGTCCACAAATTACACTGTAGGTATAATGATAAAAGACAAAATGTTTTCATAATTCATTTCAACAGTCCTTGCAAAAGTAAGTAATTCTGGTGTTTCAGAATTAATACAATTAGGTTCTGAAGTGTAAGTCATATTCATACTCAATTAAGTAAGTTATCTTGCTCACAAAGCTGTTTTAATAAGACAGCAGAAATTAAACTATTTTATAGGTTTATAGAATCATTACCTCTTAAAACATGCTGCAACTTCTGTACATCACTTAATTCAATAATCTTTAGAATGAATTTGTTGATTTATCTCTTTTAATGAAAAAAATTCTTCTTAGGGAACATCGATATTAATATTAAGTTTTTGTAGTTTCATAGATTCAATTATGTGAACAAACTGCTCATATTAAACATTGCTTTTTAAATGTATGTTGCTCAATGAAAAGAGCCAATATGTCTGACTGAAATCAACCACTTATCTAGGTAGCTAGAGCTTTGCCCACAAACATTAAGAAATATCTGTACATTTTCTGACTAACTTCAGGTGAAGACTCTCATTTCCGTTAATTATATTTCCAGTTTCATACCCAAAGAATTGAAGATTGTACATAATATTGTGTACATCCAAAGTTGTTATATTATTCCCTTATAAGAATTTTACAGTTTTATTAAAAATGTTTAAAATGTGACTATAAAAATGAAAGTAAACATCAATATAGGTATGAATATCATTGTTATTCAGCAACAATAAATTTTGTGAATTCATTGGGCAGTCTTCTACTAAGCTCAGAAAATAATTTCTTATAGTTTTTCTATTTAACAATATGGTATTCTAGTATATCTAGTTCCTACAGATTCTATGATTATTTTTAAATCTTGTCTTTACACAACC
Source organism: Octodonta nipae (assembly GCA_034190945.1). Classification (NCBI taxonomy): domain Eukaryota; kingdom Metazoa; phylum Arthropoda; class Insecta; order Coleoptera; family Chrysomelidae; genus Octodonta; species Octodonta nipae. The sequence goes on from CM067217.1 coordinate 112,650,976, forward strand.
AAGTGGGAATAATGAGCATAGATGTGAAGGACTTCTTAGTGTCATATAAAAAAAGAATTAAGAGTCTCAAAATCGAAACAGATAAAATAAAGTATTTTCATGTACTTTATTGCATTGAAAGTATTATATAAAATATATAAATGGTGTGGAAGTAGTAGAGTAGGTCCCAAAACTCACAAATCTTTAAAATGGTTTTATACAGTAAGGTTGTCAACAACAAAAACATTTTTTGAGAATAAAACCTTTTTAAAGATTTGAGTTTTGGGACCTACTCTACTACTTCCACACAATTCCAAATGAACCAATACTTCATAGTAAACATTAAATATTTATATTCTAACTTCATTTACAAATCTGTCATAAAATCAAATACTTTTCTAATCATAATTAGAACTAAAAAGTTTTGCCAGTGATTTGTTGAGTTTGTTCACTATCACTTTAGTTCTCACACTGTGCACTTCACCTGGAATGCATCGATTGACAAACATTCTAAATTAAATTTCTATGTCCTTTCATGCTCTTTTTATCCTACAGTTAAAAAATCTTGTTTGTGAGTTGTATTACTCAATGGATATGGTTTTAGTATCGTCTCTGGAAGGTGGAAAGACCCCATCTACCATGAGATATAGTATTATATTTCCACCAGGTAAGCGCTTATCTTCTGGTATATGTAATGGATTTGTTAGGCTGTATAATGTCTGACGCAATGAACTTTAGCAAATACTCTTGATGCACTTTTAATGTTAAAATAAAGTGATTGTGCTTTAGGAGCATCAAACACAAAATGCTTTCCATCTAATGCACCAATTATATATTCAGAGTCAGAATTGTTCTAGCAATTTTAAAAATCTTTAGCAATAGTTGTTACCTAAAATCAACAAAAAAAACTAAACTAATAAAACTAGGGACTGCACCTTCAAGAAGTGTTCCTTTGCTGGGCACATTTGGAATAAATAAGTTTATTCAGCTACAATAAATGAATATATTATACTTTAGTATTCCTCCCCAGTTGCCAACAATCATATTATTTAAAATTTCACTGTAGCAGATACTGAAGAAAATGGAGAACTGGAAAATTAAATGTGGGCTCCCCCATTTTAAAGAACTCACATTTGTTAAGATTCAAATGTAAAATCTTTTCTACAATCTGCCTAAACCCTCCCTTTTGGCTGCTCTTAAATTTCTTAACATATAAATCATTTACTACTTTTATTAATTACAAGTTTGGCCTCATTTCAATAGACAAATGACGTAACCAAATACATATTTTACATGCACGTCAGAAATAAAGGAACGCTCCTTTATTTACAAAAATATAATTTATTCAACTAACTAAAACTAGTCTTCACAATGGATGTGCGCTGTATAATAATGATCTAATAATATATTTATTCTCATGACAACACAAGGTGACCGTTACAAGCTATAATTATGAAATGCGCCTCAATGTTTTGTGAAAATGCAGTATTCGCACTTTTCAACGTCGGTCCGGCGCCGATCGCGCCCACGTGAAAACTGAATCCAAATGATGAAATCAAGGCAATTGCAATCTAAGAACTTTTGGTCGAAAAATATAATATAATTTTAATATATACAGGGTAATTCCATAACATCACCACCCTTAAGATTTTTGTTACGCCTTAAGAAGGAACAAAAATTAAGAAATAAAATATCTTAATATCAATCCACTCAAAATAATTAAAATTTCATTCTTAGTATTGCATAGATTCAATCAAATGGCTTTAAATATACAAAAGCTAAAACGAACAGAAGTAAATAATAACCAAATATAATATTAAAGATACAATATGCAAAATCAAGATATGTTTCTAAATAAAGATAAATTAAAATAAAAGTAAATAAAATTTAACCGTTTCAAAATTTTTTTTTCACAACACTTTACTCTGCTATTTTTCACTCACTTAGTTTTCACACAAATCTCAAATTTTCTTCACACTTCGTCTTGACGCTCACGATGCTGATGGTCCGTCCATTTCTAATTTGAACGAACGTTGCAGTAATTAAATATTTGATGGCTACAGCCCTTGTTATTATGACCATCATCATTATTTGAACTTAATACAAAATAACCTGTCAATTTGCTCTAATTACAACATCTACGAGTAGAAAATATCCATACGATTATCCCTAAAACTAGGGCAAGTATACTATAGGTAAAAGGGTAGGAATATTTTTCTGTGAATGATTCGTTCATCATTTTATTTAAATTTTCATCATTCCTGAAGTTTTTGTTTAGCTATATTAAGTTCATCTAAATTTAAATGATTTATCTTTATTGGTTTAATACTGGGTAAATTTTCTTTATTGCGTAAATGTTCACAACAGTCATACGAAATGTCTGGAATAAATAATTGTAGAGAAATTGAATCATTTTTTCCAACGTCGCGGACTCTTGTTGTTCCAACAAAAGCACTACATTTCGGTTCTAAAGTCAGTAACGAGTTTTTATGAATTATTTCGATTTATTGGTTTTTCTCTGGATAAATTGTTGTCACTGGCAAGAATTTGGATAAAACAATTAGCCACTTATTTTCGGATAATTTTTGAACATTATAACAATCTTTTCACAATTCGTTGAAATTTGTGATTCCATTAAAATTTTGACTTCACATGCTGACTCTTCACTAAGTGTCTTGGCATAGTAATTATAGCATAAACGATATTCACTCTGAATTATTTCTGAACAATCTTTATCGTTTAGAGTAATATGCTGCTTGTTATTTCTAGATATCGCAGCGTACTTGTTATATGGAATGAGAGTGACAAACAAACTTGTTTTACTGTCCTTTGTAGAAGCATAAAAAATATGATAGAAATCATATTCTGAAATTTCTACAATTGGAATATGCAAAATAAAAACGACTCTTTCTTTGGTCTGAAATGCTTCAATTTTTATTAAAGAAATTAAATTTGACAAATTTTCATGTAAAGGGCTAAATGGAAGATTTCCATGGGTTAGCTCTGAAGAGATCTTCACTAATTCGTTTAATAGTATAATAGGTTCAATAACTGACGGATGCACAATTTTTAATCTTGCAAAAGTTATACTATTGATGATGTGATTTAATTGATCTGTAATTATCACATTAACTTCCATGAGTTACATTTTAATTTGTAACTCCAGATAATATTTAGTTTCTTTATTTTCTCTTAACTCTTTCTCTATTATTTGTAGGTTGTTATTAAATGATTGTTCATCAAGTTGCAATTTACTAAGAGTGTTATTAAAATTAGTTATATTGCTTGAAACAATTTGAATCTGATTTTTCATTAACAGTTGTAAATCTTTGTCATGCTTTTCAAGTTTATTTATAGAATTATCATAAAATTCACCGTCTTTGCTGCTTAGAGAACCTGTAATTATTTTCCAACCTTCCCCTATAAAATTAAATAAACCTCTTTTATTTCTTGTTTTTGTAGACACGTTTATCTTAGAAAACTTGTCTTTAATTTGAGAATTCGTTGTATTAAGAAGGGCTAAATGAGCTGCAAATATCATTTTTATTCAGAATATTTTTTAAACTATTCTGCTTTTAACATTTTGCTGGAAAGAATTTCTTAACAAAGTAATTTTCTTAAACTCTCTTAAGTAAACTAAATCATTTTCTTTATATTGTGGTCTATTTTGAGAAACATGTTCTTCAAACGTTGCTTTCGCTTTTTGTTTTGAACTATCAATATTTCTTTTTACTTTGTCAAGAATATAAGAACCTAAGTTTTTGAGTTCATTAACATAGCTTGTTTGAAGTTCATCTTCTGAAAATACCTTTTCATCATCATAAATCTTGAATATGACCAATAATTGTTTCTTCTGGCGTAACTTAGTTGAACTTGATTTACTTCTTTTATTAGACTTAATACAAAACGGTATAGCATCATTTACAGTTTTCCTTGGATTCTCTAAATGATATGATCTTAGTGAGTCTAATAATGTTGCATGGAATCTTTCAACTACACCATTAGACTGAGATGTGCAATAGCACTAAAAGTTAACTTAAATTTGTATAATTTTGCTAAATGTTTCAAATAATTATTATTGAATTCTAAACCTGAGTCACAATGTATTCTTTTTGGAATTGAAAAATGTTGAAAATACAACAATAGCTTCTCTATTACTGACATTGCTTTTTTATTTGGTATACAGTAAGCTTGTGCGTATTTAGAAAAATTATCTACGAATGTTAATAAAACATTTTGTCTGTTTACATCTAATAAATCAATGTTTACATGCTCAAAAGGTTTATCAGGTGTTTCAGTTATTACTTTTGTGAACTTAAGTTTTATTAGAATGAAAATTTTCAATAATTTGCTGTCTTTCTTCCTCTTCATGAATAGTAACTATATCATGACAAATTGTAAAGGTAACTTCTGTATCTTTAAAAACATAACTCAAAATTTCAATTAAAGGTAAATGTTTAATTGGATTAATATAATAATTATTAGGAGTTAATTCCTTTTTAAGTTGAAAAAATATTCTAAAACAATTTTTCAAATTTAAAGACTCAATTTTCCTCATCGGTAATTAAACTATATAGTATTTTCTATTTTGAACATTTAAACTATATTTGACAGCTAAAAATTGTGACAAATTTAGACTTTGTGCTTCAGAATTGGCACAAATATCATCAATTATAGTTAAAATATGAGGGTAGGCGCCAGATTCATCTTCTGGTACTAAATAAATAATGTTTTTATGCAGACCAAATATGAGATTATCATTTGTATGTTTAATTATGTTGAAATCTACAAGAGAATTATTTCTTCTTTCTATACAAAAATTATCAAAAAGTTGTTCAAATACGTTTCTTTCATTTCGATTTAAAAGGTTACCTTCATATTCACTTACAGACTCTGAATTTTCATTTAAAAGATTAATTTTTTATCCTAGACAAAGCATCTGCATTTTTATTTTCCTTACCTTCTTTGTAAACAACTTCGTAGTCGTATTCTTCTAGCTTCAAGCGCCATCTTGCTAACCTTGAGCCTGGATCCTTGATAGAAAATAGCCATAATAATGGTTTGCAGTCACTTATTAATTTTACCTTTCTTCCAAGAATTAGAAGTCTATATTTTTTCATTGACCAAACAATACTTAGAAGTTTTTTTTCAGTTGCCGAATAACGAGTTTCTACACCATTTAAGGTCCTACTTGCATAAGCTATTGGTAAATCTTCACCTATCTTAGCTTGTGATAATACAGATCCAATAGCATAGTCACTTGCATCAGTTGTTATGATAAACTTGTCCTCAAAGTTTGGATATTGTAATATTGGAGCTGTAGTTAATAATTTTTTACAATTTTCAAAAGCTTCCCGACATTTTTCATCAAAATTAAATTTTTTATTTTTTTTTTCAACAATTCTGTTAAGGGTTTGGTAACACCTGAATAATTTTGAATAAACCTACGATAATAAATAACCTGTCAAACCCAAAAATGATTTGACTTCTTTTTGGTTTCTCGGTTCTGGATATTGCAATATACTTCGTGGGTTCAATTTAAAAATTATAAAACTAATATTCACGGTCACTTTTCTAGAACTTTATTTACATTCAAACAGCTGATTCAAAAATACAATAATAATTCCATATAAGCTAGTCGTCGCGGTATCACTGAACTGCGATCGTGGCGTGCTTCTTTTATAATCCCCGTGGAATTCTCCAGTAGAAAATAATCATCGCTCCTTCCGCTGCCGAGTCTTTTCGAGAATCGTATTTTTTATCGTAAAGCGTTTGTTGTCGTGCTGAAAGGACACAGGGTCGGCTTTGGGAAAATTTCGTAACACTGCCCCCCCCTTAATTCTGATCGTCCCGATCAGAAACATCCTCTCCATGGTAGGGAGCTAGTCGATCTAAATGAACCACCTTCAATTTAGCCTTGGGGTTTCGACGGATCCGGTAGACGACGTCATTAAGCCTCTTGACCACCTCGTATGGACCATCCCAGGCGGGTGTAAGCTTTGGGGATTTACCCTTGCTCCGTTGGGGGTTGTACAACCAGACTTTGTCCCTCTCCTGGAACCCGACTGAATTGGCCTTGAGGTCGTATCGCGTCTTCATCCGGTCACTGGTGGCCAACATCTGCGTTCGGGCTAATTCGTGTATTGCCAGCAGGTTATGTCGGAGCTGGTCGGCATAGTCGTCGATGTCTTGGGGAGGTTCTTCGGGGGAGCCAAATGCCAAGTCGCATGGTAATCGCAGCTCCTTTCCGAATAGGACCCTGGCTGGGGTCAGGCCTGTACTATTATGTACAGCAGAGCGATATGACAACAGGAATAGGGGAATATGCTCATCCCAATCACGCTGGTTATTGCTGACGACCTTGGATAGGTGTTGTTCCAAGGTCCTGTTGAATCTTTCCACCATTCCGTCTGACTGTGGGTGTAATGGTGTTGTTCTCGTTTTCCTGATCCCCAACATCGTGCAGACCTTCTGGAATACATTCGATTCGAAGTTACGCCCCTGGTCTGAATGTAATTCCATCGGGACGCCAAACCGGCTGAATAGTTGTTCTACTAGCACCGTCGCTACCGTGGTTGCCTCTTGGTTGGGTATCGCATATGCCTCAGGCCATTTGCTGAAGTAATCCATTGCGACCAGAATGTATTTGTTCCCCCTCTCAGACTCGGGAAACGGACCGGCGACATCGATGGCGATTCTCTCAAATGGGACGCCCACATTGTACTGCTGCATTCTGCCCTTGGTCCGGGTCTTCGGGCCCTTACTGGCGGCACATGTGGCACATTTGCGGCACCAAGTTCTGACGTCTTCGAAGTAATTCACCCAGTAGTACCGCTGGCGAACTTTGTCTAGGGTTTTATTCATGCCCAGGTGGCCTCCGGTAATTCCATCATGTACTTCGGTCAGGATGGCTGGTACCTTTTTCTTCGGAACTACCAGTTGGGACTTGGTTTCTCGTCCATCAGCGCTTTCCCAAACTCGCTTGAGCATTCCATTGTCTACTCGTAGAGAGTCCCACTGAGCCCATAACGATTTCAGCACGCCGGAGTATCTAGCTCCCTCGTCCCATCGTGGCCTGGGTGCCCCTCTCATTTTGAGTGACAAGATTGGTTCGATGTCTGGATCAGCCATTTGGTCCTGGATGCACTGTTCCGTTGTCCAGTCTTCATTGGCCTGCACTCGAATCTGCCTGATGGAGATACCCTCTCGCTGTTCCGTCTTCAGACAATGCTTGCATTCCGCTCTACAGGGTCTTTTGGATAGGGCATCGGCATTATTGTGCAACCGGCCGGCACGGTGTTCCACCTTGAAGTCGTATTGCTGTAATTTCTCCATCCATCTGGCCAGTTGTCCTTCCGGTGTCTTCATGTCCAGCAGCCATACCATACAGGTATTTATGGAAATGGTCCACAGCCCTTATTATTGCAAGAAGTTCTTCTCTCTCTTCACCATCTTGCACCTGGGATAGGACGGCCCCCAAACCTGTGTTGCTGGCGTCGGTGTCTAAGATGAACTTGCCGGACTGTGTAGGAAAGGCTAGGATTGGGCTGGAACATAGTGCTGCCTTCAGTCGCCTGAATGATGTTTCGCAATCCTGATTCCAATGGAAGGTCTCTTTATCAGTGGTCTGCCGATGTAGAGGGGCGGCGATGGTGGCAAATCCCTCAACAAAACGCCGGTAGTATGAACATAGGCCCAAGAAGCTTCGGAGTTCATGTTTGTCTCTTGGAACTGGCCAATCGCGGATGGCTTCTATCTTGTCTTCGTTGGTGCGGATTCCTGACTCGGACACTACGTGGCCCAAAAATCTACTTCTTTTTGAAACAAGGAACACTTCTTCGGATTGAGTCTCAGGTTGGCATTATTAATTCTGGAGAATACTTCGCCCAGGTTCTTCAGATGGTCGTCGAATGTCTGGCCCATGACTAGAATGTCGTCGAGGTATACTAAGCACGTCCTCCATGTTAACCCGCTCAGTACATACTCCATTAGCCTCTCAAATGTAGCGGGTGCATTACATAACCCATAGGGCATGACCGTGAACTGAAACAGCCCTTTACTGGTGGAGAACGCTGTCTTCTCTCTGTCGTTTGCGTGCAGACCAACCTGCCAATATCCACTTTTTAGGTCTAGTGTGGAGAACCAACGGGAGCCTGCTAGTGTGGTCAAAATGTCATCGATTCGGGGTAGTGGATAGCTGTCTTTCTTCGTGACGTCATTGAGCTTTCTGTAATCCACGCAAAATCGGGTGGTTCCATCCTTCTTTTTAACTAGCACGACGGGAGCAGACCATGGACTGATGGATGGCTCAATAACTCCATTTTGTAACATGGACTCGATGTTTTCCTCGACTGCCTGTTGTTGCCCCAATGGTAGTCGTCTAGGTGGTATTCTGATGGGCTGAGCCTTTCCGGTATCTATTCGATGCTGGATGATGTTGGTGCGATCGGTGGTTCCATTTTTACTGTTAAAAATTTGCCAGTGTTTTGTGATAAATTGCTTGGCTTTTTTCTGGTTCTCTGGTGTCAAGTGTGTTAAGTGGTCAGCAAACTGTTGTAGGAACTCTTTATCGGGCACTGTCTCCTTCACCGACGTCTGGTACTCTTCTTCGCAATTGATGATGGTCTCTACTGGCTCGAAACAAGCTATCTCTTGACCATTGGTAATTCTGATGTCGTTGTTGGACAAATTCAGGACTCTGATTGGTATATCTCGTCCGGTTTTAACTATAGCCCGTCCAACTAAGTAGTCATGAGCTGAGTGTACGGGCTCCACCATTCCAACGCAGCTCCCCGGATTGCTGTCTAGCTGCCCATGAATAATCTGTTCTGTTCGACCACAATTTTTATGGGCGTGAATGATGTGTTGACGGGCCGTGTCAATACAAATTCCTCATTCAGGAACCGAAGAACATCATATCTCGGGTCGAACATAAATCCATGCTGGCTAATTAGGTCCATTCCCAGTATAAAATCGTCCTCAATATTCGCTACCAGGACCCTATGCCGGATCATGTTGTCCCCTATCTGTAGCACGACATCTGCCTCACCCTGTATGGACATGGACTCGCCGGTGACTGTTCTGAGCTGGATGTTATTGGTAACTGGCCGAATTTCTGATGCTCTCAAAACCCTGGACTTGGCAATGGACACAGCGGCGCCGGTATCGATGGTGATGGTAACTGCTCGCCCGTTGATGGTGCCTCTGATGACTAGGCTGCCGCTATCTCTGCAGAATCCCCGGATGGAAACTGTCCTGGGGGCTGGTGGATGGTGAGTCAGCATTCGCCCCCTTATGCTGACTGGTTGGAATTTCCCTGGTTGGTAAGGTCGGTTTGTTGGCTACCCCTGGTTGGTGATCCTTCCGGTAGCCTGACTCGGCAGTCACGTTGGAAGTGCCCTGTCCGTCCGCAGCGGTAACATGCCCCTCTGGTGCCAGTTCTTTGTGACCGGTCTAATAATTTGTTCAGACCAGCCAGCAGCGCTTGAAATTGTGACTCTGACTCTTCCTGGTTGAAGGAAACTGCTCGGACCCTCGGCTTGGACATGTTCATGACGGCCTCTACTTCCAAAGCCCGAAGTAGAGCTTCACTACTTTTCTTGACGCCACTCAGTCTTAAATTTCTTTGTACTTCCACATCTCTGATGCCGTTTATGAAACTCTGTGTGGCCAACTGGTCTTTCGTTTCCTCTGGCAGGTCTGGGTAGGACAAGTGAACTAACCGTCTAATTTCTGCTTCGAATTCTTGGAGGCTTTCACCGGATTTTTGGGTTTTTCCACTCAGTTGGACTTGGTATACCTGGCTCAAGGATTGATTGTCGTAACGTTTGTCTAGGATAGCGATGATCTTGTCGAAATTGCCTTGTTCATCGACTGGAATGCTCTGGAGGAGTTCTAGGGCCGGACCTCTTAAGGAAATTACCAGAGATGTGGATTTTTCATGATTATCCCATCCATTAGCTGTAGCCACGGCCTCAAATTGCCGTTTATACATGGGCCAAGATGAACTGCCGTCGAATGTGGGTGGTTTACTAAAGGAACCTTTGGTACTCACGGTGTTCTGGTATTTTCCTCGCTGTAAGTCCTGTTGCATTTTTTTAAATTTCTGTTTCTAGTTTATTTTGGATGGCACAGATTTTATCTTGTACTTCAGTGTGTACTGTTTGCTTGATGGAACTGATTTGATCTTGAACTGTATCTTGAATTGAACTGATTTCAAATTTTACCTGGCTTTGGATGGAATCAAGATCATCTACTTTTGTTTCAAGAGTATCCACGGTATTTTTTATGGTCTTAACTTGCGATACTATTTGCATTAATTGTTCAAATTGCAATTGTCTTTTTTCTTCCGTTTTGCCTTGTTTTTCTTCAAATATCTTAAATTCATGTTGTCGTTTCTCTTCTAACAATTTAAATTCATTTTCTCGTTTTTCTTCAGATATTTTAAAATCAATTTGTCTCTGTTCATTCAATTTCGAGAATAATCCCTCAATTAAATTATGTTGCTCACTTTTCATCGTGGAAACAAGATTTTGTTGTTCACTTTTCATCGTTGAAACAAGATTTTCTAATTCTATTTTACGTTTTTCATCGATATTAGTGACAAGATTTCCTAATTCAACTTTAAGCTTATCATCAAAAGATTTCACTAACCTTTTTTGAATTTCTTCTTGATGTTGTTTTTCCTTCTTGTCACGTCTATCTAGAATCTGTGCAATTTTTTCGTCCAGTCCCTCTGTAACCTGCTTGACTATTTTTTTTGGTAGTTTCGTCCATACTACGAGTTTCCATAAATCAAATTAGGATGTTAACTGCACTTAATCCTTCACTTCTAACACCAAATTGCAATATACTTCGTGGGTTCAATTTAAAAATTATAAAACTAATATTCACTGTCACTTTTCTAGAACTTTATTTACATTCAAACAGCTGATTCAAAAATACAATAATAATCCCATATAAGCTAGTCGTCGCGGTATCACTGAACTGCGATCGTGGCGTGCTTCTTTTATAATCCCCGTGGAATTCTCCAGTAGAAAATAATCATCGCTCCCTCCGCTGCCGAGTCTTTTCGAGAATCGTATTTTTTATCGTAAAGCGTTTGTTGTCGTGCTGAAAGGACACAGGGTCGGCTTTGGGAAAATTTCGTAACACTATTTTAAAACAGCTTCTATTTTTTCTGGGTTTGGTTTTAAACCTTCACTCGTTACTAAATGTCCTAAATATCCAACCTTGTTCTTTAAAATTGAAATTTTGTAATCTTTCAAAAAATTTTTCGAGCCGCTCTATATGTTGATTTAAAGTGCTACTATAACAAATTATGTCATCCATGTAAACTAACAACATTTCTCCTTGTAATCCTGATAAAATATTATTCATGACTCTTTGAAATGTACGAGGCGCATTTTTTAAACCAAATGGCATTCTTAAAAATTCGAAATGCCCACCTTCCACAGAGAATGCAGTTTTCGGAATATCTTTCTTTTCAATTTGTATCTGATGGAAACCTGATGCTAAATCTATGATTGAAAAATACTCACATTTTCCTAATTGATCTAATATATCTTCTATATTTGGTAAAGGATACCTGTCTGCAATAGTTACATCATTTAATTTACGATAATCAATAACCATACGCCATTTTTGAATACCGTCCGAATCTAACTTTTTTGGAACCACCCAAACGGGCGAGGACCAAGGACTGGTAGATGGTTGAATGACATTTTGATCTAATAAAGACGCAATCTGATTTTTGACTTCCTGTTTATGGATTTGGGGGTATCTATAACTTTTTGTAAAAATGGTTTAGCATTTTGAGTATCTATTTCATGCTTTATTTCATTTGTGAAACTTAATTGATCACCGTCTAAATAAAAAATATCTTTATATTTTAAACAAAGATTTTCTAGTAACGCCCTTTCTTCTTCATTTAAATGATCTAAACGTAAGCTATCTAAAGTTTTATTATTTCTTTCACTTTGAGAGAAATTGTTTATCTGAATGTTTTCAGTTTCGTGATCAGAAATTATTTCAGGAATTTCTTCTAACATTACCGGACTAATAAAAATGGTTTGTTCATTTTCAGAAAAATTTGCAAATGTAGTAATTATGTTACCGCTTTCATTTACTATCACAAGTGCATTTGGGATTTTTACTTGTTCATTAATTAACTTTTCAGTATCTTTCTCTTTATTTGATAAAGTATCTTCTAACCCAACACTACTTCTTAATTTTGTTAGCAAATCTTCAATTCTTTGACAATACGCCCTAGGTGTTTCATTTTGTTTTTGGAAACTAGAGGTTAAATCTCTTAATAAACCTTCGGTGTCCCTGCAATCACTAAAATAAAAATTTTAGCCTTTCCTACTAATTGACTTTTATCAAAAATATCAAAGCATTTCATTGATCTTCTTCTATATTATCGTTTACAAAATTACAAGCTTTAATAAAATCATTTAAACTAGCTTCATCACCATCAAATTCTGGTATCATTTCCCTTAATTCCCTTAATGAAAATGAATTTGCGTATAATCAGCCATATTTGTTATAAAAAATTATAAATAAAAAAGGATTTAATAAGAAACAGTGAAATAATAAAAATTAATCAGTACGCAGCAATATCAATCAATAAAATAAACAAACAATAAATTTACAAAGCGAAGATTATTCCGTAGAAAATCAGTTCGTTCATGTCTGTGCTGTTTACTGCAAATTTTAGGTTCGTCTCGTCTTGACTTTCCTCTCAAAAATTGTAAGGATCTTACGACTGAGGCTTCGAAGACTTCTCAAACCAGAATATTATTTTTCTCCACGTAATGGTTACAAATTCTGCTGCTCTGCTGGCTCGATTAAGACAAACTTTTTGTTTTCAAGTTTCTCCAAAAATTTTGTCAAATTGATTTCCAAATTTTGATGCGTAGTTGTTTGTGTTTACGTATCCTACTGACAGTGCGCCACTTTTACATGCACGTCAGAAATAATGGAGCATTTTACAAAAATATAATTTATTCAACTAACTAAAACTAGTCTTCACAATGGATGTGCACTGTATAATAATGATCTAATGATATAATTATTCTCATGACAGCACAAGGTGACCGTTACAAGTTATCTTATCTTAATTATGAAATGCGTCTCAATGATTTGCGAAAATGCAGTATTCGCACTTCTCAACGTCGTTCCGGCGCCAATGGCGCCCACATGAAAACTGAATCCAAATGATGAAATCTAGGCAATTGCAATCTAAGAACTTTTGGTTGAAAAATATAATTTAATGTATACAGGGTAATTCCATAACATATATGCTAAAGCTAAATGCCAAAATGAGATTAGGTTAGGTTAAGAGAAGTTATAAATTCTGTCTGTGTGATCTGTGGTAATAAAGTTATTTTCACAAAACATGCAATTGTGTGGTTTCACGATGAAAATTATTAAATGTTTTGAGAATTTCACCAGAGAAGCGAAATAAATTTCTTTAATTTGTTGAATTTGTTGACTGAATTTCATGGATAATTCTTACGGATACCAATGAAGGAAGCAAAACAATTATATATGTCAATTCTTATTAATTGAACTTTTTAACAATATTGAAATTAATTATTAAAGTAAATTGTAGTCGAACACTCTGTACTTCATTTCTTTTAATTTCGGAATAAAAGTTCATATCGGCAACGCTGTCAAATTTGGGCCTCTGACATCATCGTCTTGCTTAATTAACTGAGCTATATCAAGCAATCCTTTGCAAACTGGTAATCCTCTATTTGGCGTATCCTGAAACGACATACGTAGCATATGGCACAAAACTGCAAATTTTGGGTGCAACGTTGCCATAACATTTGTGCATATATGAAGTTCAAATTTACGTAACCTCAATATGGAATGTCAGAAGCAAAAGTAAACATTAATTAAGGTTTATTCATTTTACTTTTGTTGCATGGCGGGTTCCAATGTCCAATCACGGCTGACTCATTTAGGATTTGCGGTTGTAAGCCAGCTAGCTAATAATTTAACTAAAACCTAATTCGCATTTAACATATTTTTTGTGGTTGGAAAGCAGTGTGATAAAGAAATTTCTAATATGTAGTTGGATAAAAAGTAACAACCAATTTCTTCCGAATAACAACCTTTAACCTCACCATAGCACATATGTGTTATATTTGTCACTCTGACTCTAGTTAGACTAGTTTGTTGCCTTATGTCATGAATGTGTTTCAGATATTAAGCACTAAAGCGACTGCCTAAATTATTTGTAATGTGATTGTCTCAAAAAAAGAGTAGATTAACCAATTGTGAGTCAGTGGGCAACATTTGTAAGCAATTTGAGGTAGCTGGTAAAATTAAAGTCGTCAAAGAGGAAATCAAGTTATTGAAAGATAAAACTGATAATAACCAAACTCAAGTAGACCAGCAGTCTTCTGATCATACTTGAAATGGAAAATATTGAGCATCATTTACAAAATCAGTTTAATCAAATTTCAATTAAATTGGACCAAGCTGTCAACAACTTATCTCTTTTAACTCTGATTTGGCCTAGTTATTCAAAACTTCTATTATCTCTGACAAAACTGTGAACACATCCAATTGATGTATTCCACTCACAGAAAATAACTTGGTGGCTCAAACTCCTTCATCACCTATTATACTAGGTAACTGCTGCTGCCCAGAATGCCATATGACAGGTCAACATTTGAAATACAAATAGTCTGCCAGATCCGAGACAAGAAGCTCCATTGGCTCCATAGCAAAACACAACTCAACAATTAAGGGTACACGTAATAATGAATAAACTTATATGCAGCTAAAGGGGATAAGACTTTTTAGGGTTCCGTATATACAATATACGGATACCCTCATAATATCACTCAGGATTTCTGCCTCTGTCACATCACAACAATGTTCTCCTACACTACTGGACGGAAGAGGTTAAAATTTGGTATCAATGTATAGTTTGGTGACCCGATCAGGTGTACATATCGTAAAAAAATAAATTTTGATTTTAGGGGTCCTTGTGGGGGGAAAAACTAAAAAAATGAACCGTTCCCCACCTGTTCACCGAAACCTCTGAGCCTAAAATTTTGAAGAAATAGGAAATATAGAACGTTGCCCGTACTTTACAGGAAAAATAAGGAGAAACCAATAATAAAAATTTTGGGGGGCAAATTATAGAATTAAATGAAAATTTAAAAATAAATTTTTTTTCAAACGCCTCATGTAATATATCAAATGAAATGTCCCATTCTGAGGAACACAAATATACTTTTTTCATATTAAAAAAATTAAATAAGCTATTAACGAAAATATACCAAAATTTACCCACCCCCCCCTTATCCCCGAAACTATAAAACGTAAAGTTTTGAAAAAAATTAGAGGTATAGGGTCTGATCTGAAGTTTACTGGAAAAATAAGGAGAAACCTCTACTGTTAATTTTGGGAGGCAAATTACAGAATTAAATGGAAAATATAAAATTAAAATTGTTTCTAACGCATCATGTTATATATCAAATGAAAGGGCTCATTATGACGAAAACAAATATATTTTTTTCAAATATTTTAAAATAAATTATTTTAAACATATTAACAAAAATATAAAAAAAATTACCCATAACACCCCTTATCTCCGAAACCATAAGCTGCAAAATTTTGAAAAAAAATATAGGTAAAAATATAGGTATAGCGCCTGAACTTTACTGGAAAAATAAGGAGAAACCCCTAAGTTTGTTTTTGGGGGCAAATTCTATAATTAAATGGAAAATAAAAAATTTAAATTGTTATATATTAAATGAAAGGGCTCATTATGACGAAAACAAATATATTTTTTTTTCAAATTTTTAAAATAAATTATTTAAAAGATATTAACAAAAATATAAAAAAATGTACCCATTCCCTCCCCCTTGATCTCCGAAATCATAAACTGCAAAATTTTGAAAAAAATAGAGGTATAGCGCCTCACCTGAACTTTACTGGAAAAATAAGGAGAAACCCCTAATATTGATTTTGGGGGGCAAATTATAAAATTAAATAGAAAATAAAAAAAAATAAAGTTGTTCCTAACAGATCAAGTAATATATCAAATCAAAGGGCTCATTATGACGAATACAAATATATTTTTTTATATTTTTAAAATAAATATATTTTAAAATATATTAACAAAAATATAAAAAAATTACCTATTCCCCAAACTATAACACCTAAAAGTTTTTGTTTACAGGAAAAATACGAAGAAATTCTTAATATTAATTTATAAAATTAATTGTTTACAAGATATTAACAAAAAAATATAAAAAAATCTCATTTCGGGCTTTATTTCCGAAACCATAATACCTAAAATACCTAAATAATGAGGGGTACTGGGGTCACTTAAAATTTATAAAAAAATACTAGAAAACCTCAATATTAATTTTGGGGAAAAATTATAGAATTAAATAGAAAATAAAAATTAAATTTTCGAACGCATCATGTAATAATATATCGAATAAAAGGCTCATGATGTGAATTACAAATATATCATATTTTTAAATCATTTGTTTAATAAATATTAATAAAAATATTAAACATCGACTTAATTCCCACTTTAGAACCTACACTATCTAGAAGTTTGAAAAATATATTTTATTTTCAAATAATTTATCTAAAAGATTTAATAATTTATTATTTAAAACTTGACCTACTTTCCCCTTGATCTTGCAATCTACAGAACCTAAAATTCAGACAGTAGATCATAACAGGCTTACCTGAAAGTGTATTAGTAAAATAAAACTCTAATGTTAATTTTTTATAAATTTAAAACGCTTTTAAAAGATATTAGTGTAAATATAAGAAAATTCAGTCATTTCCTGCGTGTCTGAAACTAGAATATTAGAATCTTAAAGGTGGTACGGAACCCTTAGTATGCGAATCCAACTCGCACTTGACCAAATTATTTTGTTGGTAATGTTAATTCAGAATATACTGAAAGTCAATTAGTGGATTATATAAAAGATAAAAATATTGTTGTACTACACCGTGAGAAGTTAAACTCTAATGGCAACATGTAGCATCATTTAAAATAACATTTGATAATGGTCAAAATGAAGATAATTGTAGATCCAAATCTATGGTTAGTCAATATAATCATAAAACCATTCACTTTCCCATATACTAATAGTAATAGTATAGAAGAAATTTTCAGAGAAATTGGAAAGTAAACAAAAATAGGATTATTAGAATGCTATTACTAAAATGTATGAGGGCTAAGAACAAAAACTAATGTTTTTTGCCAATCCCCCAATGCTGAGGAACATGATATTGTGCTTTTACTGTTAAAAGCACTACTTAAGAATGACTCAGTAGTCCTTAAGTATTCAAGTTCCTGCACATCTGGTGGTGTTGTGATGGCTCTTATTAAGAGCTGCTTCATCATCCCAACATATATATATATATATATATATATATATATATATATATATATATATATATACATATATGTGGTACAATTACTCCATAATTACAGAATTACAGGACAGGATTAATGCAAATGTAAATAAGGGGTTTTTATATTTGATATTTACCAGCCTAACTCTGGATCAGTATATCTTAGTGACAGTTCAATTGTAAAATTTGATACTTACCATCCACCTCTTAAATTTAATTTAAATCTTGTATGTGATAGTAGTCAACTAAGCTTTAATTTTTCTTATTACAATTTTAACCTTGCTAATTAATAGAGATATTAATTTATACTTGTCATATGTTGACTGGGATACAGTTTTTACTTGCACTCATGTAAATATTAAGTAGGTTTTATTATATTTTATTTCATGTTATTGACATTTATGTACCAAAGTTTCAGTCTAGAAATAGAAAATTGCCTCTGTGGTTTAAAAAAAAAAAGTCTAATTTAGTTGGCTTAGAAGTAGATGCAAGATTCTTTGTGAAAGCTACCATAGTTACATCTTTGACCTAGAAAGTAATATTTATTAATAATCATAACGTTTTTTTGGAAATTTGTTCACTCAAAAAATCATCTCTCACAGACATTGTTTCTCGAATTATTTCTGAACTTCATAAATAGGTCATTAAATTCCTAATTACATACACTTTGAAACTAATTTATCCATAGACATTAGTGCAGTCACCATTGACACTGGAGTGGTTTTTACATCATTGATGAATTTGAGAGCCAACGTTGGCGGTGGTCCAGATAGAATCCCAGTTGCCACTTTTTTTTTAAATACAAACTGTCTTATCTGATGTTATATGTTAAATTTTTAATTTATCATTGTCTCAAGGTAGGTAGTTTTCCAAATTCCTTGAAAATAAGTTATGTATCACCTATCTTTAAAGATGGAGATCAATAAAATGTCACTATAGAGCAGTAATAAGAATGTCTATTATTCCCAAACTCTTTGAGCAAATAGATGTGGTTTATACAGATTTCTCCCATGAACATTTGACTGGATGACTTAATTAATTCTTAAACGGCTTTTGAAATTGGGAGTAAGAGGCTCATTTTTTAAATGGCTGCAGAATTATCTTGAAGATCCTTATCAGCAAATCGAAATAAAGACTTATATATCAAACTAGCCCTTGCCCGCGATTTCACCCGCGTACGGAATGTACAAGTCTTTGCAAAAATAAATAACTTATGAAACATATGGATTATCCTATATAACAATTTTTTCAAATTTTTTGAAACACCCTACTTAACTATAAATCCACCAATCCCGAATATATTTCACCCAAACTACAAGTGCTTATGGGCCAACCTATATAACAATTTTAATCGACATTTTTTTAATCACTTTGTATAACTATAACTCTACTTCACCCTATAGCGCAACCAGCCTGTATATGCTGCTGTTTATTTGTTACCCATTATAACTTTTTTAATACCTGCTTATATCTATACTCCACCGTATATATTTCATCTAAGGAACTGCTTATGATCTACGCTATATAACAATTATTCCTGATATTTTTTGAGCCACCTCGTAAAGTACAATTTCTCTCCACACTATATTATAATCACCCTTTATATGCACATTTTTTGTAATTTTTTAATCACACTCTAAAACTGTAATCTTGCCTCGCCCCATGTTTGAGGTATTCCATATAGTAGGACTGCAACTGTTCATGCCCTATATAATATATATATTTTTTAACTTTTCCATCCACCCTTGGTGTGTCACAAATTTAAAAACACAGTTTGGCACCCTAACATCAAACCTTTACTTATACACTACCCAAATTGCAACTGCTTTTTGGTCACCCTATATATCAGTTTTAATCATCATTAAAAGCATCCTGTATATACTGCTGATAATCAGTAAAACTTATTTTTGAACCATCTTGTATAACCATAATTTTACTCTACTAAATACTTCAACCACCTTGTATGTTCATCTGCTTAGGGGAGACCAAATATAACATTTTTTTAAATAATTAACTATAAGGCTAGGCGCAAATTGAGACGCGTATAGCACGTGTGACATGACACAGCACAGCGCGAACTTTTGTAATTATTATTATTAATTAACCAATGTAATATTTTTTAAATACTTAACTAAAACATTTCTCCACCCTATATTTCAACTGTCCTATATTTATTTATTTACCAGATACATGCCACGCATATTTACATAGTAAATCCTACAAGGTAACAAAGCTACCTGCTCGTAGGCTGATATATACTTACAAACTAACCACTAACTAAACTAATTAACTAAAATTAAACTAATTGGATAAAAAAGTTTCATTGTACTTATACATATATTAAGTTGTCCATAACACAACAGTTTTATCCTAAGTACTTTCATACATTTTTCATAATCCAGAGTATAAGTTTTGTTTTAATCTTATTTATCTTTTCTGTTGCCATTGTTTTAAGTTTATTTGGTAAAGAGTTAAATGCTATTATTGCTCTATAGTAACTATTCTTGACGCTGACAGTTTTACTTCTGTTAGGGATTTGAATGATTTTATTTCTTGTTATGCTCGTAGAATTATTGAAGACATTACTAAGGGTTTTATAATGATATACTACAGATTCACATGTAAACAGTTGTTTACTGTTGAGTGGCTATTTTTGGTTAGGTATAACTTGTTTCTTTTCTATAATTTTTAGTAGTCTATTTTGAAATCGCTGAAGCATTTGTAAAGTGTTATTATATGCTCCTCCCCATGCTATTACTCCGTAGCTAATAACGCTATGGAAAAAACCGTAGTATAACATAAGTAAGGTTTCAGTGTTCATAGATTTACTTAAATTATAGAAAATATATATAAGGTACTTAGTTTTACTTAAAATATATTTAATATGTAATTCCCACGTTAACCTGTAGTCGAGAACTACAGCCAGATATTTAAAATGATTGAGTCCTATGCGTTCAGGAACACCGTTAGAATAGTTGTAATATACTCAGTTTTGTCAATTTATGTTTTACCCATGTTGGTTTCAACTTCCTTCCAAGTGTCTCCACCAGAGCCGCATCATTGGCAAATGATATTACAATACTATGATATTAAAAGTTCATTAATATATAATATAAATAGAAATGGTCCTAAGACAGTTCCTTGTGGAACACCTGTATTAGTCTGAGAGAATTCACTCATGATATTATTGATTTTTACTCTTTGGTGCTTACTGTCTAAATAATTTTCTATTAATTTATGAGCTTTACCCCTTATATCGTAATTGTATATCTTGTCAAGTAGTATCTGATGGTCAACAGTGTCGAACGAACGCCTTGGCAAAGTCGAGGCATGTCACAGCTACAGGACGACTCTTGTCTAATTTGTTATATATAATGTTTGATAAATAGTTCAATGCGTCTTTGGTTCCCAAATTTTGTGTAAATCCATATTGCCTTTTTGATAACATTTTATATTTTTTAACAATTTGCAATAATCTAGTGTAAATTATCTTTTCAAATATTTTAGCAAAGTTTGATACCAATGAAATAGACCTGTAGTTTGATATAAAGTGTTTATTTTTAAATTTATGTATAGGTATAACATCAGCTTTTTTCAAAGCATTGGGCCATAAAGCTTGTTCAATACAGACATTTATAATATGAGTCAGCGGCTCAGCAATGTGCTCCGATAAAGCTAAAATAGTCTTCGCATGAATGTTATCTACCTCACCATTTTTAAGTTTCAATTCTTTAATAATTTTAATAACTTCAAATCTATTAGTTGCTGTTATAAATATGGTTTCAGAGTTAAAAGGTGGTAATTTATTTATGGCATTTGTTGGTTGCTTTATTTTATGGCTAAGTAGAGACCCAATATTACAGAAAAATTGATTCATGTCATTAGCAATTTGTTCTGGTTCCATAATTTTTTGATCATTTTCATTGTAAATGTAACTAATATTTTGATGATATCTACGCTTTTTGCCAGGTTTTGTATTTATTATATTCCATAATTTTTTAGGATTTTTAAAATTCTTGTTTATTTCATCCCTATCATATAATGTTTTCGCATTATTTATAACCTTCTCTAAAATCTTTCCATAGTTCTTATATGCAATTTTATTTTGGATATTTTCCGGATTTGATTTCCATGTTTTATACACTTGATCTTTTTTGTTACAACATCTTATGATCGATCTGGTAATCCAGCTACTTCTAGGTATATATTTTTTTAACTTTTTTAATTCTTTTGATTTCTCCAAACACATAGCTATTTCTTTTGTGAGTGACTCTATGGCGTTATTTGGGTCCCCTTCTTCCAGTATACAGTCCCAGTTAATATTCTCAGCTAAATCAACCAATTTTTTAAAATATATTTGCATACTTTGTTTTTCTTGATCTCTAATTTTATTCAATATTAAAAATAGTGGATAATGATCATTAAAAAGGTTTTCAAATTTTAACGCAGTTGGTTTAACAGTTTGCAACCTAACAAATACATTGTCGATACAAGTGCCCTGCATTGGATTTAAATTAGACGGTCTTGTTATAGTTTGAAATCCCGGTAAGTATCCATGTTCCAGATAATTGGTCAAATATTCCTGACTGCGGTCATCAACATCATTAGGTCAATATTAAAATCACCTATTATCAAGTGATTTTTGACTTTTCTTTTTTTTTATTAAAAATTGTTTTAATTCAAATATGAACTCTTGTTTAGGTAAATCATGACACCTGTACATGGCTGTTACTTCAATAAGTGAACTATCACTTTGATCTAATTTTATTACTGAATTTAGTACTTTAAGTCTACCTAGAGTAATTACTTCAGTATTTTAAATTAAATTGTCTTTTATATAAACCTGATCTGTTTATCTTACTTAAATTATAGTACATTTTATAACCTGTTAATGATAAGTAATTAGGATACTGTAGATTCCAAGTCTCTGAACAGACTATAACATTGGGTTTTTCACTGAATTTGTTAACAAATATTCTTAGGTCATTAATATGAGCATTTAAACTTCTAACATTAAGAGAGAGAATAGCATTCTTATTTAATATATTCCTATTTACTAACTCTATGTTGTCAGCAATAATTTCTTCTCTAACAAATTCACTTTACATATTTTCTATTATTTCTAAATTATTGTCCATTATAATTTAATATAGATCTTATTTAAGTTTAATTATGCAAGTGATTATGAGTCACACTTCCACATTTTTTCCTCATATTTGTTTAACCACAGTATAAAGTATAATTTCTCTCCACACTTCATTTAAAGCACCCTTCATTTGCAATTTTTTCTAACCTTGTTTGAATCACAATGTGAAACTATAACTTTACTGCGTTCCATATTTGCAACTGCAATATAACAATTTTGTACCACCCTGTATCCTTAAAATTCTATTCCACCCTCTATCTCAACCATCCGGTAATTGGAACAGCTTGTAGATCATAACATTTCTTTATAGTATTTTTTAAACCCACCTGTATAGCTGTAATTATACTCCGCTACCTATTTCAACCATCCTATATGCAACTACTTGTGGATATAAAACAATTTGTTAACCACAACATAAACTATAATTCCACTCTACTTTATATTTGAAACACCCTGTATAAACAACAGTTTCTAACATTTCTTCAACCCATTCCATAACTATAGTATCTTATGAACATAATTCAAATATCCTAACTGCTTACCTAACACATTTTTTTAAAGATTTTTTATTCACTGTATAAATATTCTACCCTTTTACGACCACTTGGTATATGGAACTGTTTATGACCCACTCAATATAACTTTTTTGGACCAACCCGTATAACTAATTCCACTCTCCCTTATTTCCACCACATTGTATATATCCAGGTGCTTATAGGGCACCAAATAAAACTTTTTTAGATTTTTTAACTCCATGCAATTCTACTCCGCTTCTTATATACAGAACACCCTGTAAAATTACGCTTGTTATATCAGTGAATTTTTGTTAAATCGAAACATGTTACATTTGCACATTCCGAATTTTGAATAAAAGATAAGCTGATGCCAGTATCTAATATTTTGTGCGTGCGGTGGAACCAATTGAGTAATTGTATTACCCAACATGGTAGAGGTTTTGTCGCTATATCTACCGTTTCTGTCTATCAGATTTTAAGTCAAACTATAGGCTTCGCAACAAAAAAAGATTCAGCAAATCAGTTAAGTCGTAACAAATAAACAAACAAACAAACAAACAAACAGACAAACTTACAATTTTATAATAGTATAGATACATTTAAGGCGACATCTGGGTTGCCACAGAGAGGTCACATTTCAACAATTCTGTTTATTTGTTTTATAAACGATCTCCAGCAACATTTAAATTACACTTAAGTGCTTGCTTATGTTGATAATGTAAGGATTGCATTGAACCATGTTTTTTTACCCCTGAGTAAACATTTTGAGCCCATGGAGACTTTTGATCCACAAGTACAGAACTATCCAATTGCAAAGTTTCAAAGAAATTAACCGAAAGCCTTCTTATAAGAATAGTGAGCGGGGTCCTTTCAGTGTTTTTTAAGGTTATGGCTAAACCTAGAGGTGCTGGGGCGAAAATAACCCCGGATTTGGATTCAGCAACCCCAAAAACATAGGGCACACATAGTGGGGCCCCCCAGGTCAAAACCTTTTTTCTGTGTGGTTATGTACCTAATCCAACAATAATAGTATGTTTTTGACCATGCAGTAATGTGATTCTGAATAATTGTCTATTTCTAAGAATTTAAATTAAGATAGCAGCAATGAAAACAATAAATCAGTCCTAGTAAGCCTGCAAATTTGGAGTGATAGATATGCCTACAAATTTGGTTGGCAAAATGCAGTCTTTGTTCAGTTCTGCTGAATTAATATAAAAAATCAATTAATTGGGAAGCAGCCAGTTCACTAGGGTGTTAAAAATAAACAATTTTTTGAATATAAACTTACGAAATGCGAGGTTCTTATTCACACTAACATTACTAGAGGAGAAAAAGGCCATATTAATATAAAACTCGTCTTGTTCGTTAAATTGCACTATTGATGTTTTAATAAAATTCTTGATAGATACTTCATGATTGACTGACATTAGTTTGTTTTGAAGTTATTTGAAAGGGATATGATTCGAGAAAAATCTAACTGAAAGCATCATAATAATAATCTTAATTTGATTTCAACCAATGCCAGACCTTACATAAATATTCTAAAAAGAGAGAATTAAGTTATTATAAAAATATTGGTCATGAGTGATCATTTGATAATATTTGGTGTGACCTTTTTTGAAATTTTAACTTCAATATCTAACAAGTTACAATTTACAATAGATAACATTAAGATTTTGTAAATCCGTTCTTTTATGTATGTTGTTGACTTGATTATTAATGCAAACCATCTCTAGGAAGTTCATATCGTCGCTAAAATGATTATTTCCCAAATTTCTTTATAAACCTAATTGTTAAATGATAATCAAAAAATATAATGAATGTTTAAAATAAATCCAAAAGTAAATACCTTTTTTCACTTTAACACTTTGAAAGTGCTTTCACCTTTTTAAACTGTGGAACTCTTTGTGACCAGGTCACTCTCTCACTTTGTTTTATACTGTACTGCCTACTGTTGTGATATTTTTGCTACCATGAATATTTTATTTGTTTTTCTCAACTGTTTCCAAATAACTCTGCTTTCTACTTTAGAATGATTTTGATTTTACTGCCAAATATTTTATTACCAATTGAAACTGCTTTCCTGTCTGCTACCAAATAATTCTGCTACCATGAAATGTTTACTAATTGTTTTCACTTGCCAAACTGGATACTTTGTTTTGATTGCTATTATTTTCTGTTACTTGATTTCAATACTTTCTGATTCAACTTGTACTGTATTGTGACTACTTTATTTAACTTTCTTCAATTAAAATTCTTTGACCCAATTAAAATATATTTTTTAAGGTTACCAACAACTGTTTTCCATTTTTCCACATAATAATCTACTCCCTTATATTTAATTACGTATCTAAATAACCACAGATCATACAATAAAGATAGATGGGCAACTCAATGTTATAAAATTGTTCACCCATGGGAGGTTAGAATATGCATAAAAAGCATCTTCAGAAGTCCTTCAAGTACTAAATTTGACGTTTGTTGAATTTGACAGACCATCACCAACTAAAAAGAAGGAATCTGCAGTTTCTGGTCCCAAATCTCATCAATAGGGGGCTGTACCATCGAATTATTTTCAGGTGTTCTTTAACACCACAATCCAAACAAAAAAGCTGTATTTAATTTCCTTGAATATACAGATTTTTGTTTCGATTGTGGTGCTATTCCCAAGCAAGAATATACATTTAGAAGAGAATGTACCATCAGAATAAATGAAACTCAATATTCAAATTAAATTTATTTACAAAAGATAAAAATACAAGATATTATGAATTACTCAACAAGCACTAAAATTTGCTTACCCGTGTGTACTTGGTTTTGTGACTCAGCTGCAGGTTTCATCTCAAGACAATACAAATGTTAAGACAATACAAATGATCATCGTCAGTTGACATTACTGCCATACATCTATAATCCAGCTGACACTTCAGGGTTGTAACTTCTTTGATTTGGGATATTTATATTATTTTTCTAATTATCAGCAGCTTCTTAAAAAATAGCATGTATCTCTTTCACAATAGCTTGGTTGTTTTCATTTCTCTATTGTATGATCTGTGGTTTTCATTGGTTTACCTGTCATCATTGGTATGGGGGTAACAATCAGTGGTTTGTTGTTTTCCTACAGAGTATACATAATTGTCTCCTGAACTTCTCTCATAAACTGAAATTAAACAATAAATGAAATAAATACAAGTAACAGTATCAGAAAGATAAACATACCGCATGTAAAGTTTTTCGATGTTTATTCTTTGAAGCCATATTTTCTGACACTTTTTGTTGGTTGTAAAATAATGCCTAAAAAAACTGATTATTAAATTATGCTCTAAATACTATTTAGTTTGTAGCTTCTGGCTATATACAGTACCTTAAAACGATGTATGAATACTGCAAGAATGGGATTCGATACAAAATTCTACCACAAATTAGAGAAAAAATAATTAATAGCTTCAACTTTCTCAAAGACAATGACAATTATGTCAAAAAACAAAAACACATCATTACAATGTACTAAGGGCCGATAAAGAAGATCACATTGTCACCTGGATATATTCGATTAACTGTCAAAAAATAGTACTTGAAGGAGTTCTGAAGGGGGCTACGTTTACAGTTCACCGACAGCTGGACCAACATTGCCAACCACCCCTGTAAATAACTTCCAAAATACCCTCTACTTTTCTTTAAATTTGCACTTTTGACTATTTTGTTCCATGTCATCAAGTACCTGCTGGCTTCATTCTTGACCTGTCATTTAATTTTGTTACAAATTTTTCATTGTTGGCACAAAACATTACTACCGCTGGATTCAGCGTTCTGTACTTGCTTTATCGTATGAATTTCAGTCTAATCCGATCATTAAATCTGTCAATATTTCGCTCCAAAGTTGTGTTATGACATTTGAATTTAACTTAGTTATTTTTGTTGGAAATATCCTTTTTGAATCTTTAATTAATTCGAAATAATTTAATAAGTGTCTAACGTTTCTAATTATTGGCCAATATCTACTCAAAAGATGAAATTACAATAAAATTTTCACATCTGCCCTCTTCAGATTGGTTCGCATATTTCTCGTAGCCTTCTGCTTTCGCTTCTCGTTACTCGAATACTAAGATAGATTTTCAGGAGCGCGGACGCTGTTATATAGTCTATCCGTTGGCACCGTGAACGACTGCGTGTGATTGGCTCTTGGCGCTCAGTGCCCACGCCTCCCGCTTGCTGATTGGTCACTTTCGGTTAAGTTGTTATGGGACGGGTCCGGGCCGGTACGGTGTTTAATAGAATTTTCCAACAATTCCATAAGTTCTTGATTTCATTGCGTGCGTTTAGACTGTGAGGCCTCTTCGCTATTTAAATTGCCTCTCTTACGAGTCTTGATTTCGGGTGTTCTATATTTCCCAGTACTCTGGTGTTCTCAAAGTCTATTCGGTGTGACGTCGTGGTGGCGTGTTCCGCAAGGAATGTTGTTTTTTCCTGCTTTCTTATGGCGTTCTGGTGTTCATCACGTCTAGCTTGAATTCTTCTGTTAGATTGCCCCACATAGGTTTTATGACAGTCTGCACATAAAATCTCGTACACTCCCTGTTGTTCTAAAGGGATCTTCGTCTTCGGAGTCCTCAACACTGTGCTTATTTTTCTGTCTGTATTGAAAATAGTATCGATATTGTGTCTTCGTACGATTCTTGCGATTCTTGCAAACTGAAGCTCCAACAGGAGCCCAAAAACGATTTTTTCTCGGAAAAAACGGTAACAGACTAACCTCACTGCAATTGGAAACGAATAAAACCGTTTAGACCTTATCTTCGGTCCAATTGAACTCTATCTCGATTGGCGTGTTGGCTAAGGGATTCAGTTACGCTATTGCTCCCTCTCACATACAATCAGAGAGCATAATATGTGGCGTGGAAACAGCAGTTTCAAAATTAGATGAGAACATTGCTGAAAGAATTCGACAAGGTGTGTCACATGTTCTAAGAAAGTCTAAACCACCCAAAAGGAACCTATCTATAGAAGAAAATGAGGCCTTGAAACAACTTCGCCTCAACAAGGACATTGTCGTTTCTAAAGGAAATGCGACTGTAATGTTAGATACAGCGGATTATTCACATAAAATACAAACATTGCTACAAGATCCAGCATATAAACAAATTACTACTGACCCAACAACTTATCTGGAGAAAACAACCAAGGCCCAAATCCAAGCAATTAGGATCGACAAAAATCTCCAACTGCAACTCATTCCGCGTGAAAAGTCATCGAGATGTCCGAAATTCTATGGGTTGCCAAAAGAACACAAAGAAGGTGCATCTTTGAGGCCAATGCTTAATTGAATCCCAAACACAACAGCTAGCCAAATACCTAGCCCAACAACTTCAACCGTTTGCAGAGGGGGCAGACTCATACGTGAAAAATTTGACACATTTCATCGAAATGGTTAGAAAAACGGTCTTACTACCAGAGTGTCTTCTTTCAAGTTTTGACGTAGTGTCCCTTTTCACCAACATCCCTATCGACGAAGCTTTGGATATCATAATGGAAAAATACCTATTTTGTTTACGAGAACCAACGATACAAATAAGTGGAAGGAGCTCCAATGGGATCACTACTCTCACCAGTAATAGCGAACCTTTTTATGGAGAACTTTGAGGAGTTGGCACTAAGAACAGCAACTCTTAAACCCAGTTTATGGTTGCGATATGTGGATGATACATTTGTAATTTGGCCTCATGGGAGGGAACACTTCTACACATTTTTAGACCAACTTAATGGCATCTATCACAAAATAAAATTTACCATGGAGGTTGAAGCGAACAATCAACTGCCATTCCTTGATGTTCTGATAAATAGGAAGGAAGATGGAATCCTTGGCCATACAGTATATAGGAAAGCAACTCACACCAACAGATACCTTCATGCTAATTCTCATCACCACCCAGCCCCACTACAAGCCGTCGTCAAGACTTTAGTAACCAGCTCACAAAGACTAGCTGACCAGGAAAACATCAAACAGGAAATGGACAGTTTGAAAACAGCTCGGAGACAAGACAAGACAAGACCGAAATATACAAAGAGCCTTAAAGTCAAAACCGAGACAAATAGACGAGGAGCAATAACCAAGACTTATTTACCATATTCAAGGGTACCACGAACAGTATTTGCAAGAATTCTACGGAGACACAATATCGATACTATTTTCAATATTGACAGAAAAATAAGCACGGTGTTGAGGAACCCGAAGTCGAGGATCCCTTTAGAACAACAGGGAGTGTACGAGATTCCATGTGCAGACTGCCATAAGACTTATGTGGGGCAAATTAACAGAATAATTCAAGCTAGACGTGATGAACACCAGAACGCCATAAGAAAACAGGAAAAAACAACATCCATTTTGGAACACGCCACCACGACGTCACACCGAATAGACTTTGAGTACACCAGATTACTGGTAAATATAGAACACTCGAAGAGAGGCAATTGAAATAGCGCAGAGGTCTCACAGTCTAAACCGGTCCGGACCCGTCTCATATTAACTCAATCGGAAGTGACCAATCAGCAAGCCACTGAGTGACAAGGGCCAATCATACGCAGCTGTTCACGGTGCCAACCGATAGGCGCCGAGCCGCGACTATATAACACCGCGCGCGCTCCTGTAAATTTTAGTATTAGAGTAACTAGAAGCGAAAGCAGAAGGCTACGAGAATTATGCGAACCGACATGAAGAGGGCAGATGTGACTCTGCCGAAACGTCGGCATTTTACCATCCCGGCAGGGATCAGTTATCAACTACGCGGGTGAATTTCTGGAAACCACCTAACACACAGTCACACACACACACACACACACACACACACACACACACCCGGGGTGGTTGTTGGTCCACTAAGGTGGCGGATAGGGGAACGCTCTCCAGCAATTACTGAGGATTTCCTCAGGGCGGACCAAAATCAGATAGGGGAAGGAACCCCGAAAATAAACCATTTATGGATATGGGTGATAAGGTGAACTTAATACACCTCTGCAGAGGATAATCCCACCACCGGTTCCGATCGAGTGAAAGCCTCGGTGGCCGGTGCACGCTCCACGGATTCTGGGGGAGCGAATTATCACTGGTTCCGTCACATTGTGACAAGAAGAAGAAGAACACCGTTAATGGTACAACATCGACATTAAAACTAGAAGCAATACACTATTCAGCCAAGTCCTCCAAAAGGCGAATAGTGGAGTTGACGTCCCCCAAAGGGCAACAGATGAGAGTGGCGCTCCAAACAAATTAGGAGCAAAGATCGATGAGCTCTTGAAGTTCATTGGGCCTAGGCACAATGTACATCATGAGATCAAGAAACTGGCACACGCCATTAAGTCAGAATATGACAAATATCTGACGTCAACGACGCAGCCATCTCCTGTAGCGAAACCTGCTACAACACAGACATCGCCAGTAAAGGTGTCAAACACTCAGACACAAGGTGAAAAGCAAAAGGAGGTCCCAAAAGCGGCTGCCTCAAAAGCAGCTAACTCAAAACCGGCTGCATCAACACCGGCGGCCCCAAAGCAGGCGGCTTCAATAAAGTAGTCGTAGCAAGGACCACGCCACCGAAGGCCTCGCCTTCAGTAGCCTCATCAAGTAAGCACCACTACCAAAAACTCTTAAACCGGTGCTAGCTAGCAAGCTAAAGCCCGGTAAAGAAGGTTGCCAGAACATCGGGCAAACCACCCAGGCAACAACAAGTAGGGTGGTCAATTCAGAAGCGAAGAGAAACAATGAATTAAAATCCAAGTTTGACCAAAAAAACCTTCAAACCAGTTGACTGACTGGCAAGTGGTAAAGAGGAAAAAGGCCCCGAGGACCAATAAGCAAAAACCAGCGCCACATTGTACGCTGCTTATAAAGAAAGGCGAGAAGAGCTCCCATGCAGATATCTTGCGAGGTACGATCCCACCTTGCAGGATATAGGCAAAAAAGTCAATAAGATCCGACGAACAGCTAAGGGAGATCTCCTCTTTTTATTACGCTCAGGAGATGGAGCGCTACTGTAACGCCATCAAGAATAAGCTCCCAAGCGGGGCCACTGTACAATCTCGAATACCACAAATCGAGATTGAAATTAAAGACCTTCAGTACAAAGGAAGACGTGGTAAACCTGCTCAAAGATAATATCGACGGCCTGGCAGAGATCACTGAGGAGGCAGTGAAATCACTTCGACGGGCATATAGATCAACACAAACGGCAGTTGTTTGTCTCCCAGAGGTCCAGGCCAAGAAAGCCATCGCACTTGGAAAGCTGAAACTTGCGTGGGGCACAGTACGTGTTCGCGAGAGGATCAGCCTTCGACGGTGCTTCAAATGCTGGCACTTTGGGCACAACACCAGGCGTGCAGAGGCAAGACTGACCGAAGCAGTTGTTGTCACAGATGCGGAGGCGCTGGTCACAATGCCTCGGCTTGTCAACAACCTGCCAAGTGCTTACTCTGCAAAGAGAAAGATAGTAGGTCAGACTGCCGGCACGTTGCGGGTAGTTGGAAATGTCCGATCTACCAACAGGCGATGAGAGCAGCACAAGCCCGTAAATGAAAGTACTGCAACTCAACCTCAACCATTGCGAAGCAGCCAAGACCTACTGGTACAGCGGGTGCGGGAATTGGATTGCGACGTAGCCATAATCTGCGAGCAGTACAAAAACTTCGACCCTGTCCTGGGTAAATGACACAACGGACAGAGCAGCGATATGGGCTTGCGGTAAACTTCCGTTCCAACAACTCCCAAATACCCCGAACCATGTCTTGTGAGAGCCAAAGTGGGAGGGGTTCATTTCTATAGCTGCTATGCACCTCCTAGTGCACAGCTCGAGGAGTTCGAGTTATTCTTGGACACGGAGGATGTACGGAAGCGTGAATCGGTCGCCATCGCAGGAGATTTCAACGCCTGGGCAATTGACTGGGGATGTCGGGAAACGAGCGCGAGAGGACGAGCTCTCCTTGAGACCATGTCTTCGCTCAACCTGGTACTCCTCAACACAGGAGCCGTAAGCACATATCGCAAAGGCACAGCCAGCTCCATTATCGATGTGACATTCGTTAGCAGCAACCTAATTAAAGGGGGCTGTGAGTGGCGGGTCGATGAGGAGTTTACTAATAGCGACCACCAAGCTATTATATGGGAAATCAACACCACTCCCAAACGAAGATTGTGTGTCAGTCGTGCGAGGTCACAGCCAGTCGGTTGGAACAAAAATGCTTTCGATGCTGATTCATTCGCCTTGGTTATGGAGCAGGAACCATTGTCAATAGCAACAAGCGCAGAAGCCACTGCCAAAGAGGTAATGACAAGCGTTGTCAAGTCCTGCGATGCTTCCATGCCAAGGAGACGGCAGAACAACAGCCGCCCACCAGTTTACTGGTGGAACGACACGATCTCACAACACCGACGAGAGTGTCTCAAAGCACGAAGGCTGCATCAACGAGCACGGAGACGCGACAGGGTCACAACAGAAGAACTAAGGCTCGACTATGAGATCAAAAGACAACAACTACGAAGAGCCATTCTCTCAAGCAAGAGATCCTACTGGAAGGAGTTGTGTGACGAAGTTAATCAAGATCCATGGGGAAAACCGTATAAAATCGTGATGCATAAAATTAAGGCCCCTCCCATGACATCAACGAACTGCCCCGAATCATTGCACCGCATTGTCACTCACTTGTTTCCTGCGAAGCCTGAGCTACCCGCTAATCCTTCGTGGCAGGTGAGGGACGAAGATATACCATCAGTGACTATGAGTGAGCTGATGGGCGCGTGCAACCGGCTCCAAAACGGTAAGGCTCCCGGTCCAGATGGCATACCTAACATCGCGCTAAAATGCGCCATAGCCAATAGGCCTGACATGTTTCTACACATGTATGAGACCTGCCTAAAGCAGGGGGTTTTCCCGACTAAGTGGAAAAAGCAGAGGCTTGTGCTCCTCCCTAAAGGGGGAAAGAAACCTCCAGACGAACCGTCATCATATCGTCCCCTCTGTATGTTGGACTCTGCGGGAAAACTCCTTGAAAGGATAATAGCAGATAGGCTGGAGCCCTACGTTGAGCCGAAACTTTCCACCAACCAATTCGGGTTCAGAAAGGGGAGATCAACCATCGATGCCGTGACACTCGTTACCAACATCGCCAGAGAGGCTATCTCGGGAAAGAGATGGAGAAGAGGTGGAAAAAAGTACTGTCTAATAGCCACCCTGGATATCAAGAACGCCTTTAACTCGGCCCGCTGGGACCGCATTTTGGAGGCTCTTGCCAGGATGGAAGTTCCGCAGTACTTGCGCAGAATGGTTTCAGCGTATTTCAAGGACCGCATCTTGTTGTACCAAACTGAAAATGGGCAAGTAGACTATAAGATCACAGGAGGTGTACCTCAGGGCTCTGTTCTTGGCCCCCTCTTATGGAACGTAATGTACAACGACCTGCTCCTGCTCGGTCTGCCTGAGGGCGTCAGGCTAGTGGCATTCGCCGATGATGTGGCATTGATCATAGTGCGCAAGCACATAGAGGAGATACAAACAACCTTCTCATTCGCTATAGCCACAATTCAGCATTGGATGCTCGCAGCGGACTTGAGTTTAGCAGAACAAAAGACCGAAACACTTCTTGTTAGCAGTCGAAAGGCAAGGGAAACCATCACCCTCAAAATAGGCGACACCTACATACAGTCGCAGCCCTTCATCAGCTATTTGGGGGTGCTCCTGGACACACGGCTCAACTTCAAAGAGCACATAATCGCGGCCAGCAAGAAAGCAGCTGGGGTACAGGGGGCATTATCTAGAATAATGCCGAATGTCGGAGGCCCTAGACAGATAAGAAGACAGCTACTGGCAACAGTAACTACTTCTGTTTTGTTGTACGGGGCACCGGTATGGGAGAAATCGCTCGAGCTACCATCGTACCGCCGGAAAATGAAATCAGTCCAGCGGCTCTCAGCGATTCGAGTGGCATCATCCTACCGCACTGTGTCTTACGAGGCGGTGAGTGTGATTGCCTCTACCCTACCAATCGACATCCTGGCTGCAGAAAGGGGACGGCTTTATCGCAGAAAGTTAGAGAAAGACCAACCGACAGGAAACAGCGATGAAAGAGCCATGAGTCTAGGGCAATGGCAGGAGAGGTGGGACAGCTCTACTAAAGGAAGGTGGACATATCGATTGATACCTAACATCAGTCGTTGGGTCAACCGCCAGCATGGGGAGGTTGGGTTCTACATCACTCAACTCCTGACTGGACATGGATGCTTTCGAGCATACCTGCACAGGTTCAGGAGGGCAAACTCCCCAAACTGCCCACACTGTACGGACGTGATAGAGGACGCGGAACACGTGTTCTTCTCCTGCCCCGGTTTCAGGATCAACGTGCTGAAGTGGAGAGGATTCTGGAGACTAATATCGTTCCAGAACAAATAGTAGAAGCCATGCTGAAGGGCCCCCAAGCCTGGAACTTGGTATCAGATTACGCGGAGACTATCCTCAAAGAACTCCGCAATACGTTCGAGGAGTAGGCTTTAGAGGCTTTCAATGTAAGAGCAGTAAACATCTGCAATGAACCACCCTTGCGAAGTAGTATTGACTAAGAGTGCCGCAGGGGACCATGGTTGTAGGAGAAAGAGGTTAGGGTTTTAGCGGGTATACGGTATACTGGTTTCAATGCAACGATTTACTCTTGCTTTGAAGTCATTGCATCGGGAGTCCCGCACGACGGCCAGCACGTGCTAGCTAAGTACGCAATGTATTTCCCCCCTCTTCGGATAAAAAAAAAAAAAAACAAAAACACACACACACACACACACACACCCGGGGTGGTTGTTGGTCCACTACCGGGCGCCTCCCCAGGTGGCGGATAGGGGAACGCTCTCCAGCAATGGGGAGTACTGAGGATTTCCTCAGGGCGGACCAAAATCAGATAGGGAAGGAACCCCGAAAATAAACCATTTATGGATATGGGTGATAAGGTGAACTTAATACCCCAGGTGGGTACCTCTGCAGAGGATAATCCCGCCACCGGTTCCGATCGAGTGAAAGCCTCGGTGGCCGGTGCACGCTCCACGGATTCTGGGGGGAGCGAATTATCACTGGTTCCGTCACATAGTGACAAGAAGAAGAACACTAGTAATGGTACAACATCGACCATTAAAACTAGAGCTGGCAGCAAGACACTATCCAGCCAAGTCCTCCAAAAGGCGAATAGTGGAGTTGACGTCCCAAAGGGCAACAAATGAGAGTGGCGCTCCAAACAAATTAGGAGCAAAGATCGATGAGCTCTTGAAGTTCATTGGGCCTAGGCACAATGTACATCATGAGATCAAGAAACTGGCACACGCCATTAAGTCAGAATATGACAAATATCAGACGTCAACGACGCGGCCACCTCCTGTAGCGAAACCTGCTACAACACAGACATCGCCAGTAAAGGTGTCAAACACTCAGACACAAGGTGGAAAGCAAAAGGAGGTCCCAAAAGCGGCTGCCTCAAAAGCAGCTAACTCAAAACCGGCTGCATCAACACCGGCGGCCCCAAAGCAGGCGGCTTCAATAAAAGTAGCCTCTGTAGCAAGGACCTCGCCACCGAAGGTCTCGCCTTCAGTAGCCTCATCAAGTAAGGCACCACCACTTAAAACTCTTAAACCGGTGCTAGCTAGCAAGCTAAAGCCCGGTAAAGAAGGTTGCCAGAACATCGGGCAAACCACCCAGGCAACAACAAGTAGGGTGGTCAATTCAGAAGCGGAGAGAAACAATGGATTAAAATCCAAGTTTAAACCGCAGACCAAAACCAACCTTCAAACCAGTCGACTGACTGGCAAGTGGTAAAGAGGAAAAAGGCCCCGAGGACCAATAAGCAAAAACCAGCGCCACATTGTACGCTGCTTATAAAGAAAGGCGAGAAGAGCTCCCATGCAGATATCTTGCGAGGTATCAAGAATGATCCCACCTTGCAGGATATAGGCAAAAAAGTCAATAAGATCCGACGAACAGCTAAGGGAGATCTACTTTTGTTATTCGCCGAAGGCAGACGCTCAGGAGATGGAGCGCTATTGTAACGCCATCAAGAATAAGCTCCCAAGCGGGGCCACTGTACAATCTCGAATACCGCAAATCGAGATTGAAATTAAAGACCTGGACGAGATCAGTACCAAGGAAGACGTAGTAAACCTGCTCAAAGATAATATCGACGGCCTGGCAGAGATCACTGAGGAGGCAGTGAAATCACTTCGACGGGCATATAGATCAACACAAACGGCAGTTGTTTGTCTCCCAGAGGTCCAGGCCAAGAAAGCCATCGCACTTGGAAAGCTGAAACTTGCG
This sequence comes from Octodonta nipae, assembly GCA_034190945.1. Taxonomy (NCBI): domain Eukaryota; kingdom Metazoa; phylum Arthropoda; class Insecta; order Coleoptera; family Chrysomelidae; genus Octodonta; species Octodonta nipae. The sequence continues at coordinate 112,687,353 of CM067217.1, forward strand.
TGGGGCACAGTACGTGTTCGCGAGAGGATCAGCCTTCGACGGTGCTTCAAATGCTGGCACTTTGGGCACAACGCCCAGGCGTGCAGAGGCAAGACTGACCGAAGCAGTTGTTGTCACAGATGCGGAGGCGCCGGTCACAATGCCTCGGCTTGTCAACAACCTGCCAAGTGCTTACTCTGCAAAGAGAAAGATAGTAGGTCAGACTGCCGGCACGTTGCGGGTAGTTGGAAATGTCCGATCTACCAACAGGCGATGAGAGCAGCACAAGCCCGTAAATGAAAGTACTGCAACTCAACCTCAACCATTGCGAAGCAGCCCAAGACCTACTGGTACAGCGGGTGCGGGAATTGGATTGCGACGTAGCCATAATCTGCGAGCAGTACAAAAACTTCGACACCCTGTCCTGGGTAAATGACACAACGGACAGAGCAGCGATATGGGCTTGCGGTAAACTTCCGTTCCAACAACTCCCAAATACCCCCGAACCATGGCTTGTGAGAGCCAAAGTGGGAGGGGTTCACTTCTATAGCTGCTATGCACCTCCTAGTGCACAGCTCGAGGAGTTCGAGTTATTCTTGGACACCTTGGCGGAGGATGTACGGAAGCGTGAATCGGTCGCCATCGCAGGAGATTTCAACGCCTGGGCAATTGACTGGGGATGCCGGGAAACGAGCGCGAGAGGACGAGCTCTCCTTGAGACCATGTCTTCGCTCAACCTGGTACTCCTCAACACAGGAGCCGTAAGCACATATCGCAAAGGCACAGCCAGCTCCATTATCGATGTGACATTCGTTAGCAGCAACCTAATTAAAGGGGGCTGTGAGTGGCGGGTCGATGAGGAGTTTACTAATAGCGACCACCAAGCTATTATTTGGGAAATCAACACCACTCCCAAACGAAGATTGTGTGTCAGTCGTGCGAGGTCACAGCCAGTCGGTTGGAACAAAAATGCTTTCGATGCTGATTCATTCGCCTTGGTTATGGAGCAGGAACCATTGTCAATAGCAACAAGCGCAGAAGCCACTGCCAAAGAGGTAATGACAAGCGTTGTCAAGTCCTGCGATGCTTCCATGCCAAGGAGACGGCAGAACAACAGCCGCCCACCAGTTTACTGGTGGAACGACACGATCTCACAACACCGACGAGAGTGTCTCAAAGCACGAAGGCTGCATCAACGAGCACGGAGACGCGACAGGGTCACAACAGAAGAACTAAGGCTCGACTATGAGATCAAAAGACAACAACTACGAAGAGCCATTCTCTCAAGCAAGAGATCCTACTGGAAGGAGTTGTGTGACGAAGTTAATCAAGATCCATGGGGAAAACCGTATAAAATCGTGATGCATAAAATTAAGGCCCCCCCCATGACATCAACGAACTGCCCCGAATCATTGCACCGCATTGTCACTCACTTGTTTCCTGCGAAGCCTGAGCTACCCGCTTATCCTTCGTGGCAGGTGAGGGACGAAGATATACCATCAGTGACTATGAATGAGCTGATGGGCGCGTGCAACCGGCTCCAAAACGGTAAGGCTCCCGGTCCAGATGGCATACCTAACATCGCGCTAAAATGCGCCATAGCCAATAGGCCTGACATGTTTCTACACATGTATGAGACCTGCCTAAAGCAGGGGGTTTTCCCGACTAAGTGGAAAAAGCAGAGGCTTGTGCTCCTACCTAAAGGGGGAAAGAAACCTCCAGACGAACCGTCATCATATCGTCCCCTCTGTATGTTGGACTCTGCGGGAAAACTCCTTGAAAGGATAATAGCAGATAGGCTGGAGCCCTACGTTGAGCCGAAACTTTCCACCAACCAATTCGGGTTCAGAAAGGGGAGATCAACCATCGATGCCGTGACACTCGTTACCAACATCGCCAGAGAGGCTATCTCGGGAAAGAGATGGAGAAGAGGTGGAAAAAAGTACTGTCTAATAGCCACCCTGGATATCAAGAACGCCTTTAACTCGGCCCGCTGGGACCGCATTTTGGAGGCTCTTGCCAGGATGGAAGTTCCTCAGTACTTGCGCAGAATGGTTTCAGCGTATTTCAAGGACCGCATCTTATTGTACCAAACTGAAAATGGGCAAGTAGACTATAAGATCACAGGAGGTGTACCTCAGGGCTCTGTTCTTGGCCCCCTCTTATGGAACGTAATGTACAACGACCTGCTCCTGCTCGGTCTGCCTGAGGGCGTCAGGCTAGTGGCATTCGCCGATGATGTGGCATTGATCATAGTGCGCAAGCACATAGAGGAGATACAAACAACCTTCTCATTCGCTATAGCCACAATTCAGCATTGGATGCTCGCAGCGGACTTGAGTTTAGCAGAGCAAAAGACCGAAACACTTCTTGTTAGCAGTCGAAAGGCAAGGGAAACCATCACCCTCAAAATAGGCGACACCTACATACAGTCGCAGCCCTTCATCAGCTATTTGGGGGTGCTCCTGGACACACGGCTCAACTTCAAAGAGCACATAATCGCGGCCAGCAAGAAAGCAGCTGGGGTACAGGGGGCATTATCTAGAATAATGCCGAATGTCGGAGGCCCTAGACAGATAAGAAGACAGCTACTGGCAACAGTAACTACTTCTGTTTTGTTGTACGGGGCACCGGTATGGGAGAAATCGCTCGAGCTACCATCGTACCGCCGGAAAATGAAATCAGTCCAGCGGCTCTCAGCGATTCGAGTGGCATCATCCTACCGCACTGTGTCTTACGAGGCGGTGAGTGTGATTGCCTCTACCCTACCAATCGACATCCTGGCTGCAGAAAGGGGACGGCTTTATCGCAGAAAGTTAGAGAAAGACCAACCGACAGGAAACAGCGATGAAAGAGCCATGAGTCTAGGGCAATGGCAGGAGAGGTGGGACAGCTCTACTAAAGGCCGGTGGACATATCGATTGATACCTAACATCAGTCGTTGGGTCAACCGCCAGCATGGGGAGGTTGGGTTTTACATCACTCAACTCCTGACTGGACATGGATGCTTTCGAGCATACCTGCACAGGTTCAGGAGGGCAAACTCCCCAAACTGCCCACACTGTACGGACGTGATAGAGGACGCGGAACACGTGTTCTTCTCCTGCCCCCGGTTTCAGGATCAACGTGCTGAAGTGGAGAGGATTCTGGAGACTAATATCGTTCCAGAACAATTAGTAGAAGCCATGCTGAAGGGCCCCCAAGCCTGGAACTTGGTATCAGATTACGCGGAGACTATCCTCAAAGAACTCCGCAATACGTTCGAGGAGTAGGCTTTAGAGGCTTTCCAATGTAAGAGCAGTAAACATCTGCAATGAACCACCCTTGCGAAGTAGTATTGAGTAAGAGTGCCGCAGGGGACCATGGTTGTAGGAGAAAGAGGTTAGGGTTTTAGCGGGTATACGGTATACTGGTTTCAATGCAACGATTTACTCTTGCTTTGAAGTCATTGTATCGGGAGTCCCGCACGACGGCCAGCACGTGCTAGCTAAGTACGGAATGTATTTCCCCCCTCTTCGGATAAAAAAAAAAAAAAAACACACACACACACACACACCCGGGGTGGTTGTTGGTCCACTACCGGGCGCCTCCCCAGGTGGCGGATAGGGGAACGCTCTTCCAGCAATGGGGAGTACTGAGGATTTCCTCAGGGCGGACCAAAATCAGATAGGGGAAGGAACCCCGAAAATAAACCATTTATGGATATGGGTGATAAGGTGAACTTAATACCCCAGGTGGGTACCTCTGCAGAGGATAATCCCGCCACCGGTTCCGATCGAGTGAAAGCCTCGGTGGCCGGTGCACGCTCCACGGATTCTGGGGGGAGCGAATTATCACTGGTTCCGTCACATAGTGACAAGAAGAAGAACACTAGTAATGGTACAACATCGACCATTAAAACTAGAGCTGGCAGCAAGACACTATCCAGCCAAGTCCTCCAAAAGGCGAATAGTGGAGTTGACGTCCAACAAAGGGCAACAAATGAGAGTGGCGCTCCAAACAAATTAGGAGCAAAGATCGATGAGCTCTTGAGGTTCATTGGGCCTAGGCACAATGTACATCATGAGATCAAGAAACTGGCACACGCCATTAAGTCAGAATATGACAAATATCAGACGTCAACGACGCGGCCACCTCCTGTAGCGAAACCTGCTACAACACAGACATCGCCAGTAAAGGTGTCAAACACTCAGACACAAGGTGAAAAGCAAAAGGAGGTCCCAAAAGCGGCTGCCTCAAAAGCAGCTAACTCAAAACCGGCTGCATCAACACCGGCGGCCCCAAAGCAGGCGGCTTCAATAAAAGTAGCCTCTGTAGCAAGGACCTCGCCACCGAAGGCCTCGCCTTCAGTAGCCTCATCAAGTAAGGCACCACCACTTAAAACTCTTAAACCGGTGCTAGCTAGCAAGCTAAAGCCCGGTAAAGAAGGTTGCCAGAACATCGGGCAAACCACCCAGGCAACAACAAGTAGGGTGGTCAATTCAGAAGCGCAGAGAAACAATGGATTAAAATCCAAGTTTAAACCGCAGACCAAAAACCAACCTTCAAACCAGTTGACTGACTGGCAAGTGGTAAAGAGGAAAAAGGCCCCGAGGACCAATAAGCAAAAACCAGCGCCACATTGTACGCTGCTTATAAAGAAAGGCGAGAAGAGCTCCCATGCAGATATCTTGCGAGGTATCAAAAATGATCCCACCTTGCAGGATATAGGCAAAAAAGTCAATAAGATCCGACGAACAGCTAAGGGAGATCTCCTTTGTTATTCGCGAAGGCAGACGCTCAGGAGATGGAGCGCTATTGTAACGCCATCAAGAATAAGCTCCCAAGCGGGGCCACTGTACAATCTCGAATACCGCAAATCGAGATTGAAATTAAAGACCTGGACGAGATCAGTACCAAGGAAGACGTAGTAAACCTGCTCAAAGATAATATCGACGGCCTGGCAGAGATCACTGAGGAGGCAGTGAAATCACTTCGACGGGCATATAGATCAACACAAACGGCAGTTGTTTGTCTCCCAGAGGTCCAGGCCAAGAAAGCCATCGCACTTGGAAAGCTGAAACTTGCGTGGGGCACAGTACGTGTTCGCGAGAGGATCAGCCTTCGACGGTGCTTCAAATGCTGGCACTTTGGGCACAACGCCCAGGCGTGCAGAGGCAAGACTGACCGAAGCAGTTGTTGTCACAGATGCGGAGGCGCTGGTCACAATGCCTCGGCTTGTCAACAACCTGCCAAGTGCTTACTCTGCAAAGAGAAAGATAGTAGGTCAGACTGCCGGCACGTTGCGGGTAGTTGGAAATGTCCGATCTACCAACAGGCGATGAGAGCAGCACAAGCCCGTAAATGAAAGTACTGCAACTCAACCTCAACCATTGCGAAGCAGCCCAAGACCTACTGGTACAGCGGGTGCGGGAATTGGATTGCGACGTAGCCATAATCTGCGAGCAGTACAAAAACTTCGACACCCTGTCCTGGGTAAATGACACAACGGACAGAGCAGCGATATGGGCTTGCGGTAAACTTCCGTTCCAACAACTCCCAAATACCCCCGAACCATGGCTTGTGAGAGCCAAAGTGGGAGGGGTTCACTTCTATAGCTGCTATGCACCTCCTAGTGCACAGCTCGAGGAGTTCGAGTTATTCTTGGACACCTTGGCGGAGGATGTACGGAAGCGTGAATCGGTCGCCATCGCAGGAGATTTCAACGCCTGGGCAATTGACTGGGGATGCCGGGAAACGAGCGCGAGAGGACGAGCTCTCCTTGAGACCATGTCTTCGCTCAACCTGGTACTCCTCAACACAGGAGACGTAAGCACATATCGCAAAGGCACAGCCAGCTCCATTATCGATGTGACATTCGTTAGCAGCAACCTAATTAAAGGGGGCTGTGAGTGGCGGGTCGATGAGGAGTTTACTAATAGCGACCACCAAGCTATTATATGGGAAATCAACACCACTCCCAAACGAAGATTGTGTGTCAGTCGTGCGAGGTCACAGCCAGTCGGTTGGAACAAAAATGCTTTCGATGCTGATTCATTCGCCTTGGTTATGGAGCAAGGAACCATTGTCAATAGCAACAAGCGCAGAAGCCACTGCCAAAGAGGTAATGACAAGCGTTGTCAAGTCCTGCGATGCTTCCATGCCAAGGAGACGGCAGAACAACAGCCGCCCACCAGTTTACTGGTGGAACGACACGATCTCACAACACCGACGAGAGTGTCTCAAAGCACGAAGGCTGCATCAACGAGCACGGAGACGCGACAGGGTCACAACAGAAGAACTAAGGCTCGACTATGAGATCAAAAGACAACAACTACGAAGAGCCATTCTCTCAAGCAAGAGATCCTACTGGAAGGAGTTGTGTGACGAAGTTAATCAAGATCCATGGGGAAAACCGTATAAAATCGTGATGCATAAAATTAAGGCCCCTCCCATGACATCAACGAACTGCCCCGAATCATTGCACCGCATTGTCACTCACTTGTTTCCTGCGAAACCTGAGCTACCCGCTTATCCTTCGTGGCAGGTGAGGGACGAAGATATACCATCAGTGACTATGAATGAGCTGATGGGCGCGTGCAACCGGCTCCAAAACGGTAAGGCTCCCGGTCCAGATGGCATACCTAACATCGCGCTAAAATGCGCCATAGCCAATAGGCCTGACATGTTTCTACACATGTATGAGACCTGCCTAAAGCAGGGGGTTTTCCCGACTAAGTGGAAAAGCAGAGGCTTGTGCTCCTCCCTAAAGGGGGAAAGAAACCTCCCGACGAACCGTCATCATATCGTCCCCTCTGTATGTTGGACTCTGCGGGAAAACTCCTTGAAAGGATAATAGCAGATAGGCTGGAGCCCTACGTTGAGCCGAAACTTTCCACCAACCAATTCGGGTTCAGAAAGGGGAGATCAACCATCGATGCCGTGAAGCTCGTTACCAACATCGCCAGAGAGGCTATCTCGGGAAAGAGATGGAGAAGAGGTGGAAAAAAGTACTGTCTAATAGCCACCCTGGATATCAAGAACGCCTTTAACTCGGCCCGCTGGGACCGCATTTTGGAGGCTCTTGTCAGGATGGAAGTTCCGCAGTACTTGCGCAGAATGGTTTCAGCGTATTTCAAGGACCGCATCTTGTTGTACCAAACTGAAAATGGGCAAGTAGACTATAAGATCACAGGAGGTGTACCTCAGGGCTCTGTTCTTGGCCCCCTCTTATGGAACGTAATGTACAACGACCTGCTCCTGCTCGGTCTGCCTGAGGGCGTCAGGCTAGTGGCATTCGCCGATGATGTGGCATTGATCATAGTGCGCAAGCACATAGAGGAGATACAAACAACCTTCTCATTCGCTATAGCCACAATTCAGCATTGGATGCTCGCAGCGGACTTGAGTTTAGCAGAACAAAAGACCGAAACACTTCTTGTTAGCAGTCGAAAGGCAAGGGAAACCATCACCCTCAAAATAGGCGACTCCTACATACAGTCGCAGCCCTTCATCAGCTATTTGGGGGTGCTCCTGGACGCACGGCTCAACTTCAAAGAGCACATAATCGCGGCCAGCAAGAAAGCAGCTGGGGTACAGGGGGCATTATCTAGAATAATGCCGAATCTCGGAGGCCCTAGACAGATAAGAAGACAGCTACTGGCAACAGTAACTACTTCTGTTTTGTTGTACGGGGCACCGGTATGGGAGAAATCGCTCGAGCTACCATCGTACCGCCGGAAAATGAAATCAGTTCCAGCGGCTCTCAGCGATTCGAGTGGCATCATCCTACCGCACTGTGTCTTACGAGGCGGTGAGTGTGATTGCCTCTACCCTACCAATCGACATCCTGGCTGCAGAAAGGGGACGGCTTTATCGCAGAAAGTTAGAGAAAGACCAACCGACAGGAAACAGCGATGAAAGAGCCATGAGTCTAGGGCAATGGCAGGAGAGGTGGGACAGCTCTACTAAAGGAAGGTGGACATATCGATTGATACCTAACATCAGTCGTTGGGTCAACCGCCAGCATGGGGAGGTTGGGTTCTACATCACTCAACTCCTGACTGGACATGGATGCTTTCGAGCATACCTGCACAGGTTCAGGAGGGCAAACTCCCCAAACTGCCCACACTGTACGGACGTGATAGAGGACGCGGAACACGTGTTCTTCTCCTGCCCCCGGTTTCAGGATCAACGTGCTGAAGTGGAGAGGATTCTGGAGACTAATATCGTTCCAGAACAATTAGTAGAAGCATGCTGAAGGGCCCCAAGCCTGGAACGTTGGTATCAGATTACGCGGAGACTATCCTCAAAGAACTCCGCAATACGTTCGAGGAGTAGGCTTTAGAGGCTTTCAATGTAAGAGCAGTAAACATCTGCAATGAACCACCCTTGCGAAGTAGTATTGAGTAAGAGTGCCGCAAGGGGACCATGGTTGTAGGAGAAAGAGGTTAGGGTTTTAGCGGGTATACGGTATACTGGTTTCAATGCAACGATTTACTCTTGCTTTGAAGTCATTGCATCGGGAGTCCCGCACGACGGCCAGCACGTGCTAGCTAAGTACGGAATGTATTTCCCCCTCTTCGGATAAAAAAAAACACACACCACCGGGTGGTTGTTGTCCACTACCGGGGCGCCTCCAAGGGGAGTACTGAGGATTTCCTCAGGGCGGACCAAAATCAGATAGGGGAAGGAACCCGAAAATAAACCTTTATGGATATGGGTGATAAGGGAACTTAATACCCCAGGTGGGTACCTCTGCAGAGGATAATCCCACCACCGGTTCGATCGAGTGAAAGCCTCGGTGGCCGGTGCACGCTCCACGGATTCTGGGGGGAGCGAATTATCACTGGTTCCGTCACATAGTGACAAGAAGAAGAAGAAACACCGGTAATGGTAAACATCGACCATTAAAACTAGAGCTGGCAGCAATTACACTATTCAGCCAAGTCTCCAAAAGGCGAATAGTGGAGTTGACGTCCCCAAAGGGCAACAGATGAGAGTGGCGCTCCAAACAAATTAGGAGCAAAGATCGATGAGCTCTTGACGTTCATTGGGCCTAGGCACAATGTACATCATGAGATCAAGAAACTGCACACGCCATTAAGTCAGAATATGACAAAATATCTGACGTCAACGACGCGGCCATCTCCTGTAGCGAAACCTGCTACAACACAGACATCGCCAGTAAAGGTGTCAAAACACCAGACACAAGGTGAAAAGCAAAAGGAGGGTTCCAAAGCGCTCGCCTCAAAAGCAGGCGGCTTCAATAAAAGTAGCCTCACTTGCCGGGGAGACTCTGTAGCAAGGACCTCGCCACCGAAGGCCTCGCCTTCAGTAGCCTCATCAAGTTAAGGCACCACTACCAAAAACTCTTAACCGGTGCTAGCTAGCAAGCTAAAGCCCGGTAAAGAAGGTTGCCAGAACATCGGGCAAACCACCCAGGCAACAACAAGTAGGGTGGTCAATTCAGAAGCGGAAGAGAAACAATGGATTAAAATCCAAGTTAAACCGCAGACCAGAAACAAACCTTCAAACCAGTTGACTGACTGGCAACTGGTAAAGAGGAAAAAGGCCCCGAGGACCTAAGCAAAACCAGCGCCACATTGTACGCTGCTTATAAAGAAAGGCGAGAAGAGCTCCCATGCAGATATCTTGCGAGGTATCAAAAATGATCCCACCTTGCAGGATATAGGCAAAAAAGTCAATAAGATCCGACGAACAGCTAAGGGAGATCTCCTGTTTTATTCGCGAAGGCAGACGTCAGGAGATGGAGCGCTACTGTAACGCCATCAAGAATAAGCAAGCGGGGCCACTGTACAATCTCGAATACCGCAAATCGAGATTGAAATTAAAGACCTGGATGAGATCAGTACAAGGAAGACGTGGTAAAGTGCTCAAAGATAATATCGACGGCCTGGCAGAGATCACTGAGGAGCAGTGAAATCACTTCGACGGGCATATAGATCAACACAAACGGCAGTGTTTGTCTCCCAGAGGTCCAGGCCAAGAAATCCAATCGCACTTGGAAAGCTGAAACTTGCGTGGGGCACAGTACGTGTTCGCGAGAGGATCAGCCTTCGACGGTGCTTCAAATGCTGGCACTTTGGGCACAACGCCTGCGTGCAGAGGCAAGACTGACCGAAGCAGTTGTTGTCACAGATGCGGAGGCGCTGGTCACAATGCCTCGGCTTGTCAACAACCTGCCAAGTGCTTACTCTGCAAAGAGAAGATAGTAGGTCAGACTGCCGGCACGTTGCGGGTAGTTGGAAATGTCGATCTACCAACAGGCGATGAGAGCAGCACAAGCCCGTAAATGAAAGTACTGCAATCAACCTCAACCATTGCGAAGCAGCCAAGACCTACTGGTACGCGGGTGCGGGAATTGGATTGCGACGTAGCCATAATCTGCGAGCAGTACAAAAACTTCGACACCCTGTCCTGGGTAAATGACACAACGGACAGAGCAGCGATATGGGCTTGCGGTAAACTTCCGTTCCAACAACTCCCAAATACCCCCGAACCATGGCTTGTGAGGAAGCCAAAGTGGGGGGTTCACTTCTATAGCTGCTATGCACCTCCTAGTGCACAGCTCGAGGAGTTCGAGTTATTCTTGGACACCTTGGCGGAGGATGTACGGAAGCGTGAATCGGTCGCCATCGCAGGAGGATTTCAACGCCTGGGCAATTGACTGGGGATGTCGTGGAAACGAGCGCGGGGGCGGATGAGAGACGAGCTCTCCTTGAGACCATGTCTTCGCTCAACCTGGTACTCCTCAACACAGGAGCCGTAAGCACATATCGCAAAGGCACAGCCAGCTCCATTATCGACGTGACATTCGTTAGCAGCAACCTAATAAAGGGGGCTGTGAGGGCGGGTCGATGAGGAGTTTACTAATAGCGACCACCAAGCTATTATATGGGAAATCAACACCACTCCCAAACGAAGATGTGTTCAGTCGTGCGAGGTCACAGCAGTCGGTTGGAACAAAAAGCTTTCGATTCTGATTCATTCCGCCTTGGTTATGGAGCAGGAACCATTGTCAATAGCAACAAGCGCAGAAGCCACTGCCAAAGAGGTAATGACAAAGCGTTGTCAAGTCCTGCGATGCTTCCATGCCAAGGAGACGGCAGAACAACAGCCGCCCACCAGTTTACTGGTGGAACGACACGATCTCAAACCACCGACGAGAGTGTCTCAAAGCACGAAGGCGGCATCAACGAGCACGAGACGCAGGACAGGGTCACAACAGAAGAAAACTAAGCTCGACTATGAGATCAAAAGACAAACAACTACGAAGAGGCCATTCTCTCAAGCAAGATCCTACTAGGAAGGAGTTGTGTGACGAAAGTTAATCAAGATCATGGGGAAAACCGTAAAAATCGTGATGCATAAAATCAAGGCCCCCCCCATGACATCAACGAACTGCCCCGAATCATTGCACCGCCATTGTCACTCACCTGTTTTCCTGCGAAGCCTGAGCTACCCGCTTATCCTTCGTGGCAGTGTGAGGGACGAGATATACCATCAGTGAATATGAATGAGTTGAGGGCGCGTTGCAACCGGCCAAAAACGGTAAGGGCTCCCGGTCCAGATGGCATACCTAACATCGCGCTAAAATGCGCCATAGCCAATAGGCCCGACATGTTTCTACACATGTATGAGACTGCTAAAAGCAGGGGTTTTCCCGGCTAAGGAAAAAGCAGGAGGCTTGTGCTCCTCCTAAAGGGGGAAAGAAACCTCCCGACGAACCGTCCATCATATCGTCCCCTCTGTATGTTGACTCTGCGGGAAAACTCCTTGAAAGGATAATAGCAGATAGGCTGGAGCCCTACGTTGAGCCGAAACTTTCACCAACCAATCGGGTTCAGAAAGGGGAGATCAACCATCGATGCCGTGAAGTCGTCACCAACATCGCCAGAGAGGCTATCTCGGGAAAGAGATGGAGAAGAGGTGGAAAAAAGTACTGTCTAATAGCCACCCTGGATATCAAGAACGCCTTTAACTCGGCCCGCTGGGACAGGCATTTTGGAGACTCTTGCCAGGATGGAAGTTCCGCAGTACTTGCGCAGAATGGTTCAGCGTATTCAAGGAACCGCATCTTGTTGTACCAACTGAAAATGGGCAAGTAGACTATAAGATCACAGGAGGTGTACCTCAGGCTCTGTTCTTGGCCCCTCTTATGGAAACGTAATGTACACGACCTGCTCCTGCTCGGTCGCCTGAGGGCGTCAGGCTAGTGGCATCGCCGATGATGTCGGCATTGATCATATGTCGCCTTCTTTTTCGTGCACATGGTGCGCAGCACATGAGAGAACAAACAACCTTCTCATTCGCTATAGCCACAATTCAAGCATTGGATGCTCTCAGCGGACTGATGTGGTTTAGCAGAGACAAAAGACCGAAACACTTCTTGTTAGCAGTCGAAAGCAAGGGAAACCAGCACCCTCAAAATAGGCGATCTACATACAGAGTCGCAGCCCTTCATCAGCTATTTGGGGGTG